>CM044434.1:48589917-48604057 GCA_024363595.1 Xenopus borealis | reverse complement strand
TTTCACACAAACCATATATGCCCATAGCTATACTAACTGAAGAGTTTAGTATCAAAATAGACTTATGGTTAGTCACCATATATTTAGAATATTGTTTCTGTTGCACATCTATGGCCACAAGGAACATATATAAAACCTATTCAAGGCTTTTTGTGTCTGTACACAAAATCAGAATCACTTTTGATGCTATAGTTAAAGCTAAAATATTCCCTGTTGTAATGTCAGTAATTGTATTCCATTTTTGACTAACCTTGCAAGCAGCTGGATGCTAGTTTTGTATGTAAGTAGTCAGGGGTCTTTCTACCGCCTCCCCCCCCCCCCCCCCCCCCCCCCCCCCCCCGCTCCACGCTTTGAACTTATAGCGTCGGAGTGGGTGGAGGAGCTGTTGCACTCACTGCACTAGAAGAACCGGATTTCCGTTTTAAGAAATGGAAATTCAGCTCTTAAAGTTCTTAAAGTTACCAGAGGCGGCTTTTTGCCACCCCTGGTAACTGGCCGCTCCGTGCTGCCTGAGGCAAGGTTCTCACCTTGCCTCATGGCTAGAGCAGCCCTGTAAGTAGCACTAAAATAATTTGCAAAGATTTGCTCCTGTGTACCCTCTCTTGTGTGTATACTGGCACAGCGTCTCCCAATCAGCATTCACACAGAGCATATTTCCACCATCACCACACCAAGGGGTAATGGGAGTAGATTTTCCTGATTTTCATTATGGGGCATATTTATTAACAATGGAAACAAACATCACCAGTAATGTTGCCCATAGCAACCAATCAAATCTTTGCTTTTGTTTTCTAAGTTGTAGTTGAATGTTAAAATCTAATTGCTGATTTAAGTTTATAGGCAACATCACAGTTGATGTTTTTCTACTATATCAATTAACATACCCCTTTGTGTGCCACTGGCACACAACCATTTGGAATGGTTGTTATGAGGTACTGCTCCAGGGTAAAATTTACTCTGTGGCCATCAATCTAAAATCCTTCATCTGTGGCAAACAATCATATCATATTGCATTAAATTAAGTATTGTCACAAGGGTACTCAGAGCTTTATAGGGGGGACTTAAAACACCACTTTCTTGTCCAATCACACATATATTTATATAATAACCATTTTTTAGGGATTAAAAAAAAGACTGTAAAATACATTACAATTTGACTTTTCAGACCCTAGAAAAAACATATAGTTGACCAAAATTATGATCTTTTATTTTTTTTTATTGTCTTGTTTTTTCTGGTACAGAACTTTATATGCAGAACTCAATATATTCGACTATTGAATTTTGAAAATTCGATTGAATTAAATGATTCGAATAAAAATCTATTCGAATATTTAACAGTCAAATTTCTTCCCCGTTGAATTTTTATTAGACTGCCTAGTTCGCCAGATTAAAGCTTCTGAATTGGCTTTCATTAATTTAGATTGAATAAAAAAATTTGATCAAATTCGAATGATTTTATCGATCGATCGAATTTTCACTATTCAATCGTTAGACCAATCGAATAGCAGCAAAATCCTTCGAATTCTATATTTGAATTCAAAGGATTTTCATTCCCCAACAATTCCCATGGTAGAATTAGAGGGTTTTTTGACATTTTTTTACATTCTTTTTGCTGTGAAGCTTGCACCAGGTTGTATTTTGCTCTAACTATAAAAAAAGGTCAGATCATATTAGAGCCATGAATAATTAACCCAAACTCTCTCATATCCAAGCCTAGTTCATAAAAACACCACCCCACAGGCAGACAATCTTTTATCCTTTTCCCCTTGGTTTATTAGAGAAGGAGTTTTAATCTGGTGAGAGCTGAGAGTGTCTACCTGCAGGCAGTATTGTTCTATAAATCTACCAGCTTCATTTCCTCCCTGCTCATATTTTCCCCTTTCCACGTTTCCTTGCACATTTATTATACTCTGGTGGGAATGGATTAATCTACCCAGTGCCAGGAGGCACAAGCAGTGGTTGTGCAACTGGAGAATGGTGGGCTAAATGTGGTCTCCTAGGGGATTAACATCTTCCCACAATATTGTCTTTGAGTCATAGCAGGCAGGAAAAGTCTGGCCTTCTAGAATGCTATTCCCACGTGCAGCCTTAGCAATTCTGAATGTGCATCAAAAGCACAAGTTGAATTATCAAAACAGAGTGAGGAATCCACAGCCTATGTGACAGGCACCTCTGATAAACTTCATGGGGCTGCATATTGTTGATGAAGTCAGTCTAGATTTGTATAAATCAACATATTGTCTTGTATCTCCTCTTCCCAAGCTGTGGTATCAAGCTCATATACTCTGACCCTGTCAGACTGAGGTAGCATTTCGGCAAAATGACAATTAACTCATTCCCAGAAGACAGTTTTTATGCTGTGATCTTTAAAGTAAGGCCAATTTGCAAATGTAGGGACCCTGAGATTTGGATGTAGTTTAATCAGGCAGTTTCCCCGCCGTATTTGGACACCTAAGGGTCCTTAAGTAACTCAGGGAGCTATGTCCCTTTTCCTGGGTCCAGATCAGTTCATGGGATTTGGCCCCCAGGGAGCAGTAGTCAAAAGTATAAAAGAATATAGCACCATGTGCTCAGGGTCTTACTCCTGGGACCGTGCCTCCCAGAGAGGTGTTACAGGGCCAGGGTCTGGTTCCTCTAAAGTTAGGTTTAGCCAGTGGTAGTAGTTACTGTGATAATAGTGGGGTTAGGACCCCGTGGTATGTACACCACTAGATCAGGGATTACAGAGGGTGAGTTGAGCACCAGATAGGGTGCCAAGACCCCAGGCTGAATACTGTGGGTGAGGTGAGGATCAAATTGGGTGCCAAGAAACAAGACCCCAGGACCTAGTGCTCTTCCACCTGAGAGGAGACATTACCTAGTGAGAGGGTAACTATCCTGTTTGAAACGTTTATTGCTGCGGGCTATCTAGCTTGTATTGTCTGTATTATCCCACTGGAGGTGGTTATCAAAGTATCCTACTACGCTGTCCATTCAATAAATAAGTTCAAGTTTGCTGCAAAGAACTGTGTCTGACTGAATCTCCTGCTGCACTGAACAACACCAGGTACCGGGAGTTGCACGGGTACACTGGGGGTCCTGGGCACAAGCTAAGCAGTTAGCCAGGTCACACACGTTCCACAAATCCACAGCTAAAGCTACACCTATGGGTGCGCTACACAAATTAGTTAAATCAGTTGCAAATTGGTTAAATGGGTTAAATCAGACTAAGAACAGGATTTGTTCAGGTTGATACTAGAGATGTAGGATTCAATTTGTGAGTATTAGAAAACATACACAAAGATGTGGGATCTGCTGCTGAATGCACGGGTATGGGGTTTTCCAGATAAAGCTCTCTGTGAAGTACGATTGCCTTGAGGCTACTAAACAACATTTAAACATTAAAAAATAAAATTGTGGGCCATTATTAATAAATCAAGCTGCATTTTGAAATACACCATTTTGAAATAAATTACCAGGATTTCTGTATAGCATCAGTGGATGCTGGAAATTGTAGTCCAGCAACAGCTGGAGGCTGTTGGACAACTTCCAGTTTCAACAGTTGCTAAACTGTGATCTACACTGCTTATATCACACCTGCAAGAGAAATACTTTTCTCAGAACCCTTTCATCATTGTTTTTAGGGCCCCTCAGATGGTTGGGATTATATCTAACCTGTTTCATTAACATATAATGACCACTCTGATCCCCTAATGCACCTGCCCCCCCATCTGGGCCCACTGCCCTTCTTTTTAAGATTACGAAAGCTCACTTTAAACAGAAGGTCTGAAAATCCAAGACAGGGTTAAGCTAAAAAACCCTTTAAGATCAAACATCTATAGAATTCTGAGCCAGTATAATTGGGAATTCTCTGCCTGGCAAAAACTATAGAATTCCCTGCCAATAAAACTGCTATCTACAAGGCATGGATGAGTTGGCTTCAGAAATAGTTTTCATGCACATCATTTCCAGATTTGCAATTTCTAATTTAAACAGAGGTAATACATTAATCCAGGGAGAATTTTTGATTGCTGTTTAGGTGTCAGAATGAAGATTTTTCCCTTAAAGGAATTGTTCAGTATAAAAGTAAAAACTGGGTAAATAGATAGGCTGTGCAAAATCAAAAATGTTTTCAATATAGTTAGTTCGGCAAAAATGTAATGTATAAAGGCTGGCGTGACTGTAAGTCTAACCTTCTTGCTTTTCAGCTCTCTTGGTTTACCCTGGTTACCAGGCAGTATCCAATCAGTGACTAGAGGGAGGGCCACATTGGTCATAACTGTTGCCTTTGAATCTGAGCTGCATGCTGAGGATCAATTGCAAACTCACTGAACAGTTATGTCCCACGTGGCCCCCCTTCAAGTCGCTGACTAACTCAGATTTAGGGAGATGAAAAGCAGGAAGTTGGATTCTGGCTATTATATTAGATGTAGGGATCTATAGGAATGCAAGATTCCTATAGCTTTAAAACCCCACCCTGTTAGTTGCTAGGCAGAAGCCTATTTAGCTGTTTGTGTGTAACACCTGGAATCATTGGCCAGAAGTGTAGTGGCACCTCCCTGTCACACTGCTATATAATGCTGAGAAGGGAGGGGCAGCTTCTTCTTTGGCCTTTGGATGGTGATCCAGCAGCGTGTGCCCAGGGGGGACATGGGTACAGAAAGGCCTGATGCTTTGAAGTGACCCCCAAAGGGAGGTGATACCTTTGGTGGGTAAGTCGGGAACCAGGAAATCCCGTAAATGAGGATTAGCTATTTTAGGGGAGTTTGTGTGATAGACTCTCTAGGAGAGTGAGGTAGTGAGGATTAGCAGCATGAGTAGCTCACTCCAATGAGGATTTGCAGGAGGGAGTAGCTTCCCACAGGTTTTGAAAACCTGAGTGCAGGGACCTCAGTGAGGAGGGACTGTGAGGGTAGAGGCTACTTTCCTTGTCGACTTCCAGGAGGGAAGGGATTGTGTAACTGCAAATGCCTGCTGGATGTCTGTACTACTGCTGTAAACCTGCCTCTGATATGATGTGGTGATGTCATATTCTAATTCCTCATTATCCGCTCCTATGTGAGTAAACCTAAGGTCCATTGCCATGTGCAAATGTTCAATAAACCCTTCAATACACTGTTTAAAAATATTATTACATGCGTTTTTGCCACATTCCAAATGCAACTCTCTAATCTGGTCTCTCAACACGTATCATGCAAAAGAAAATGCAGCATGCTGTGGAGTAAAACACAACTTAGAATGCTCAGGAGTACAGCCAGGCAGAATATAATGGAATCAATTAGTGAATGTGTTTCTGTGCACTCAAACCTGCATCTCAAATGCATAAAACCTGCACAGCAAACACATAAATCTACAGATTCTTGCCCCATGTGTAATAAAAGGCACTATGTTTGCCCAGTAGTAGTAACCCATTTTAACCAATAACGTACTTGCTTTCAAACAGGTGCCAGTAAATCCTACCTGCTGATTGTTTTACTACATTACTGCTCCTGAGCAAATTTAACATCTTTTATTGCATAACCCACTTACCCCTAAATGTATTATAAGGCACTAAGTTTGCCCAGGGGCAGTAACACATGGCAACCAACAAGATGCTTGCATTTAAACAGGTGACTAGTGAATGCTACCTGCTGATTGGTTGCTATAGGTTACTGCCCTTGGGCAAACTTAGTGCCTTTTTTTACATAACCCCTTACAGTCTTGAGGCTTCGCACATTACCCCATTGCAGACATTCCCTGTAAATTCTATGTTGTAGTTATATATCTAGCTTAAATAGGGAATACAAATGTTACTTTAGTTTATAAGGGTTTATCGTGCATCCAACTAGTGAGATTTGCTTTTAGAAATTAGCCATGTCCATAATACTACTGTCATCTTCAAATGCCGATTTGTATTTTTTTATGTATTTGAATTTTCAATTTTGCACCATTTGTATAGGTAAGCACTTTCAACATCACTTTGTGGTCCGAAAGTTGTTAGGCAAAGGTTCTTAGCTTGCTGGTTAATTGAAAAGGAAATTCAGTGAAGCCGCTACAGTCCCACCCATCAGTTTTTGCCTCTGAAGCTAGTATCCAGACGAAAGCAAAAGTCTCCACCTGTAACTCTTGCCAAGTTTGCGTTAAAGGAACAGTTCAGGGTAAAATTTAAAACTGGGTAAACAGATAGGCTGTGCAAAATAAAAAAATGTTTCTAATATAGTTAGTCAATGAAAAATGCAAACTATAAAGGCTGGAGTGTCAGGATTTTATATAATTTTTAAGCACAATAGCCTCCGTAATGTAACATGAACCTGGCCCAAAACAAATGTATTGGCATAAACATGGAGCACACCTCCCGAGAAGCAAGTTCAGTTGATGCAGCTTATGCTTAGGCTTTATGTCAGTGATGCTCAAGTGATGTCAAGGGGCATTTATTTCTCAGCTGTTGCACCAAAATATGTGACCCAACAAGAAGCTGTTATCTGTTGCAAGCACTCATTTTATGGAGTGATTGAAAAAGTTTATGAGCATGTATATAACATTAAATTAAAACTTACTACATTCATCCTCCATTTAGTAATTCTTTGTTGAAATCACCATGTTACAGTTACAAAAATGTTGCACAAAAAAAAGCCTGGGTACATATTTGTTGTTATTTTTTACATTTACATATAAAGCACGAACATATTCTACAGACCTGTACATAATGGTACATAGATTTTGACATGGAGACAAACTGATAGATTAGGTCTAATGAGGGTCCTATCCACAAGTGTATACAATGTAAGGTCATGTATCTAACCAAACACATGAAAAAGCTTTATTGGCTAAAGTCTACATTGATTTTTCAAACAGAATTAAGGTAGTAGATTTGTCTTGAAAGGTACCAATTTAAAACAAGAAAGTAGTAGAATAGTCTGGGGAAAATATAAAGCGTGCAAATTTGTAAGGTAATAGTTTTATTAATTTAACAAATTATTTAACAATAGTGCAACTAAGTTTTTACATATGTAAATTTGCATGGTAAATATAGAACTGCTTTGGTATTCACTTTGCTTGTTTCCCCTTATACGTATACAAGAATGGGGTCTTTTATCCAGAATGCTCCGGGACCTTGGGTTTTCAGAATAATGGATCCTTCCATAATTTGGATCTTCATACCTTAAATCTACTAGAAAAGCATATAAACGTCAAATAAACCCAGTAGGCTTATTTTGCTTCCAATAAGGATTAATTATATCTTAGTTTGGATCAAGTACACATAACGATAATAGATCCCATATCTGATTTAGATTTTAAGACTTTTTCTAATAAATTTAATTTGATATAAATGCAAAATATTTAGCTTCACAAGAGGCATTTGTGGTCAGGAAATCTTAGGCTGATATTTGCATGTGAGCACTGACAGGCGGATGCTGTTCCTATTCCCTGCACAAATTCACAGGATGGATGAGTTTACTTGGCAGAGAAAACACCTCATGTGACCTTAAAGGAACAGTAACATCAAAAAATAAAAGTGTTTTAAAGTAATGACAATACAATGTAGTGTTGCCCTGCTCTGGTAAAACTGCTGTGTTTGCTTAAGAAACACTACTATTGATTATATAAATAAGCTGCTGTGTAGCAATGGGGGCAGCCATTCAAAGGAGAAAAAGCTCAAGTTACACAGCAGATAGCAGATAAGCTCTGTCTGTCTAATGGTGTTATCTGTTATCCATTAGTTAACCTTTGCCATATAGCCGTTTTTCAATTTCCGCCATTGCTCTACAGCAGCTTGTTTATATGAACTATAGTAGTGTTTCTGAAGCAAACAGATCAGTTTTACCAGCGCAGGGCAACACTACATGATTTTTTCATTACTTTAAAACCCTTACATTTTTTGGTGTTACTGGTCCTTTAAACTAAGGGGAATATTTATTATGCTGTGTAAAAAATTATGGGGTAATATACCATACATCACCACGTTTCGCTGTGTATAAATATGGCTGTACACAGCTTTTTACAGCATAATAAATATGCCCCAATTCTACTTCCTAATTCTACTTCCTGTAATAAATATCACAGTTGCCCTCCTTGTAAGGGCTTGTGAAGTGATGGAATGTTGTATGCAGGAATGTTGCAATCTTTTTGTAGGCTGTAGGCTGCCAATCTACATATGGGCTACCAAATAGCCAAATAATCACAGTACTTATTTTACACCATCCAGGAACTCTTTCATGCTTGTGTTGCTCACAAATTCTTTTCACATTTGAAGGTGGCTCACAGGTGAAAAGGGTTGGGGGCCTCTTAGTTTAGTATTTTATTTTCTGGAAAGGGTTTGGTCTAAAAAAGAGGTCTTGGGTGGACACTATATATCCCTGAATCTGCAATTTTTTGTATGTATTTATAGGAGATGCCATCCCACAAATTCAAATATATATATTTAGGGAGACATTAGAGGAGAATTCAACCTGTGGGGAAAAAACCAATACCCCCCATCCCAGGTAGACCCCCCTCTCTCCTCCCCCCAGGCTAACTACCCCCCCGGGGAGATGCCCCATACTCTATACTTACCCCTCGCCGCAGATTCTTCCAGCGGAATTGCACAAAGCCATCTTCCGCAATCTCTGTAAGCTGGGAGATTGGCATTTCTGCACCTGCGCAGTTGGAGCAGTTTGCTGGTTTACGCAACTGCTCATGCGCAAAATTACACGGAAATTGCCGATCTCCCAGTCAGCTTACAGAGATCGAGGAAGATGGCTGCGTGTAACTCCACTGGAAGAATCTGCGGCGAGGGGTGAGTATGGAGTATGGGGCATCTCCCCGGGGGTGGTAGTTAGCCTGGGGGGAAGTGGGAGGGGGGTCTACCTGGGTTGGGGGGGTTACAGGTTTTTTTTTCCCCACAGGTTGAATTCTCCTTTAAAATCCAACTCTGCGCTAGTGCCACTGGATCTGAGATCCATTCAAAGTTGTCCTTCTTGCTTAAAGAGATATGGAAAACCAGATGTTTTTACTAAAATTAATGTAGAATAGTACAACAATGCTCCTGGGAGGATTGAACCACTCTGAGATGCTAAACCATGTGTTTCTAAGTGGTATCTGCATGCCAACCCAGTGCCTACAGGCACTGGGTTTACTGTACATTTCTATAGGAAGTTGTGACTAAAGATCACAGAGGAACTTTGTCAATGTGTCTGCAACAGCACCAAAGCAGTCAAGCAGCCAATGAGATCCAGCCCTAATTCTAAATTCATTGCTAAGAGCAGGAAAATAAAGATCAATTTCTCCCATGACCATGTAATGATTACTACTCCTTTAAATGATTATGATTACTACCCGTTTAAACTTGTTAAACAGGAAAATAAAAATCATTCCTCCCACAATGAATGATGACTACTTCTTCTTTAAGCTTGTTACACACACATTAACAGCTTTGAGTGACTAATAATATTTTCTCTTCCCATCCTAAACCAGCGAAGCTATTTCTTGATACTGGAGCCTTACAGACGAGACAATGCACAAACACCATCTGTAAAATGTGTTTCATCAAGCCTGCAAATACATTACACATCTTGCCTACACACTTTTCCCTCTTTATTCCGCTCAGCACACACACATACAATTTAATCTGTCAGGTTCAGCTTTCTGGGTAGAGCCTAAGCTTTACTACAGAGATATGTGCCCAGTCATTGCCATACTGAATACTACAACATTATGTTATAGCGATATTAAGAGGCTGCTCATTAGTGATCCACTTGCGAAAGGGAAAATTATAGTATTCATCAAGAAAAAAATCACAATAAAATCTTGTAAATTAGGGGGTACCTTAATAACATGATAATTAGGGTTTAAACAAAAGGCTCATCGTCACAGGTCATATCAAGTTATTGCAAGCTAAATTGGTTCCTGAGATTATATCACACAGGAGTCTGTACTGTACTGTACATGCTCAGTTTAGTAAAAGTTCTGATCTTACCATACAGGGCAAGCATGTTTACAGACAGCCTCAGGGGATCCTTAGGAGCTCAATTAAAATGGATGCAGCTATGACAAAGCCAATCAGCTGTTAAATAGAATGTGCATAGAATGCTGGGACACCCTCCTACCTTCCAGCATGGCTACACTAGACTATTAAATAAATCCTGGTCTTTTCACTTTATTAGGGTGTAGGCCAACTTTTTGGTGTTCATTGCAGTAGCACAGTGGTCCTCAGTCCATTTTCTTCAATTAAAAAAAAATGGTTTAGCATTAATCATTAATTTATACATTTTAATTATGAAATGGCTTTATGGGGTTCCACTCTAAACTTGCCTAAAATTGCATGCTTTTAACCTCCACAGCAAAACAGGCTGTGGATGGATGTTAATAACACCCAATAAGAACAAATGTCTATGCAGCAACTGGGTGAACACAAAAGCTTTTTTTCTGTTACAGACCCACCCTAAACAGCAAGGAGAATGGGGACCAATTGGTTAAGAAGAATCCCTGCAGCAGCACTACTGAGTAGTTGCTATGTTTGACAATTTTTTTTAAGGGGGGATGATATTTACAACACATTTTTGTCATCAATAAATGTTATTCCCCTCTCATCCAGTGCTTTTGCTTTCATTACCCCCATCCTGGTCTGGAAGGAGGGGGATGCATTGCATGCTGTGGTTGAAAAGCCCTATCTGTTTTTCCTCTCCCTTTATAGTAACATAGTAACATAGTAAGTTAGGCTGAAAAAAGACTCGCGTCCATCAAGTTCAACCTTTTTTTTTTAAATTTTAACTGCCTAACTGCTAGTTGATCCAGAGGAAGGCAAAAACCCCATCCTAAGCCTCTCCAATTTGCCTCAGAGGGGGAAAAAATTCCTTCCTGAGTCCAAAAAGGCAATCGGACTAGTCCCTGGATCATGAGCTAATGAGCTATCTTCCATAACCCTGTATTCCCTCACTTGCTAAAAAGCTATCCAACCCCTTCTTAAAGCTATCTAATGCATCAGCCAGTACAACAGTTTCAGGGAGAGAATTCCACATCTTCACAGCTCTCACTGTAAAAAACCCCTTCCGAATATTTAAGCGAAACCTCTTTTCTTCTAAACGGAATGGGTGACCTTGTGTCATCTGGAAAGACCTACTTGTGAATAAAACATTAGAGAGATTATTATATGACCCCCTTATATATTTATACATAGTTATCATATCACCCCTTAAGCGCCTCTTCTCCAGCGTGAACATCTCCAATTTGGCCAGTCTTTCCTCATAGCTAAGATTTTCCATACCTTTTACCAGCTTAGTTGCCCTTCTCTGTACCCTCTCTAATACAATAATGTCCTGTTTGAGTGAGGGAGACCAAAACTGTACGGCATATTCTAAATGTGGCCTTACAAGTGCTCTATAAAGTGGAAGGAGGACCCCCTCCTCCCGTGACTCTATGCATCTTTTAATGCAGCTCAAGTCCTTATTGGCCCTTGATGCTGCTGAATGGCATTGCTTGCTACAGCCAAGTTTATCATCTACATGGACTCCAAGGTCCTTTTCCATAATTGATTTGCCTAGTGCAGTCCCATTAAGGGTATAAGTGGCTTGAATATTTTTACATCCCAGGTGCATGACTTTACATTTATCAATATTGAATCTCATTTGCCACTTATCTGCCCAGATTGCCAGTTTGTCAAGATCCTGTTGCAAGGATGCAACATCCTGGATGGAATTAATTGGGCTGGATAGTTTTGTGTCATCCGCAAACACAGATACATTACTTACAACACCCTCCCCTAAGTCATTAATGAACAAGTTAATTAAAAGTGGACCCAACACCGAGCCCTGAGGGACCCTACTAAGAACCTTACTCCAAGTAGAGAATGTACCATTAACAACCACCCTCTGTACCCGATCCTGTAGCCAGTTCCCTATCCATGTGCAAACGACTTCATTAAGCCCAACAGACCTTAGTTTAGAAAGCAGTCGTTTGTGGGGCACGGTATGAAACGCTTTGGCAAAATCCAAATATATCACATCTACTGCCCCCCCACTGTCCAGCATCTTACTTACCTCTTCATAAAAAGCAATCAAATTTGTCTGGTATGACCTATCCTTCATAAAGCCATGCTGATTGCTGCTCATAATGGCATTCCCTAGGACAAAATTTTTAATGTGATCCCTTAACAGGCCTTCAAATAATTTGCCCACCACAGATGTCAAACTTACTGGCCAATAATTGCCAGACTGAGATCATAATCCCTTTTTAAATATTGGGATGACATCAGCTTTCCTCCAATCCATAGGCACCATACCAGATGAAAGTGAATCTGAGAAAATCAGAAATAGGGGATGGTCTAAAACTGAACTAAGCTCTCTTAGAACCCGTGGATGTATACCATCAGGCCCTGGCGCCTTGTTTGCATTCATTTTAATTAAAGCTTTATTAATCATATCCTGAGTCAGCCACTGACTAGATTGAGCGGAGTCAGTGCATCTATGAAGCGAGCCTGGGAACTCAGACTCTATTGTATACACTGAAGAAAAAAACTGATTTAGCACATTTGCCTTTTCAGTATCGGTTACAACCATACTGGTACCATTATTTAATGGAGCAACACTCTCAACGTGCATCTTTTTACTATTGATATATTTAAAAAACTTTTTAGGGTTACTTTTCGCCTGCGCCGCAATTAATTCTTAATTTCCTTTCTTTGCCTTCCGGATTGCCGATTTACAACATTTATTACAGTGTTTATACTCATTAAATGCAGCTTCTGTCCCAACAGATTTGTAGTTTTTAAATGCCTTTTTCTTCTTTCCTATTATTTTTTTTATATCTGTATTAAGCCACATAGGCTTATTCTTAGAGCTTCTACATTTACTCCTTAAGGGAATAAATTGAGAACAGTAATGATTTAATATCATTTTAAATGACAACCATTTCTGTTCTGTGGTTTTAGCTGAAAACATAATTAGCCCTAAAGGCACTAAAATTAGCTTTTCCAAAATTCATGGTTTTTGTTGCCCCAGTATATATGTGTTTTTCTCCATTTCTCAAGCTCCTCTCATTTAAACATATATCCCTACCTCTCTCTTATTCTCACAGGCACGCACACAATCTTCCCTAGCAGTGAAATCCACTCTTCTCAGTAATACATGCAGCACCTGCCCTAGAGCAGGCACAGCGAGACACACTCTGTTTATCCATTACATTTATTCTTTTTCTACTTCTTCCTTTTTTGTTGATATTCCTTCCGGCAAGAAAACAGTACTTTGCTGGTTGTCCTTTATATGCACGTCTTTGTTAGACTGCCTCCCACATGTATAAACAAGCTCCAGCTCTGAGAAATGTATTTGTGGCCAGATTCTCAGTAGGCAGTTACAGACAAGAAGAAAGTCAAAGGCAGATGCTTTCCCTCCTTCTTCAGTGTAGTTATTAGTACTCACAAAGACTATACACAGGGTCCCAATATTTATATAAAATTTGACTGCCCAACCAATGTCACTTCTGCTGTTGATCAAACAACTTCTAGCTCCCCTAGACTTGGGGCAATATTGGCCGTTATACATAACAGATTCCTGTCACACCATATTGTCACAGAGTCTGCCCACCCTGGAAGCCAATCTTACTTTTCCTAAGAGGCATTTATGGGTAGGCAGAAGAAGGCATTTCCCATAGTATAGAAAGCACAAAACTTGTATCCTAATAAAATCAGGAAGTTAGGCTCTTAGATATGATAAGATACTTAGATCTTAGATAAGATATATGGAAAACAGTAGAGTGCATGAGAGTTTGTCACGGTCGGCACCCAAATACAAGAACAAGTGCCAAGCACCCTGGTCTCGGCTCGTGCTTCACCAGTAGTGTGACCGCCTTTGGCTTCGGGAGGAGCCCTCAGCTACTCAGATGCCACCTGGACTTAAACGAGAGGTGCAGAGCAGGAGTTCTGGCCAGAAATGGGGCACGACTGTAGATAGTCTTTTAAGGCCGATGGTCACGGTACAGATAGGGGTAGGCAAGTTCGTGGTCAAACAGGCTGGGTCGAGGCAGGCAGATAGCGAAGAGACGTCAGGCAGGCAAAGGGTCAAACCGGGTGATCAATCAAAGTAGGATTAGGCAGAATCGGTAGTCAAACAACAGGCTCGGATACAGATAATCAGGGTAGTCAAAAGGCCAAGCAGGGTCAAACACAGGAATCAGGAACAAACAGAAGCTAAATAGCACAAGTACAAGGCAC
>CM044434.1:48533097-48547655 GCA_024363595.1 Xenopus borealis | reverse complement strand
TAAGCCTGGTAGGGGTTTGTTCTGGGTGTTTGTTAGCATTTGGAAATAGTTATTAGGGGTACCTAAGTTGTTTAATCAAGTGTTGGGGGGTTTCTGTTGTATCCACAGAGGAGGATTAGGCATATGGCTGACAAGGAATATCTTTGCAGTGAGCACCAACCATTTGGTTTTTTGGTGTGCTATTATGTGGATACGATCTTAAAAGTTCCTATGGTAACATGGGTGTGGTTTACAGTGGGTGTGGTTTAAAAGGGGGAGTGGTCAACACTGCCTTCCATTATTGGCCCTCCACCACGTAGGCCAGAAAAAGTTTGGCCCTCCGTACCACAGAAGTTGGATAGCACTGGCATAATAGATGTGTGACTGAGGGCAGAAAAACACTAGTTTTCTCTATGGGCAAAGTAGGACCTTCAGGCCAGTTAGCAGTCTGTGGTGCTTCAGGCAGCTACATCCACCTCCCTCACTCGACGTAATTATTTAAAAGTGGCTAGATGTGTTGCTCTAATTATTTCATATATTGTCTGTGCCTTCAATAATTAATTAATAAGCGGAGAGAAGCAGGCTATGGCGATTCTCTCACTGAGATCTAGATACGCAAATTCTATAATTCTGCTCAGATCTCTGGAAAGCTGCTGCCTACAAACCACATGAGACCAGAGCGGATAAAGAATGCATAAATAGCTGAGCCATATGATGCTCAATTGTTAAAACAAAAAGCATAATTAGCACCTTATTTAGCACCCACAGGAGCAGATCTGTCTTCTAAGGGCAAAGCAGTATAACAATATTGAACGTTCTGAGAGATGAAAGATGAAATGAGGCAGCATGTTGCAGGTGCTCTCATTAAATGAGGGAGGTTTAACCTGTATAGACCTACATCTTTCTGTCAAGAGACTCCAAACGTCTCCGAGCACTATCATATGGCCTGCCTGATTAAGCATATTGTGGAGGTACATGGAGGGGGTTTATATATGTTATGCACATCTAATGTTCAGACTGATATAAATCATTTTTGCATACCCAGGTTAAGCAACTTTTCGGTATATAAACTGCTATTGGGTTAAGGCTTAAAAAGGTTTCAGGACCTCCTAGCCCTTTCAAACTTCTATCTAAACTATACAGGGGTACAGTCAAACAGGCTCACAATCTCTGGTTGGATGCTATCCCTGATCTCAGCCACGAGCAGTGGGATGAAGCCACTGCCACGGCATTTGACTTTCTAATCTCAATCAGAGATAGGCTCATAAAAGTTTCTCCACCAAATTTATGTGACCCCCAGTTAAATTGAAAAGGATGGCCAAGAGACAAGAGGACCATTGCCCCTCTGCAAAGTGCCGGGAGCAAACTTTATACATATGGTGTGGTACTGTCCTCCAATACTAAAGTTCTGGAGAGACCTGATAGGCACCATAGCAATTGATTTGAGGACACCACAGGTGGTAAGCCCTGAGGTCTGCCTGTTGGGGGTTATAGACAATTTAATTCCTACCAATGCAACCAGAATCTGTTTCTGCACCCTCATGTTCTACGCAAAAAAAACCCATAATCATGCATTGGAAGTCCCAAACCCTTCCAAATGCATCATTCTGGAAAAGACTAGTAGATGGGGCCCTTCCGCTAATCAAACTAACCTACACCAATAATGCTATGCTAACCTGCTAACCTGTTCAGATGTATATGCTTTGTAAAGAACACCAAACAACATTGTTTTTGTGTTAATCGTTGTTTATTGTTTATAAACAGTACATAATTTGCACACACACACACCACCAGTGTGTTGTACATCACTACTGACAATGTTGATGTGCTACACATAATGTATAGTTAGGGTTGCCACCTTTTCTGGAAAAAAAATACCGATCTTCTTAAATATTTATCTTTTTTCCTATCAATAACATTGGGATCAACCAAAATTTTTACCGCCAAGCCTGTAAAATATGGGCCAGGTGGCAACCCTATCTATAGTCCATCTATCTGTATAAGCCGTACAGGGAAGCCTTTTCTGCCACATATTAAAGTCTAACACTAATTATTTTTCTCCTTTTGTACATTTTTCCCTAGGCTCATTACCAGGGGCTCTAATTATTTCGAAGGCATAGCTTGACAAGAAGGGCTCAAAGTGAAGTCCAATGTCTCCATAATCTGCTGGAGACCTCAGTGCGCTCTTCTCTGTCTCATTTGCTTCTGTGATACCCCGACCTTCATGCGTCTCACACAACTGTCTTAGAACGCTGCTTGCAAAGGAATAATTAGCAATTCACGAGATTGATTTCAAACGGACAAGGAGAGAAGAAGGAAATCACCTTTTAGCGAATGAAAGGCGGGCAGAGAGAGAGAGGCTATTTAAAACCCATGCTTGATATTCCACTGAGCATGCAAGCTTTTTGACTAATTGCCAAGACGCATTTCTCTGCGCTATATTAAGTGCCTGGGAGAAAATTACGGCAATAGCAAATATACCAAGTCTGCATATACACCATATCCCTTAACATATAAGAGCTTGCTGCATGAACTTTTTCCTCCCAGCCTTTGTTTTGCTAGTGGCAGACAAATCTATAGCCATTCCTCAGACTGATGTACCTGAATATTCTAACTACACCCAGAAGGTCCTACATAATGACACACTCAGATTGACTGATAATCTAAGGTTGCTCTCCCTCAAGAGGTGCCTAATTGACTCCCTCCCTTCCACCCTTCTCATTTCAGCAGATTGTTATGATCTGCTTCTGTGCAGAAACAGAAAGGCTGAACCAAGAGGGATATATATATATATATATATATATATATATATATAAATGCTTATTGCGTATGCTGGAACAGCTATCCGCATGCGTTTGTGAAGTGGCAATGCCTGTGCAGCAAGCCTAAAAGAAATAGTTGTACCATATATGAAGCACAGGGCTGTCTGTGGGACCACTGTAGCAAAGCACTCCAGGCTCTTCCAGCAGCATAGTAATTAGTACATAAAAAGCTTATTTTAAACAAGCCGTGTTAGCATGTTCACACTGTAAGTGCACTTGTACCTCTGGAATCATCGGAGCTCACTGTGAGCACTGATTAGTTTTATAAATTGAGGCCATTAACATCACATTAATGAGAAGTGAAGGCTTACAGGGGATCTTCCTTCCCAGGGTCCATTTACTAGGAAAGATCATTATAAGGGGATGCTTTCGGAAATTATGATCAATCCTCAACATTTAGTGCTACTGAATGTTTCGATGTTTTATATATAAATTATATTAGCAGTTGTACTGCTAACAATTTTTTGTTGAGCTAAGGACTTGGGGAGACAGGCAGGACAGACATATCCTAGCCCTGCACAAATGGGCCCCAAACAGCAGCAGCAGGTAAAGGTAGGAGGAAAGCTCTACCTCTTACCAATTTTTATTTTGATCGTGCAGTCAGTGTAGTAGGACCTGTACTTATAATGAGAAATATGTAACGTCCCTTGTTTCCATGATTTAAGCCCCTCTTACCCAAACTCTCGCAGTAGGTCCATCTCTTGCTGTCAGTTATTTGCTCCCTAAACCTTCCTATTCCATTGACATGCATAGAGGTCGTGTGACAGGCACGGCCAAGATGCCCCCAGATAATTTCAGATCCAGGCTGGCATCTCTGTGTCAAGGATAGGCCTTAGGACCGTACTCTATCTGACAAAGATAAAGAATAATAATATTGCACTTTATATAACACTTCAATTGTTCATTTTAGTGGAAATAAAAACAGCTATCAAGTTCATCAAATGATGCCAACAGTGGCATAACTAATCCATGGTGGGCCCCAGTACAGGACGGGCACCTGGGCCCCCCGTCGGGCCCTTACCTCTATAAATCGCATGCTGGATTGTTGATGGCATGTGTGCTATAAAATCTCCCCCTAGATAACCACCTGCTATCATGGCTCCAATGGGCCCCAAGGGGGTGGGGGCCCTGGTGCAATTGCACCCCCTGCACCCCTGGTAGTTACGCCACTGGACGCCAATCCAGTGGCCCATCACGTGATACGCCACATGCGTCACAGTTCTATGACTTGTATAACTGGGCCCCTCAAAGTATATTTTGCCTTAGACTTACGGCACGCACTCCCAAGGATCCAACGAACAAAGGTAAGTTTGAATTAAAAGACTATTCCACGCACATAACACCTAACGAGTTTCGTGTGTTGCCACACGTAATCATAGGCCACACGTAATCATGTGCCTATGATTACGTGTGGCAACACACGAAACGCGTTAGGTGTTATGTGCGTGGAATAAAGTCTTTTAATTCAAACTTACCTTTGTTCGTTAGATCCTTGGGAGTGCGTGCCGTAAGTGGAAGTTTTGCAAAGGATTCTCCCCAGGCTACGGGTTCGGGGCATGGCACCCGGGCCATGAACAAGGAGGGGTGAGTGCCTTTTTGAAATTACCTTGAATACAGAGGGTTAACGCGCAGGGCTCGGGGCAAGGGCACCCGAGCCACGGTGCTATCCTGGTGAGCAATTATTAAACGGAGACTGGTTGATTGTTAAAGAACGATTTAAATTGCACCAGGCAGTAAAGCGCCATTGAGCTAGGAGCACGTGTATTGTGTTTGTTATTTTGCCTTAGACCCTTTGACTAGTAAAGAAACAATTGGGAACCACAGGTTCTAAGCATTATTTATACAAAGGCAGGAGCAGAAAAAGCTCTTATGTACAGGCTGAGCTTATGATGTGCAGAACAGTCCGGAAAAAATACATGAGCAGTCCAGGTGAGAGAGTGTATCCTACAAGATCCTTTACTCAGATGTCTACATTATCGGGATGTTGCCACAGGGCTTGAGTGACAGGATCTGCCAATTCCACATTAATGGGAAGTGCTGTGTAATTGGGAGTCCTGGTGATGAAAGTTATACCAAAGAAAACAGTAGCAACTTCTGTTGAGTCTTATGGTATCATGTAAACCTAAGCATGTCTGGACTGAGATCTGAACTTCACTGGAAATTCAAGAACACAAAGTCCCAAAGAGCCCCACACAGTATAAAGGGTATCAGTGGGAAATATAAAACGTATTACCTATAATTTCACACAGAGGCAGACTGGGGCGTGCAAGGTCCACTGGGGCTGCTAGGCCTGGGTGGAAGAATTTTAGGGGGCGGCATGCTGTCCAACCACATCAGCACTGATCTGTGAGCACTGGTTATGCACAGGAGATATGATTTTTTTTAAGATTTCCTGTGCGTCAATCCCCAGTGCTCTGGATCTGATTATGAAAATTTGAGCATATTCATGAATGAAATGGCGGGGACTGGAGCGATGAACAGAATTGGACCTAGGGGCGTCTGCTATGTAAATCCAGCCCTGGAGGCTGCTACCCCAGGGGCCCTCTGCCTGCTCACCCACCAACATGCCCCTTGTCTCTGACCATAAGTGCCCCCTGCACCGTTCATATTTCCCATGATCAGGGGTGGGAGGGCAGACATGGATTGGGTCCTACCTCTGTTTCTTGCAATCCTAGAGCATCCAATCAACAGGCAGAATTTACTGGTCTTTAACCAGAAACAGTATGGTGTCTCACTGGCAGCAATCATTTTGCGTCTCCAAATGCTGCAATGCTAATATTCAAATGCCATACCTCCCAACTGTCCCTTTTTCAGAGAGACAGTCCCTCTTTTAACAGTTCAACCTGCAGTCCCTCATTTGTACTGGAAAGTCCCTATTTTCTCTGCACTGATCAGTCAGAAAAAGAAACAGTTTTCTAACTTAATTGGCTTTTGACAGAGAACCCAGACCAGCTAACTGGTGCAAATAAGATACTTTGTAACAAATTTGAGACAAGAAAATAAGTAATTGTAACAGTTTAGATAAGGAGAAATATTTTCAAACTTTCATAACCTGCCTAGTTTTGTAAAATAAACATGGTAATTAGGGGGTGTGACCACAAAAATTCGCATAGTCATCAAAATTTCACTATTTTTGTCCCTTTACTTAAAAAATGTTGGGAGGTATGATTAACGCTATCAAATGCATTACTATGCGCACATAATGAATGTTCAGTTAAGCTGATGTTCAATTAAGCAGGAAGCTGAACACAGAGTATCGCTTGCCATATTAATATTATTCCAATGAATGCACGAAAAGACATCTGTTTGTGGCTGTTATCCTATCGGCAGGTGGACCGGCACCCCTGCACCTTCCCTTGGCTCCTACTTAGTCCAACTAAAAGACGTTGCTTTCAATTTCCCTGCATGACACACACACACATACACAAAGGTGGCGACATTTACCTACACTTTTCTTTTTATGATTGTCTACATTAGGTATCTCTATTTGCTTCCACACCCATCGTTCAATTCCTGCTCTGTCTCTTCTTTCAGAGCAGCGCAACAACAGTTCCATTATCACCTCGCTGACAACCCCAGCCAGGGAAGCGTGTGTCTGGCACATTCTGCGCGTTGCTGCCCTCTAACGGTCTTTTGCAAAAATGCTTACGCAATCAAATTTTGCTAACATGCTCATATGCACTAATTGAATGCTGATATGCTGGGCCTCATTTACAAACACTGGGCAAATTTGCACCTGGGCGGTGACCCATAGCAACCAGGCAGTGATTAGCTTTTTTTAGACAGCTGTAGATTGAAAGCAATAATCTGATTTGTTGCCATAGGTCACTGCCCAGGTGCAAATTTGACCACTGTTTATAAATAACCCCCTCTTTCAGACTGTCAAATTAAGGGGCAGACTGATAGACTGAAAATATCACACAGAATTCCACATAAGGTCTCTACAGTTAATAATATTTTACTTACATTGCTCAAAATATTGGTTTGTTTTTCTTTTTAGAGGAGTAGTATTACTTGTTCAGAGAATAGAACTTGCCCATAAAGAAGAAGAAAATGAATCTTTATTTGGGGTGCCAAAAGTTAGGCACCCCAAGTGATCGATTTTATTTACCTGTTCAGGAGAAAACTACGCTGACCCAGGTTATTACAGCAAGCAACACAGAGCGATCCTCTTCCTGTTTCTTCTTCATACACCTTCATAGGTGTATCTCTTCCTCCCATCACGGAACTTTACACCACTTGCTGCATCTGTAAAGCCACCAGCATTGTGGCTGATCCAACACACCCCTCTCAGTGGTCACACTCCTGCCATCTGGAAAAAAGTACTGAAGCATTAGGGCCCTCACTACCAGACTGTATTACAGTTTCTTCCCCCCAGCCATAAGGCTTCTGAATACTCAGGGACCAGACAGATCTCCTACACACACACTCCATCTGACCTTATTATATACCACAACGTTACGCAGCCACTGTACAGCCATTGTATACCATTGTATAAATAAATAGTCATTGGGTATAATTGTTCTCTATGAGCACATCTGCACTTTATCATGTTCTTACTACTATCATATCACAGTGATACACTCATCATGTCTGGCATTTAGCATTATTTACTTTACATATTATATCTGCTGAGTGTGCACTGTCTTGTCCTGTGCCTGCACTATACTGTCCTGTCTTGCAGTAGTTGCACATTTTTGCACTTCCACTTTTTGTCTGTTGTCTGGTACTTCTATGTTGTGTGTAGCACCATGGTCCTAGGGGAACGTTGCTTCATTCTACTACTGTGTACTGTACAAACGTATAGGGATGAAATGACAATAAACTCACTCTTGACTTGACTCTTCAAATTAACTGGGGCAAATAACAAGAAAATAACAAGCTTTTAAGTTAAAATTCCAATTTTCACGCTACTGCGCATGCACAGCCGTGAGAAGATAGAATAAGCAAGTAGACAATCGCTCGGTGGTGCTTGCTGGAAGAATACCTGGACGGTACAGTTTTCTGCTGATACAGTTATGCTTATAAGTTTACATACCCTGGCAGAATTTATGATTTCTTAACCATTTTTCAGAGATTATAACACAAAAACTTTTATCTCGCTCATGGTTAGTGGTTGGCTGAAGCCATTTACTGTCAAACAACTATGTTTAATCTTTTTAAATCATAATAACTGCATAAACTACCCAAAGGACCCTGGTAAAAAATTTACATAACCCAGTTCTTAATACCGTGTATTGCCCCCTTCAAAGGACATGTCAACCGTCTCCACAAAAATGTAATCAATGAATAGCCTCTTTGAAATCTTTAGATAACTGCAGGGGCGTAACTACCGGGGGAGCAGGGGGTGCAAGTGGGCCAGCGCCCGCACCCCCACAGGGCCTCCCGGCAGTCTCGCGCCACTGGAGCCGGCTTGAATCACTGCAGCGGCACGTCAATCACATTCACGGACTAGGGTGGGGGTGCCCGGCTGCACAGCCCGAACCAGGGCCCGCCCCCACCTAGTTCAGTTACTGGATAACTGCCACTCTGGTTGTTAAAAGGTTAACAGTAAGGCTGCAGTATCCCCTTAATCAGCTTCAAATTCTTCTACTACACTAAACCACTCTGCCCCCTCCCTCAGGAATTTCCTTTGGCTCTTGGCTAAGTGAGCATGCTCAGTTCCTCTCAGCTCAGATTACAAACACACCCTCCAGACTAACAGCTTGTTGCTTGTTCCTATAGAAACTGACTGTTGCTATTTTTTTCTCCTAACCACCTTTCCTGAGCTCAGCTTAACAATTACAGTGCTCAAACCCAGCAGAACTTTTTTTTTATCAAAGCATGTTGTTCCTGTGTAAACCTGCATTCTACATTACATGGACTTTACAGCATGCATGTCTTATCAGAGGGAAAATGGCCGCCAGGTGAAAGCTGCTATGTGTTTTAGGAAAATGTGATGGTGCTGGCAAACAGAGGGGTATATGCAGTACATATGATGCAGTTTGGGTGGGGAAGATATGCCCAACTTATATACATGGGAGGAAAATGTAGGCTTTAAATGTCCTTTAACATTAATCACAGCTTGAAGTCTTTTGTGGTATCTTCTCAGATGGTAAAGCTGGCCATTCTTCCTGGCAAAAAGCCTCCAGTTCCCATAAAAATTCTTGGGCTGTCTTGTATGAACTACATGTTTGAGGTCTCCCTAGAGTGGCTCAATGATATTGAGGTCAGGAGACTAAGATGGCCACTCCGGAACCTTCACTTTATTTTTCTGTAGCCAATGACAGGTCGACTTGGCCTTGAGTTTTGGATCATTGTGATGTTGGAATGTCCAAGTACGTCCCATGTGCAGCTTCCTGGCTGAGTGCAAATGTTCTCTAGTTTTTTTGATAACTTACTGCATTAATTTTGCCATCAATTCTGACCAAATTTCCTATGCCTTGCATACACACATCCCCAAAACTTCAGCGATCCACCACCATGTTTCACAGTAGGAATGGTATACCTTTCATCATAGGCCTTGTTGATATTGTAAGCGGGATACTTTGTGGCATTTGCGTAGTAATGGCTTTCTTCTGGCAACTCAACCATGCAGCCCATCTGCTTATTGACAGCCACACCACATTTTTCAGAGAGTTCTGTATTTTGCCTGAAGTTATTTGTGGGGTTTTCCTTGCATCCCAAACAATTTTCCTGGCAGAAGTGGCTGAAATCTTAGTTTTATTTAGTTTGGTTTAAACAGAAACTCTAATTTTCCACTTCTTTTTTAGAGTTTGAACACTGCTGATTGCCATTCTCAAATCCTTTGATATTTTCTTATATCCCTTTCCGTTTTATAGAGTTCAACTACCTTTTCCCACAAATCCTGTTGCTTTCCCCATGACTTAGAATCCAAAAAACATCTGTGCAGCACTGGATGAAATATGCAAGGGTCTGTTAGGAGTCCAGAAAATCATTGGCCTTTTATAAACACCAACTAATTACAACTAAACAGATCTGAAGAGCTGAAGATGGTTACCTTTAATAGCCATTCTAAACCTTTTGTGTCAAGTTGTGTGCATGTTATCAGGCCTAAAGGGATTATGTCGATTTTTTTGGTGTAGTATTTATTTCATAATTACACTGCAAATAATTCTCTACCATATACAACTTTAATCAAGTGTACTTTTTGAGTTTAAATATTGTTTTGTAGGCAGCCATATCAGGCTGGTCATGTTCTTTCAGAAAGAGCCAGTGCTGAACTATGGAACTGCTTTCTTACAGGCTACTGTTTCTCCTACTCAATGTAACTGAAGTAGTCCCAGTGTGACTTGGATTGGTTCTTATATCTAACAGAGAACTGTTATCTTGTTACCTTCCCATTGTTTAGGCTGATGGGGGGTGGGGGGTAAGGGAGGGAATTGACATCACTCCATCACTGTTGACATCAACAGTAAAGTGTGACTGAAGTTTATCAGTCACATGACTGAGGGCACCAGGGAAACCTGACAACAATGTCAGATTTCAAAATTAAACATAAAAAGATCTGTTTGCGCTTTTAAAAAATGGATTGCAGTGCAGAAGTCTACTGGAGCAGGGCTATTAATTGATGCATTTTGAAAAAAACATGTTTTTATCGTAATAGTATAGTAATAGAATCCCTAGTGACTATTGTTATAAAACTTAGGTGTACTGCCAAACAGAGCCTCCTGTATGCTGCCAGTTCAACTAAATGGCCAATCACAGATCACCATACAGGAACATTTTTCATGCTTGCAAGGTTTGGGACCCCTCATGTATATATAACCTTATCATTATATGTAACATAGTAAGTTAGGTTGAAAAAAGACACTTGTCCATCAAGTTCAACCTATTTTTTTAACCTGTCTAACTGCTAGTTGATCCAGGGAATGGCAAAAAAAACCCATCTGAAGCCTCTCCAATTTGCCTCAGAGGGGGAAAAATCCTTCCTGACTCCAAAATGAGATCCACTCCCTGGATCAACTGCAGGTAAAACTTAGTCCCTTTGTAAAATGTATAATGAAGCAAACCAGGTTTGGGAGTTTTACTTTGAAAGAGCAAGTAAGTTGAAGGTAAAACTTGGCCCCTTTGTAAAATGTATAATGAAGCACTAGAATTCTTAATGAATCAGATGCAATTTTAGAGTAGGCATTTTTTAGTAGCTGTATGCACAAAATGTCTCAATGTCTTAAATATATTCATAATTGGTTGAGTGCAGATGACCTCTTGTATTTGTTTATATGTATTTTGTGGTAACAGCCTCACTGCACCCCCTCCTAATGTTTTTAAAAGTTGTGAGCACAACTTTCCCTTGTTTGTTATAGATCATTTATCCTTAAGCAGTGTTTTACAATAACTTTATTACAAAAAGGGTTCTTATATTATTAACAAATACAAATACAACTGTAGATGGTTGTTGGGTTTACTTACTACTAACAGCAGGAATGTATGTGGCTCAAGTTCCATCATTTTACTGACATTCAAAAGCTATGAAAGGTGGTGTGGTGATGGGCTGACGATAGATGGAATGTTGAAGTTGGGAATACCTTATTATTTTCTCAGGTTGGGCAGCTTTTGTTATCAAATCTAGTTGGAAATTTGCAGTGCTGCATTTACTAATGGTAACCAATAGGGTCTAGGTCATCTAGTTTTAAAGAGATACTGACACCTGAAATTAAACTCTTTTTTTACATCTATTATAATTTTCCTGTATGAAGGGGCTGCCATATTTGTGCAAATGAAAATGCCAGAAGGGCTGCTATAAGATAGGCAGTCCTACTTAGTGGGCTGGTCAGGTCTGTTTGGGCTTCTGTGTACTTGAAATGCAGGGCCTATATTAAATACTGTCTGAGTCTGATACTGCCTGTCTGAGGCTAATAATGCTACTGTCTGCTATCTGTGGGCTGAGCCATCCAGTTTCCTGCCAAAATGTTGTCACATTTTAAGGTATAATACATGTTTTTAATGTTGTACATTGGCTGTTTTTATTTGTACTATACTCCTTTGCTGGTATTCCAACCTGTTTTATTTTTCTTCCTAAAGCAGATTGTGTAGTTCCAATTTTCACACACCCATAAAGCATCTGTAATGCTCAGTGTTTCAGTCACTATTGGACTTGCTTGATGTAGTTTGAAAAATAAATGCAAAGTTCTTAACCTTAAAAATGGGTCTATGGGGCAGATTTACTAAAGCGTTGCCACCCGCAGGGACATCACCAATTCACTTGCAGACACAGGCACTGTTTTCACTAGGTACAAACGAACGCTAGCACATCTTCACTATGAAATGCTTGAACAGCCGAAGTAACACCAGCAAAAAGTCGCCTGCGTTCAATGCCCAGGACAAAACTTTGCATATTAATGAATTAATGTATTCGTAGAGCATTTGCATCTGGTGAAGTGGTGCAAAGGGTGCAAAGCTGACGCTGGTGAAAATTCGCCCATTAGTACATCTACCCCTATGTGTTTTTCATGGCTGGTGTCCATCATGATCCCTTTTGCATTATGGCATTTATCCCCACAGCAAAATTTAAGGTTATTTAAGGAGAAAATTAGTAGTAATTCATTCAGTAAAGTATGGCCTTACATTGATAACTGAAACATTGTGCTGTTTGGTCTTCTATTTGACATGGCCGTCACATAAACTATTTTTAAATTCTACTATAAAAACTACGTTTTCCTCTTCCTTAAATCCTGACTGCTCTCCTGCCTTAATAAAACCTAAGAAACAACCATAACAGTGCTCCTGTCTTTAAAATCACTGAATCTAAATTAATTCTTGCTTGTTTGATCAGCATTCTTCACCCAAGGATGTCTGTTTACCGTACCTTCTGTTTTAATTGACCTCTCCATTCTCAAACACCTCTCAAGCACTACACCCAAAACAGATTAACCCAAAAGCCCAATACACAGTCTTCTTGGTTAATCTGTCAGGATGGCTCAGAAACCTGCTATCTCCCCCATTCTGCAAGAACTCTGAATGATGTTCAAATGTTGGGAATTTTCAATCTAATGATGTTCTGTACAAAATAGTTTCTTATGCTACTTACTGCAATATGCATTCTGTTTTTCTGCTGGCCATGTGTTAGTTACTGCACCCTGTCATCGCGTCTCATCCAGAAAGCATTACAATGTTTAAAATGCACTGCTAGCATTACATAAATAAACCTTTAGGTACCATTTCTATCCTAAGGAAAGCAATACCTTAATGGATATAGCTGGCTCCTAGATGACCAGACAACCAAGATTCACAAGCAGTCAGAAAATAAGTACAGACAGGCCATTATTTACACAGGGCCACATGGGGACACAACAGTGAGGAGAGGGCCACATGTCATAATCTAATGAGTTTTGTCCTTCCCTTCTCTGAGCTATATAGCTGTATGATTAAAGGAAAACTATACCCCGAAAATTTAATTTTGAGCAACAGATAGCTTATATCAAATCAAGTGACATATTAAAGAATCTTATCTACCCGGAATATATATTTAAGTAAATATTGCCCTTTTACATCTCTTGCCTTGACCCACCATTTCATGATGGTCTGTGTGCTGCCTCAGAGATCACCTGACCAGAAATATTTCAACTCTAATTTGTAACAGGAAGAAGTGTGGAAGCAAAAGACAGAACTCTGTCTGTTAATTGGCTTGTGTGACCTAACCTTATAGTTTGTTTGGTATGTTTGTGTGCACCGTTGGATCCTAGGATCCCAGGAGGCTGTCCTTATTTTTTAAAATGGCAATTTTCTATTAATGATTACCCAATGGCACATGCTACTAGAAAAGTGTATTATTATGAAAATGGTTTATTTACATGAAGCAGGGTTTTACATATGAGTTGCTCAAGGCAATATCTGTTTATAGAGACCTACATTGTTCGGGGGGTATAGTTTTCCTTTAAGTGTTTCAACACGACAGCTTCCCCCTCATGCATGCACTGATGCCGCTTCCTTTCTCTATGTGTGGGGAGTTCATACCTTTTTTTAATATCACTTAAATTAACAACCACCATCAAAATGTATCATGCATCTCTGCATCTCCCCAAGAGGTGGGGGAGAAGAGATTGTAGCAGATACGGTGTGCTGCCTGCATGAAAGCTTGTTTTTAAGTTGTACTGGGAATAACAATTTTTTTAAAGATATATCTTAAAGCAATATATACATTCTTCACATGACTTAGTCCTTGGTCCATGCAGGTAGTTTCCTGATTCTCTCAGTATACCTTATAGGTTCACTTTCTTCTGCCCTATTGCAGTTGGCATTAGGAGTAGGGAAATGTCCTTCATCAAATGGAACATCTCCAAAGTCATATCTAGCAGGAGCAGGACAACTTGCATTCCATATGTGTCCATCAGACAGTTCATATGTGTATGGTCCTCACTGGCGTCTCACTTCAAGTGGTGTAGTAAATTTAGATTGTTCTTGTTTCAATATTCCTGGTTTCTTAATTCTGACTAAAGATCCAGGCTGAAAGTGCACTTCTCTTGCACCACGTTTTCTATCAGTAAAAGCCTTGCATTTGGCTTGGTGACGTGTCACGATGTCAGTAGTAGATGATTTTGTAGCAATAGTCTTTGGTGGAAGTTTGACCAGGCCCGCCATCAGGGGGGGACAGGGGGGACAAGTGTCCCGGGCCCGGGGCTGAAGGGGGGCCCGGCAGCGGTGCAATATCAAAAAGAGCCGGGCCCCCTTACGAGCGCAGAAGAGTGCGCTCTACGCGGAGTCCTGAGGCAGAATGCGGAAGTGCCGAACAAATACGAAGTCCTGAAGAGGCAGAAA
>CM044434.1:48514018-48525514 GCA_024363595.1 Xenopus borealis | reverse complement strand
TTTTTAACTTTTATGGGGAATCTTGGCCACCAATGTTTTATAAAAATAACTTTTATGGGAGACCCTGGCTGATTTTTTTACTTATAGGGGGACCCTGACCACCAATGATTTTTTTTAACTTGTAGGGGGGACCTGACCACCAATGTTTTTTTTGTAAATATTATGGGGGTCCCTGGCCACCGATGTTTTTTTTTTAACTTATAAGGGGCCCTGACCAGGACCAGGAGCCCCGTGATTTCTGATGGTAGCCCTGAGAGTTGCTCTAACTCACATATGGTACATAGTAATTTATAATGTGGTTTATTAAATGGTTCATATAAGTGGTATTGTACAGATGGCCTGTACACATATACAAGAGCACTATGAGGCTCAAAACCACACCCCTTAGTACTTATTTGGCTGCACTCTTAAAGTGCATAAAAAATCTGCTGTGAATTATGCAGAGCACCATACCAGGGAAAGCAAGGCAGAGGCCTATGTGTCTCCCCTATGTGTCCCTCATGAAGACACACAGCATTGTATTCAACAGGTGAACTCAGCACTCTGATTATTGTGTTGAGTTCAGTGTCCTGAAGCAATTTTACTTCATGCAGTCAGGTCACAAAGTGCAAAAAAAATGTTAGTTTCTTAATTTATGTAGTAGCAGACCCCTATAGTTTTTTTAATCAGCCTAATCATCTAGGCAATGGTAATGATATTATATGGTCCATTCCTACATTACATATGCCATACACATAAGGTTAATTGCCTCGTGGCATTTTTCATCCAACAGTGAAGTGACTTAATCCTGTAGAGGAGCCTGCCATTTGTTTTAATGTAAACTTCCACATGTGTTTTTGTGGCTGAAATACACTTGCCACCTTTGATGTTTGCAATTAATGCTCATGACAGACTCCTCTGCTATCTAAAAAGTGCTGATGGCAAATATATCCTTTGGGCCAAAGTGGTTGCCGTCTGGCTGGTGGGAATAAGAAAGATCAAAACAAGGGGTGGCAATCAGAGTTGACAAAAGATGATTAGGCCAATTGCACACTTGGCATTTCTAGACCTGCTTGTTGTTTGCAGGTGGAGAAATTCCAAAATGCTTATCGATTATATTCTACTTTGTCTTCTGTATGCTCTGATGAGCCCATGGCATCCAAGTCTACTCACACACAAGATGAGGCAGACAGGCGCGCGATTGGTTTTCAACACTGCTGTTTCTACTTGCGTACCACTAGCCTTCGAATAGAGAATACCATCAGCCAATTCCCTATTGAGCACAAGGTCCCTGGCATACCAGTGGACTGGATTGGAGTATTTCTCTCTTGCAATCCAATAACTGTATCTGATATACATATGACATTGTTAATATCTACTGGGATGCTACTGATGCTCTTAAACAATATCAACCCCACACCCAACTTTTCAGTGAGATACTGGAAGCTATTAGCCAGGGTTTAGCAAAGCCTCAGGTAATTTTGTTTGCCCATTCCTTCTGTTGCCAGTGAGAAAGCATTTGCAGGAGATACGTCGCCTGCAGTAGAGGAGATTTAACCAATCTCCCTCTGTGCCCTAACCTAGCTGCACTTATACCAAGACTGCACTACAACCACAAATCAATACAGTTGCAATTATAGAGGTCTCAGTTGATGATTAATCACAGCAGCATCTCTTCATGAATATATTTTTCAGATGTTGGTAACAAATCTGCATTTGTCTCCTTTCAATATCCTGGTTTGTGACTTTGCCATATGCAGCAATTTTGCAGACAGGAAAGGCAGGGTGAGAAACAGTTAAAAGTGCGTATGCCCTTAGGCGATTTGTATCAGATCAGCGTATTACAAAGGTGGAGTGGTGAGACAAGCCTCACTCACAGGAATCACACAGATGAAAAGGAAGCCAGCACAGACCTGTGAAAGTCTGCCCTGTATGAGAAGCGATGAACTCTACGTGCGCAGGAAGAGCTGTCAAATGCTATTTATCTCTTGGCAGCCAGCGGAGGCTCCAGTTCCAGGCTCCTGTGAGTCACAATGGCAGCCATCAGCGGCTTTTCACTCGCTCTACTGAATGAATAGATTGAGAAACATGCCTAGGCTGTACACGCTCAGGTGCCTCTCTGATTCATCTATCTCTAGGTTGGGCCACCTGGCTCCAAATAACAAATGAGAGGCCTGGGCATTCCTCCTCCTTCTGCTTACACAAAAGCCAATGCAGTTTTACCAGGAGCTGTTCTCTACAATTGTTTTGTGGACTGCATATTCTAAACTATATCATATTTTAGTAGTATGTGCCCTTGGATAATCGTAAATAGAAAACTGCCATTTTAAGAAATAAGAGCCCCCCCTGGGATCCTGTGAGTCATGGTGAACAAAAACAAACCAATCAAACCATACATTTTAGGTCACATAAGCCAATTAACAAATTTCTGTCTTTTGCTTCCACACTTCTTCCTGTAAAGGTGACCATACACTATAAGATCCACTTGTTTGAAGAAAGTTGCCAAACAAGTGGATCAACCTTCGATATGGCAGGGCAATATCAAGCTAATCCGACCTAGGGCCAAACGATCGGTTTACAGTGATGGCAATGGGTGCCAACGGGATGGAGCTGATTTGGTCCTGGATCGCAACGAGAATGGCCTATACACAGGCCCGGATTTGTGGAAAGGCCACCTAGGCCCAGGCCTAGGGCGGCAGGATTTTAGGGGGTGACATGCTGCCCAGCCACACCCACATTTGTTCGAAAACACTGGGGATGCGCAGGAGATATGATAGTTTTTTTAATTTGCCATGCACCAATCCCCATTGCTCCAATCAGGATGACAGAAATTTGCCTGAATATAGGGGAGAGGATGGGGGCGATGAATGCCAGTGGGCCTAGGGGCACCCACTATATAAATCCGGCCCTGCCTATACACGGACAGATAAGCTGCTGAATCGATATCGGCAGCTTAAATCTGTCAGTGTATGGCCACCTTTACAGTTAGCGCTGCAGTATTTCTGATCAGGTGATCTCTGAGGCAGCACACAGACCAAAATGGCACCACAAGGGAATTTACATAAAAGTGCATATTTACTTAAATATATATTCCAGTTTGGTAAGATTATTTAATATGCTACTTAATATGACTATGTGTTGCTTAAGCATTCATTTTGGGGTATACTTTTCCTTTATGACAGATGATACAGACATACAGATTGATATGCTTTATTCCACCACCACCATGACCAACCACCATTATAGTACATAATTGCTCTTCTCCTGTAACTCATATCAATCAGAAGTGACGTTCATTAGCTCATGGTAGTAATTAATATCCAACGCTGATTTGCTGTGCTGGGCTTCATGAGTACAGCAATTGTACTTTTTTTCTTAGAAATGAAAGTGCCACGGTTGAGATATTTTGTTTCACCATATTAAAGGCCTGTACACACTGGTGTCTTCCCCTATGTTTGCGGGGAAATTTCTCAGTATGGCAACACAGGAGATAATTGCTCTAAGCCTTCCGTATGTGGCCATGTCAAATGCAGATAAAATTTGGCATTGGGAAGTCATAATTTATTTTGTTTTCTCTAACTTGGTCTAATTATGGATATTTCCCACCTGTGATAAAGACTAGTTAGCATTCATTTCACCAGCTCTTTTATTTATTTATGGATGCAACAGGGATGTGTTTTAATTGCATTAGCTTTCACCTGATTATCAGTTTTGTATAATTGGATTTCTTTCTATAACATACAGAAGGTTCTGTTTCTCTTCTCATTTTTCATTTGTATTTTATCACCCAGCACACTAATTAGTGAATTATGTCTCACTATTGTAGTAGGGAAGTGTTAAAACCATATTTTTAATCTACTAACTTCACAGTAAGAATGAGCTGTGACAGAGGTTTAGTAGAGCGATGGGCGAATCTACCTAGTTTCGCTTTGCCGAAAAATTGGCGAAAAAATTTGCGAAACGAAACGCGCGACGTTTTTTTTAGCGAATTTTCACTAGGTGAATCGCGGGAATTCACCCCTGGCGAATAAATTCGCCCATCACTAGAGGTAAATAATTAATCCTACTCCGTGCAGAATAGCATCTTGAAAGCAACCCGAACATTACCTGGATGAACATTTTAATGCACTGTTTCTCAGGCTGCAATAATCTCACTTGCAATATCTCCATATAAGGCTACTGACTTAAAGAACAACTAAAACTTTCTAGTAACATTACATATGACTTTAAAACCTTTTATATATCAATACTATATTCTCCAAATCTTTTCCCTGCAGAAATCCCTCTCTAAATCGCTATCATCATTTTAAATGTCATAGGACAATGCATTGCAGTAACGGAACTAGGTGGGGGCGGGCCCTGGTGCGGGCCGTGCGGCTGGTACCCCCCCTAGTCTGTGTTTGATTGATGCGCCGCTGCAGCCGATTCCAGCTGGCTGCAGCGGCGCGAGACTGCCGGGGGGGGGCCTGCACCGCTGATTCCGGCCAGATTATCATGGATGCACTGAAGGTCACAGAGATTACCAAAGTGCTGGAAGAAGACCCAAAGTTTACAGAAGAGAAGAAGATGGCGCAGGTGAACTCCGATGGCCTGAATCTGCACCGGGTGGTAAGTAAAGAGGTTGGGGCATTTACCAAAGGTACCACCTAGGCTGAGGGGGGAGCAGGGAGGAGGGTCTATGTAGGGTAGGGGTTCTCATTAGCAAGGGTATGGTTCTCCTTTAAATCTGAGGTTCTGGTTGCATTCAGCAGGGCCAGAACTAGGGGTAGGCAGAATAGGCACATGCTTAGGGTGCAAGACTTGGAAGGTGCCATGCACATACCTTCTCTAATGCCTTGCCTACCCCCATTACGGCCAGTGTCCCCTTAGTTAGAAATTCTGAGCCACAAAATACTCCGATGTGCTCATTATTGCACGCATGCGTGCATTCGTTCTCGGGTGCGTGTGGGCAAACATGCACCCATGCATGCAATCGGATAAGAACATCACTCTTGGCTGGGTTTGCCTAGGGTGCTCAGCCAGCCTGGCGCGGCACTGACATTCAGGGTGGGTAATTGACCATGTAAAACACATTACCCTCCCTCTCGACACATTGGGTAATACCTCAGCAAACTGGGACGGTTATTGGGAAATGTCATTATTAGTGGCTTAATTGTAAAAATCACTGAATCATCTGTTGATTAGTTGATCAGGTTACTAAAAAAGATCTTAAGATTAGTGTAAACTAAAGCTAGAGAACATAATACAGTGAAACTTCAATTGTACATCCCAAGTTTTCACTCAATTTACATTGTTGTTGTTTTGTGGTCCCACCTATACCTATCATGCATAATACATTTCCCTGATTTTACATTTTCCTGGATTTTACACCATTTATTTTCTGGTCCCCTGAAAAACGTAAAATAGGAATATTCTGAATAACAGATTCAGGGGAAATGGGAAGCTGCAGGGTAAAAGTGCTCTGACATTGATTATTGAACTTTAAAACCCTGGACTGAATCCCTGTGACATTAGTAATTTAATTATATTGAGTTTTGGTCTCCAGTGTTCAAACAAGACATTGCTGTATCAGAGAGGGTACAGAGAAGGGCAACTAAGCTGGTAAAAGGTATGGAAAATCTTAGCTATGAGGAAAGAAAGGCCAAATTCGGGATGTTCACGCTGGAGAAGAGATGCTTAAGGGGTAATATGATAACTTTGTATAAATATATAAGGGAATCATATACATATCTCTATCCAGTAGGTTACCAGAAGGTCTTTCCATCTGACACAGTCACCCATTCCGATTAGAAGAAAGGAGGTTCCGCCTAAATATTTGGAAGGGGTTTTTTACAGTGAGAGCTGTGAAGATGTGGAATTCTCTCCCTGAATCAGTTGTACAGGCTGATAAATTAGATAGCTTTAAAAAGGAGTTGGATGACTTTTTAGCAATTGAGGGATTATGGGGTTATGGAAGATAGCTCATAGTACAAATTGATCCAGGGACTAATCCGATTGCCATTTTTGAGTCAGCAAGGAATTATTTCCACCTCTGAGGCAATTTGGAGAGGCTTTAGATTGGGTTTATTATTGCCTTCCTCTGGATCAACTAGCAGTTAGGCAGGTTAAAAGGTAGAACTTGATGTACGTGGGCCTTTTTTCAACCTAACTTACTATGTTACTATGTTATATATTTCTATAAATCCTATACATGTTTAGTGCCAGACACTACTGTATGACAAAGGGGCTAAGGGGATAATGTTATAAAATATTTCTATTAGAAGAAAGCAAGTGAAACAGTTCTGTAACATTTTACATATGGATCAATAGTAAGTGAAAGTTAAGTTAGAATCTCACGTGTAGTTAACTAGATATGATCATCACAGTTGTAATCTAACACATAGGGGCACATTTACTAAGATTCAAATTGATTCGAAGTGAAAGTTAGAATCAAATTCGAATAAAAAAAATTAAAAATTTGAATTTATTTTGGGTTTATTCCACTATTGAATAACCCAAAATTCAATTCGAATTGGCCAAATTCGAAAATTCGAATTATATTGTTGAAGTACTAGCCCTTTAAAAAAAATTCGATATAACAATTTGGCAGATAAAACCTACCGAATTGCTATATATCCCTATTGGAAGTTTTTTGGATCGAATAAAAAAAATCGTTCGAATTGTTCGATTTGAACGATTTTATCGATCGATCGAATTTGATTGTTCGATAATTCGAATTGAGTTAAATCTCCTTGAATTCGCAAGGGGTTTTAATTTGATAAAAATTCACAGTTCGAATTCAAGGGTTAATTAACCCACAATATTCGACCCTTAGTAAATCTGAAGTTATAGTAGCACCAAACTGCTGCAATCAGTTGCGGCCAATCTACTGGGCCATAATTAATTGGAATATAGCCCCCAGTTCTAGAGGCACAAATCATTAACTCCTTAAATATATGCCTTTTTAATCTTTGATTAATAAAATATGTTTTTTTAACTTTAAAATTGTTTTTGGAATATCCTTAGTAAATCTGCCCCATACAGTCATATGAAAAAGTTTGGGAACACCTGCATAATAATTTACTCCACTTTCAACAAAAAAGATAACAGTGGTACAAGTATGTCTTTAATTTACCATCTGAATACTGGGGTGTTTTCTGAACAAAGATTTTTAGTGAAGCAGTATTCAGTTGTATGAAATTAAATGTGAAAAACTGGCTGTGCAAAAATTTGGGTACCCTTGTAATTTTGCTAATTTCAATGCATTTAACAGCTCAATACTGATTACTGGCAATGTTAAGCCTTGAACTTCATAGGCAGGAGTGTCCAATCAGGAGAAAGGGTATTTAAGGTGGCCATGTGCAAGTAGGGCTTCTGTTTCACTCAAAGATTTTTCAGTATCATAGTTTCAGGGAAGGGTACAAAAAGCTATCTCAGTTTCTACTGTAAGGAATGTAATCAGGAAATAAAAGGCCACAGGCACAATTGCTGTAAAATCCAGGTCTGGGAGGCCAAGAAAAATACTGGAGTGGCATATGTGGAGGATTCTGAGAATGGCTACAGACAACCCAAAGATCACCTCCAAACACCAGATGTGTATCTGTACATCGTTCTATAATTTAGCACAATTTGCAATTTTGCATCTGTATGGCAGGGTGATGCTTTCTGCACTTGCCATAACACGCCACAAACAGAGTAACTTGTTGTATGCAAAAGCTCATTTAGACAAGCTACAGTCATTTTGGACTGATGAGACAAAAATTTAGTTATTTGGTCATAACAAAAAGTTTTTGCATGACGGCAGAAGAACACTGCATTCCAAGAAAAACTCCTGCTACCTACTGTCAAATTTGATGGAGTTTCCATCATGCTGTGGGGCTGTGTCTGGGACCCTTGTTAAAGACGAGGGTCGAATTAATTCAACCCAATATCCACAAATTATACAGGATAATTTTCAAGCATCAGTCACAAAAAGAAAGTTACGCAGGGGTTGGATATTACAAGAAGATAATGCCCCTAAACAAACTTTGAAATCTACAAAGGCATTTATGCAGAGGGAGAAGTAGAATATTCTGGAATGGCCTCACAGTCCCCGACTTGAACATCATCGAAAATCTATGGGATCATTTGAAGCAGGCTGTCTATGCTTGGCAACCATCAAATTTAACTGAACTGGAGAGATTTTGTTTGGACGAATAAATACCACCATCAAAGGCTACAGGAGGCATCTAGAGCTATGTGACTGTTGAAATACTACTGTTTCATATGGCATGTTATATATTAAAAGGAAGTTGCTAAAGTACTTTGAAAGCTCAGCCAATGATAAACAAAACTTCAAGGAATTAAGAGGTGTTCCCAAAATTTTTCATATGACTGTATTACATAGGAATAATGATCATCACCTGTGTAATGACTTAATCTCTTAAAATTACTATATATGGGCATGATAAACAAGCAGACTATCCCTGGATCAAAATTCCAATTACATTAAGTCCCATCACATGCAGACCTATCTTAAGAGGACCACATACACAGTCCATTGTTGTCCATGATCTTGATAATATTTACCAGTATTTCTGATCAATATGTTACTGAACCTTGATCAGATATAAAATAATCATTTTGACCCTAAACAAGGGTGAATATTCTGTCAATATTGCCAACTCTTACACACAAGTATTTTTCCTTGTGTAAGTTCCCCTGCGGGTGGATTTTTCATTCGTTCTGCCACAGTGTACTGGGAAGGGGATTGATAGGAACAGGCTGTGCTTTTTCAAGCAGTTCCTTGCCATATAAAGCATCAATTATCCAACACAAGGAACCACATTATGAAATGTTTGGGTGTAAGTACAGTACTGGCAGATGGTGAGATTTGTTGTTCAATTTTAATTCTGGAGCCACATTGCATGAATTTGCATAAAATAACTATCACTGTCACACAAAGATTGCTCTTGTAAGCCCATCATGGCCGTCAACCCTGTGCCATAGGATATTCATTTCTTATAATCCACAGGGTACTGAGAATCTTTCCATGGGAGTGACTCCACCTAGTGGGATCCGGGGATCCACCTATGGGAGGGATCCGGGGATCCACCTATGGGTGTGATTAACCACAGCATTGAAGTAAAGCAAATAAAACTTTATACTGTAAATAAACTGTAAATGTTCAGCGTAAAAAGGAAGAAAGGCAGTTAAAAAATAGGCAAAATGAAGTTACACAATGCAATAAAAACCTGTCCTGGGGTTCCCATGTGGTCCAACTCCTGGCACAGTCTCTACACAGACAAACTCCTGGTGGACACACAGTCACAAATCCAAGAGCTCTTTACCCCAGGTAGATTTAACTGTCCCCTATACCTCTCTTTTGGATAGTAGCTCCCACATAGCAGGCTATCAAGCACAACCTATCCACATATAGGAAACACATGCTGGGATCCTTCCAATACCTTTACCTCATGCAGAGCTGGTACAGGCAATACTCCTTCTGTTATGTTTGGTGTCCTCCAGCCAAAACTCACTGAGGGCTCACACAGAACTGGTACAGGCATTCACAGCTCTCACAGCAATCCCCAGGCCCACTCCAACACCCCTCCTGAGTGTGAGCACTCCTAAGCCTCTTTCCTTGAAATCCATATCCAGGCATCTCTCTGGGTGATCTCTCTCACGATTATCGAGGCCTACCTACCAAGGGCATCACCACCCGTGTGGTTTCTCTCCATAGCCTGGGGCTGGTAGCTGACACAAGAACTCCAGCAGTACTAAAATCACTCCATTCTCATAACTATGAAGATTCTCATTCATCCAGGTCATGGTATATATATATATAAAAAGTAACTCAAAGCAACTGGACTTGCAATACATAGTTATCCCATATGTTGCTGGAGTGTCTGAGAAACTCAGGAGGATTTTCAACAAACACCACGTCCCTGTGTTCTTCAAACCTAGCAACACACTGAGACAAAAACTGATACACCCAAAGGATCCAACTCCTAAGGGAAAACAAAGTAATGTGGTATACGCAGTCCAGTGTAGCGATGAGTGCACAGATCTATACATTGGGGAGACAAAACAACTGCTCCACAAACGAATGGATCAGCATAGGAGGGCGAACTCTACAGGAAAAGACTCGGCTGTTTTTCTACACCTAAAAGACAAGGGACACTCTTTTGAAGATAGCAATGTCCAAATTTTGGATAAAGAAGACCGCTGGTTTGAAAGAGGTGTGAAAGAGGCGATTCATGTTAAGGTGGAGAAACCATCCCTGAACAGAGGCGGGGGCCTTTGACACCACCTGTCTTCTACATACAATGCTGTTCTTGCATCTGTTCCCCGGCGGTTTCAGAACTCTTGACACATCCATTCATGCAACTCTCACAAGTAACACCTGTGTCTAGGAGTTGCATGACACATTGGTTATTCTATCACTGTAACTACACAGAATCAAGACCACTGTGAATTTCAAATGTCACCTCTCTGAAGAGTTGCAGTGTGCCATTGTGATTGGATTGTTGGAAGAGTCTATTTGCCGAGAACTCCCCTACACCAGTCAGTTGAACTGAAGAAGCTGCTTGGATGAGCAGTGAAACGTCTTCATTAAAATATCTCAGCAAGTCCAGTTGCTTTGAGTTACTTTTTATATATATATACTCCATTCTCAGTGAAAGTGAAAGTAGACTGGTCACTGAGCACATGGCAGCTCAGCTATTTACAGAAATCGCTCAACAGTGACATCTTCTGGCAAAATCTGGAATCTGCGTGAAATTTCGGCAAAGCAAAACGCCCCAGATTCGCCCATCGCTACTCACCACGAATTTGTCCAAAGGGTAAGGCATTTTTAGTAGTTTTAGGCACATAAAGTTTCAATGTCCTTAAAGTGGACCCGTCACCCCAAAAAAAATATTCAAAATCATATTTTATCACATTTGTCAAGCAAAATGAACATTAATTACACTATATAAGTTATTTTAATTTTGTTTTCTTCAGTATGGGAATTCATAATTATAGCAAGCGGGCAGGAGCCATTTTGTGGACACTTATTAAGGCAAGCCTTGTATCATCTCAGAATCTTATTTATGCACCAGAATGGGGGACCCGATGTCTATCCCCATGTCCTGACTACACAATTAAATGATTAAGAGAACTGGAGGAATGTGTGGGGAGCAGTGGCATCTAGGAAGTGCTGAATGGAAAGTGAAAGTAATTATCTGATTGACAGTTGAGATTTTTAAATGAGCTATGAATGCTTTAATAAAAATTTGAAATTGGATTTCATGTTTAATTTGAAAAGGAATTTTGTGGTCACAACCTCATTGCACATCTGCTTAAAGGGATACTGTCATGGGAAAAAAAAAAATTTCAAAATGCATTAGTTAATAGTGCTGCTCCAGCAGAATTCATTGTGTGAAGTTGATGGGAGTGTGAACTCTGGATTGGCAATTCTAGATGGGGCTGATCTCTCTAACAGCCGGGAGACTAGCGTCTCTAGTAGTGGTGGGGAGGAGAGCAGAGTCAGGCCTAAGAAGATTGTGGTTGTAGGGG
>CM044434.1:48493469-48509695 GCA_024363595.1 Xenopus borealis | reverse complement strand
ATTTTTTGGACAGACATAACATCAAAGGCTATTTTGATACTAAACTCTACAGTTAGTATATCTATGGGCATATATGTTTGTGTTTGAAAGAGTGGAGATGTGTGTGTGTATGTATGCTGAGTTTTTAATTTGGAGGGGTTGAACTTGATGGACTCTGTTTTTTTTTCAACCCAATTTAACTATGTAACTATATGTAACTATGTAACTATGATAAGATAGGATTTTGAAAGCTTTTTTGGGGTGATGGGTCCACTTTAAAATACAGGCCAAGTGACAACCCTATTTGAAATGTGGTTTACGCTGATGGTATATTTCTATTGTGCATTTTTTTTACCCATCAGCCTTCATTGCTTATGTTGATGACAGTTAGGGTTGCCACCTTTTCTGGTAAAAAAAAAAACAACCTTCCTATATATTTTTTTTCCCTGTTAAAGGGGTTGTTCACCTTGGAGTTAACTTTTAGTATAATGTAGAGAGTGATATTCTGAGACAATTTGCAATTGGTTTTAATTTTTTATCATTTGTGGTTTTATAGTTATTAAGCTATTTATTCAGCAGCTCTCTAGTTTGCAGTGTCAGCAATTTGGTTTCTAGGGAACAAATTACCCTAGCAACCCTGCACTTATTTGAATAAGAGACTGGAATATGAATAGGAGATGGACTGAATAGAATTATAAGTAATAAAAAGTGGCAGTAACAATACATTTGTAGCCTTACAGAGCATTTGGTTTTAGATGGTGTCAGTGACCCCCATTTGAAAGCTGCAAAGAAACAGAAGAAAATTGCAAATCATTAAAAAACTATGAAAAATAAATAATGAAGACCAATTGAAAAGTTTCTTAGTATTGGCCCTTCTACAATATACCAAAAGTTAATTTGAAGGTGAACCACCCCTTTAATAACATTGGTATCAGCCATCATTTTTACCAGCCAGGCCAGTAAAGTATCAGCCAGGTGGCAACCCTAAGTGCTGGGGGGGTTGGTAGAACAGGGCTGGGGCCCAGAATATGATCCATGGCCTGCAAAGGCACCATGGTCAGACTAGGCCAGCAAGACACTGGGAAAGGACCCAATGGACTCTCAACCAGGCCTCACTCCCTGTTGGCACACAGAGTAAGGAGAGTTAATTTTGGGGGAGCTTGCACCTGGGGTGGGAGGCCCTCAACATGGTTGGGTCCCTGATGTGGGGGAAGCCCCAGTGAGCACAAGCACCACAAAACCAGTCTGACACTGAAAGGGGCAGTCTTTCACTGGTTCTTACAGAGCAAGGAGCCAAATGGGGATTATGGCCTTATGGCCAATGGGTGAGGGGGGGTTAACAGTCAGGGATAATTATATGGGCCTTCAGGCTGCAGAATCGAAGCAAGGAAATATTGGCCTTGGTGTTGTACCCAAGAAATAAGTGACAAAGCGTGTCTCTCCAACCTGTATATGTAAGAGGTATTTCTATTACATTCATACTGTTACGCAGTTCTCTTTTATGTGTGCCTGCTTGCTATCAGCCCTGACTTGCACACATCTGGTATATAATGAAGCTTTGTTTGGTACTGTCCTGCCCCGAAACAAAGCGACGGAATGATTTTTTGGGAAATAAAGAAGTGAAACGCAGGCTAGAGGGAAATATTGTTCGGTGTCTGCGTTCCACTTAAAAACAGAAAGGAGCGGTATGTGGTAGATTTGAGCTCATTAGCTCTGCCATGTTGGAGCGCCAACGAATGGCTAGCACAGAGACACGCTCTTATCCCCACAGGAGGATCACACACTCACAGACAGGACTGGCAGTCTGGCAGTGTGAAAAGAGTCTCCACCACCAGCCGCCTTTCAGCAGCCAGTCTGACCTGCCAGTGGAAATGTGCAATCAGCAGCAACCCCCTCCAGGCACCATCCATCTCTCTGCCAGACGGTTGGGTGCAGCCAGTGCAGACACATTTGCCTTAACCCCCATCTTGCCGCAAGTCTATTGTAACAAAGGTAGCAGCCACAGAAGCGGACTTTGAAGGCTCTGCATGGGTTAAAAGGAGATTTACTTACCTGGTAAATATCTTTTGCATAGGCCGTACTGTCAGTGCAGGACGTATGGGGTTAAGTTCACCTCTCCGGAGGCAGGACAAACTCTAAGTGTTTCTTAGGCTCCTCCTCTTCCTGTGTCTCCTCTCTCCCTCAGTTGGTTGTAAAGTCTGTGAAAGGAGACACATAGAGAACAAAGAACTAACTCCCTATCTTAGCTAAGGATCGGCAGCAACCGGCATCCACACCAAAAAAAAGGGCGGGATGCTGCACTGACAGTACGGGCCTATGCAAAAGATATTTACCAGGTAAGTAAATCTCCTTTTATGCATACGACCCTAACTGTCAGTGCAGGACATGTGGGGATGTCCCAAAGCCGTCCAAAAAGGGTAAGGAAAATCTATTGAATTCAACTGAAAAATAGAAACAGGAATCTAAACTGCAAACTATCAGGAAGCTAACTATGTGCTACTGCTGCTTGTAGCACCTTCCTGCCAAACTCAGTCTGCTTGTAATGAAATATGTCAAACTTGTAAAATTTAACGAAGGTGTGTGGGGATGCCCAGGTAGCTGCTTGACAAATTGCCTCTAAGGAAGTGTCCTGGTGAAAGGCCCATGAAGTACTGACCTTCCTAGTGGAATGTGCCTTTATTGATATTGGAGGATTCATATCATTCTTTGTGTAGGCAAATGAGATGCAGTCCACTATCCATCTAGCTATGGAGCTTTTGGATGCAGGGGCACCCCTCTTGTGGCCACCGAAGAGAACAAAAAGGGCATCTGACTGTCTAATTGACTGAGTCTTCTGAACATAAGTTCTAAGAGCTCTAACTGGATCTATGGCCTCCAGGCTTTTTCCCTGGACCTCTGCGTCCTGAGACTGAAGGACAGGAATGACTATGTCCTGATTTAAATGAAAGGATGAAGCCACCTTTGGGAGAAATTCAGACTTGGTACGAAGTACTGCCTTGTCTGGAAAGATCTTTAACCATGGAGACCTCCATGACAATGCTGACAGCTCAGAAACTCTCCTTGCTGAAGCTAGGGCCCGTAGTATGACTGTTTTGAATGTTAAAAACTTCAAGTCTATAGTTTCCATAGGTTCAAATGGAGGAGATCGTAGGGTCTCTAACACTAAATTAAGGTCCCATGTTGGTACAGGACTCCTTGTAGGTGATTTGATGCGATATAGTCCCTGAAAGAAAAGTCTGACTTCTGGCAGTGTGGCCCATTGTTCCTGGAACAGAGCTGCAAGAGCGGAAGTGATACTTAAATGCATGTCGAATCCAGACTGGAGGAACTGAAGAATTTGTGGAGAATGACAGGACTCCTAAGATAGGCCATTAGCAGTGCACCATGAGAAGAATATGCGCCATATTCTGTGGTATGTCTTTGCTGTCGAAGGACGTCTGGCCGCCAATAGAGTGGAGATCACTTTTGGCTGAAAACCCTTCTGTGCCCAGATGCGGGACTCAATAGAAAAGCCGTCAGGTTCAGTCTGTGGACATCTGGGTACCATGATGGCCCTTGTATGAGGAGATCCGGCCGTAGTGGTAGCTGGAATGGGTGATCTGCCAACATGGAGATCACATCTGCGACCAGGTTCGTGCGGGCCAAGCTGGTGCTACCAGAATAGTTACTACCTTCTCCTGTCTGATCTTTGTAAGAGTTCGTTGAAGTAATGGAATGGGTGGAAATGCATATGCCATGTGAAAGGACCAAGGAGTAGCCAGCGCGTCTACAGCCTCTGCCATTGGGTCCCTTATCCTGGAGAAAAATCTTCGTAGTTGGTGGTTGTGTCTGGATGCCATGACATCTACACATGGAGTGCCGCACTTCTCTAAGATCATGTTGAACACTGAAGTGTTGAGCATCCACTCTCCCGGATCTAGAGTATTGCGACTGAGATAGTCCGCCTGCCAGTTCTGCAGACCTGGGATGTAGATGGCTGTAAGATGGGTGGAGTTCCTTTCTGCCCAACTGATGACCTTGGCAATCTCTGTCATAGCTGCTGCACTCCTTGTACCTCCCTGTCTGTTGAGATATGCCACAGCCGTGCTGTTGTCTGATTGAATCCGGACATGTGTCTCCCTTAGGAATGCTATCCAGTGTAAGAGGGCATAGAAGATGGCTCTTATCTCCAGTAAATTTATGTGAAGCCCTTGCTCCTGACTACTCCAGAGGCCTTGACAGGTGCGGTGCTGCCAGGCTGCTCCCCAGCCCTTGAGGCTGGCATCGGTGGAAATGACTACCGGAGGTGGTAGCTGCCATGGCTTGCCCTTGTATAAATTTGTCTCCTGCGCCCACCATTGGAGACTGCTCCTTGTGGTAGGGGATAGCAGAATTGGTTGTGACAGATCCTGGTGATCTCTGTTCCACCTCTTTAAGAACTCTCTCTGTAGTGGTCTCATGTGAAACTTTGCAAATGGAACTGCGTCTATGGTTGAGGCCATGAGGCCTAGTAGTTGAAGGGCAGTGAAGGCTGTTGTGGTACAGGACTGTATGCCCCGAATCAGTGTCTGGATTTTGAAAAATTTTTCTTCTGTAAGGAATAGTCGCTGATTTTGAGAATCTACTACCATTCCTAAAAATGGTAGATTCTGACTTGGTGTTAGGATGCTCTTTTGATGGTTAATTAGCCAACCGTGCTGAGTCAATAGTTTGATACAGGTTTGAGAATCCTGAATAGCTCTGTTGTAGGAATCTGCAAAAATTAAGATGTCGTCCAGGTAGGGATAAATATGTACACCTCGGGAGTGAATAGTTGCTATTAATGCTCCTATTACCTTTGTAAAGATCCTTGGTGCTGAGGTGAGGCCGAATGGCATGGCTACAAACTGAAAATGCTGTTGGTTGATGCAAAATCTGAGAAACTTTTGATGGTCTCGATGAATAGGGATGTGAAGGTATGCATCCTTTAGGTCCACTTTGGTCATGAATGCTGATGGTGGAATAGCTGCTGTGATGGATCGGATAGTCTCTATCTTGAAACGCTGGTACTTTATGTACTTGTTGAGTGGCTGTAGGTTTAGAATTGGGCGAAACCCTCCATCTCTTTTTTCTACTAAAAAAAGATTTGAGTAGAAACCCTGGTATCTCTCTAGATAGGGAACCTTGGTTACTACCCCCTTTTGTTGTAGTTCCATTATAACTGCCATAGTGGCAGCCGCTTTGGCTGGATCTGTGGGGGTCTTGGATGGAACAAACCTGAAGGATGGAGGGAGATTGTTGAAAAAAATATTGTGACCTGATACAACTGTTCTGAGGACCCATGAATCTGAAATTGAAATCTGCCATGCTGGGAAATCTGCCATGCTGCTGCCTACTTGAAAATTGTCTCTTGGGGTAGAGTCAGGAATCCTGAGTCTTAGATGACCCTCCCTTCCTGGGGAACTTTGACTGAGGTTGCCAGCCCTTAAACCTTCTATTAGGGTTTTGTTGTGAAATGGCTCTTCCTCGACTAGATTGTCTGGAGGATGAACTCCAGGATCGATGATGGAAATTGCGCTTATGGAACTCTTTACGTGGTCTCTTGCCCTGAGGCAGGAAAACTCCCTTTCCTCCTGTAACTTCAGAAATAATCTTCTTGAGCTTTGGTCCAAATAGGAGCGAGCCCTCAAACTTAAGGGAAACTAGCCTATTCTTGGAGGCTGCATCGCCAAACCATTGTCTGAGCCATAGGGCTCTGCGTGCGGTTATAGACGCCGCTACTGATCTGGCTGCCAGTTTAGAAATTTTTATAGAGGCTTCGCTGAGGAAGATCTTGACACCAGAACTGTGCAGTGCGGGCTACACTGAGTGAGGCCGCAGCAGGTCGCAATATGGCTGCAGAATGGATAAAGTCTCGTTTAAGAGCTGATTCCAACTTTTTATCCATGGGATCACGGAATGAGCCTGCATCCTCAGATGGAAGTGTGGTGTTCCGAGATAAACGTACAATAGCAGAGTCAACCTTGGGTGATTTATCCCAAACTTGTTTGAGCTCTTCAGCTACCCGGTATTTTGAATAGAATTTTTGGGAAATACTGTTACGCTTATGAGGGTCAGACCATTCATCTGAAATCATCTTAGTGACTGACTGGAAAAGATCTGCCCTTCTTTGGAGTATTGCCGAGTACCTTATCTATCTTAGAAACTGGAGGTTGAGTCTCCTTAATCTCTAATATCATCTGGCTGCTTAGTGGAAGTAGATTCGTTTGATAAATCTGAATCTGAGAAATCCTTTTCTAGTGAATCCGAACTAGAATCAGAGCCAGAGTTGGAGTCTGATGAGTCCAGCAATATAGTACTAGGTTTGCGTTTATGTCTGGCGCCTGATGTAGTTGGCCTTTTTGCTACAGCCTGCTGTACGGATGATTGAATATGAGATTGAAGCCATCCCATAAACTGGTTAAATTGCTGACTGGAAGAGGCAGAATCTATAGAGGCTGGTATTTCAGGTGCCTTGTAAGTTGGAGAATTATGTACTGGACTAGGAGGCCCAGGTGAAAAATTAGGTGGAGTAGCAGGTTCCTGTATGGCATGTACCATAGCTGTGGTAGAGGAAAATTTAGGTTGTGCCATCTCCATATCTGAACCAGATGAAAAAGCAGAGCTTAATATTTTGTCTAAGTATGGTGGAGAAGGAGAAGGATCTTTAACCTTGGTCCTTTTTCTAGTTACTCTGGTAGATTTTTTTACTTTAGGCTTGGTGGGCTGACTGGACAAATCGTCCATAAGTTCCATGAGCTCTTTAGATTGTGCCATCTTGAAATATTGACTGCGCACAGTAATAGGCAAGTAAGCAAAGATATACTTAGCTGCGGCGCCTTTCACGGCGGTGACGTCACAGAATGCGCTTGAAGAAGTGCGCGCGGTAGTTTGGCGCCTTCTGAGCTGGATGCGGAAGTGACGTATGGTCAGGGCGGAAGCCGTAACCGGCCGTTGCGCTGACTCTGCGGGGAAGCGCCATGATGCCGCCAGGTTACCTAAGCCTAGTAGGGTAAGGTGACACTGTAATTTTCCCAAGTCCGCCTTCAGAAGGGGGTATGAGGGAAGGCCGCTAGGTATCCTGCATGGAGCGCGCACTGGGGGGCTCACACCAGGGCAAACACCACCAAGAGCAATATCCAATAACCAGTAAGTAGATATACAAGGAGCAACGCCAGCTTTTAAAAGGGGTCTCACAAGTATATATGGCATAAAAAGGGAAAAATTCAACGGAGCAACTCTGTCAGGTCTCACGCTACAATATCTGAATGCGGGGCTCAATTAATAAGGAGCACACATTACAAAAGGGCTCACCTTGATTAAGAGCACGCCAGCTGTTGAGGATCGAAAAAATTATAACAAAAATAGAACAAAGTAAAATGCTTGAGGAGTAAAAATGGATGTGTCTACCTCCGAGCAGGACAAACAAAAAACTGAGGGAGAGAGGAGAAACAGGAAGAGGAGGAGCCTAAGAAACACTTAGAGTTTGTACTGCCTCCGGAGAGGTGAACTTAACCCCATACGTCCTGCACTGACAGGTAGGGCCGTATGCATAAAAAGGGGTTTACTACATACTGGAGATGAGCGATCCTTAACCGAGGACTCTGGAGTGCACTGCTTCTTACCACGATTCTTAAAAAGGGGTTGGACTGGGAGCTTTCATAGAGGAGAGGCCGTTGTTATATAAAGTCTGGGAATCGCGAGCAGAGAGCAGATATGAGGAGAAAGGCAATGCTGTTTTATGGTTGTGTTCTGCGCTTGGATATAGTGGCAAATAATTTTAAACTTTAAAAAATTAAATATTGTTACATGAGCAGCTGTAAGACATTTTTCTCGTGGGTGATCTGGCTTTTCAATGCAAATGAAGAAGTAATGTATCCGATAGCAATGTATGTGGCGCCATGAATGCTTCTTTGGTGATATACTCACTAACTATGTTTAATTGCGTCATGATATTGAAACTCGTGATTTTGTCACAACATACATTTCAGCATCTGCCAAAAGCACATTGCTCTGCAATATTATTTCATAAAGGGTAGTGTACACGATAGGTGCAGACTGCAGTACAGAGGACAATGGTTGATCGATTTGCTGGCTTTTATTCAAAATGACATTTAGGGAACTAACAGGTAGTGGAGTAACTATTCCCTGGTGGGCCTCGGCACAGGATGGGCACCGGGGCCCCCCTGAGGGGCCCTTACCTCTATAAATCGCATGCTGAAGTGTTGATGGCATGTGTGATGTATAATCACCCCCTAGATAACCATTTTTGTGGCTCCGATGGGCCCCAAGGGGATGGGGTCCCTGGTGCAATTGCACCCCCTGCACCTGGTAGTTACGCCACTGCTCACGGGGTTAATTCCTCTTTAGATTTGGCAAGACCTAGCAGCTGTAACCTATGCCCTGGAGGACGGAAGTGTTCCAATATGCCCAAGGGTAGAGCAATGTCAGACTTGGGAAGTCATAATGCATCCAAAACAGATGGTCGGATTGCAGAACCGCATACACGCATAGATGCGGCTGTGATCTGACGGGATTTTTTAACCTGGCCGATCGAGATCTGGACGACTTTTGGCCAGATATTGATCGGGGAAGCCTGTCGGATGCCCCACACACGGGCCAATAAGATGCCGACTGGATCTGTTGGCAGCTTTTATCGGCTCGTGTATGGGGGCCTTAAGGTTGACATCGCCGTCACCTTGAGGTGGGTGATATTGGGGTGATCCAATCGTGGGCCCTAGGGTGGCCGGTTACAAGGGGCGGCAAATAGCCGCCTCTTGTAACTTTAAGAACCGAATTTCTGGGTTTTAACCCGGAAATTCAGCTCCGCTAGTGCAGAGAGCGTCCTGAGTCTTTCGCTAAGGGGGCAAATTCACAGTGTAAGTCCAATCGTTGCAGCGCACGCCTGAGAACAAGAATCATTCAGCTTCAAATTATTAGTTAAAACATCAATCTTTATTTTTCACATGTGGTAAAAAAAATTAAGCTCTAGGTCTGACGCGTTTCGTAACCACATACTTCCTCAGATTTATGCTTTATAAAGTTGGCACAGGGGGCTGTCATCATGTAACTTTGTTAAACATCTTTGCAATACCAAGACTACGCACATGCTCAGTGTGGTCTGGGCTTCAGTTGGGAGGTTAAAATTAGGGATTGTCATAAATGATCAAAACAGCACAAGTCAAATAATATCTGCCTTAGAAGCCAATACAGCAAGACTGATTAATAATCCAAATATACAGACTGCACTGGGTCTGTGGATACAAATCTCTACGCAGTCACCAGCTGCTCTACAGGGAATCAAACAGAGCTGGTCGAGTTCTGGTAAGTAAGGCGGGGCTCCCCCTGCCATTTGAAAGTATGATTGTTTCCCTGCAAAGCAGTTAGGGACCATCTGAAGTTTCCTATCCGCAGCTGTCAGAGCAAGTAAAACGAAGGGGGAATTTCACTGCATACAGTCAGGTTTATTATAAAATCAGTAGACATTTTTTAATTAAAGTATACTGGAGAGTTTTTTTCATTAAAGAAAATAAAAATGGGATTTTATTTTGTTACTTTTACATCCCCTTTAAGTCAGCTGAAACACTGGGAGACTATACCTGTGGTATATTTTGATAATGTGTCTCCAGTTAATAGTGCTATACCTATAAATTGCATCTCAGGTGTTCACTGGAGTAGCTAAACTGTGACACCTACAGTTAAAGAAAAGTATTACAAAAAATGTTTGTTGAGTCACTGGCAAGTACAATTGGGTTATTTTTAAAATGATTAATTTCTATTATTTTTGTAATTCACAGTACAGAAAGCATTTTTAAGGTATATTCATCAGGACTAAAGCATAAAATAGTAATTAAAGCCAATGAAAGAAATTTGGATAGTGGGAAAACTATAAAATAAAGCAGTCCGTATGTTTTTTCACATATTCAGTGTCACTGCTTATATCTGATCTCACCCTCCTGCAGTCAAGAAAACAAAGTGAAATTGGCTTTTGCCATTTTGCCGTTCATGGGTGGATGTGATAGAGCGTATCAGATCAACAGATCAACCCTGCTTAGTCTGCCTTCCCTGCCAGGCAGACAAGCCGGAAAGGCATACAGACTCTGATCACATGCTTAAGCGCTGCAAATCGTACCTGCCCGATGGCAAGAACTGGCAATAAGAATATGAAAACACAAATATAAAAGGGGTATATTTTTTGTGGTTCCGCTCTGCAATGCTGTGCCCTAAATGCTTCCTCTCATGTCAATATCTCTCAAGAACTTCTTGTGTATTTAGTCTAGCTTGCTTCCTCTCATTGCTGGAGACAACTGGCTACCTACATTTAGAGATTTTAAAACTATGGCTTATTTTGTTTTTCCATACAGCAAAGTAATGTTAGAGAAGAAATAAATATTTAATGTACATTATTTTACAGGGATTTATCTTTGTATATGTACATATTTTTTTCACCACAAGCTCTCCTAAGATTAATCATGTCACTTGTCAGACTAATTTTATGACATCCCTCTCAAAAAACTGTATTAATACCAAGGTAATCATTTCTAGCAGATACGACCGAGGCTAAATTGCACTGGAATTAACTCCTGCCATTTTCCTGATGGTGGCAAGGCAAGCTTGTGTACCCTCCAAGAGATTCAGAGAGACTGAGACTGAGTAAAATTGGTTCTTATGATTGATGTCACATTACATATAACAATGCATTGTATCCTACTTGGAATAAAAATACTATTACAGAAAAATAGAGATAGTAGTACATTTTAAGAAAACTAGATTACTAGATGTAACTATATCAGTGCTGTCCAACATCTGTGGTACAGAGGGCCTGAATTTTTTTGGCCTACATATTGGACGGCCGATAATGGAAGCCAGTGTTAGCCACTCCCTGTTTTAAACCACATCCATTTTAAACCACATGTCCACATTAATGGTGGTAATTCACCAAAAAAACAAATGGTTGGCATTCACAGCAGGGATATCACTCATATGTGAAAAAAGTTATATTAAGACATACACTTAAATCCATATGCCTCATTCTCCCCTGTGGATAACACATCACCCCCCAGCACAGGATTAATCACCTTAGGGGTAGGCAGAGTATGGCACACCCAGGGAGTATAGGGCAGGCAGAGTATAACACATCCAAAGAGAATAGGGCAGGCAGAGTACAGCACACCCTAGGAGAATAGGGCAGGCAGAGTATGGAACACACAGGGAGCATAACACAGGCAGAGTATGGCACACACAGGGAGCACAGGGCAGGAAAGGTATGGCACATACAGGGAGCATAGGGAAGGCAGAGTATGGCACACACATGGAGCATAGGGAAGGCAGAGTATGGCACACACATGGAGCATAGGACAGGCAGAACAGAGCGGGAAACATGTCAGGACTGCTCTAAGATGACAGTCCTGATAGTTTATTGCAGGCCCAGACTGGCAATCTGTGAGTTTGGGCAAATGCCCAATGGGCTACTTGCTTTAAAATATAAATGGGCTGCTCACCTAAAAATGCAAATTAGGTCTGTATTTAATATGTAAATGAAGTAATCACTTTAGAAATGTAAATGATCTGTCCATAATAGCCTGCCACAACTAAGTCATTGCCTGCATTTGTTAGTGCACATGCAAGTACTGGCATATGGGTGGAACCAGGATTTAGGAGCAACTTCAGTTAGTAATATAAGAGTTGCTTGCTATATACCCGATCCCTTATGATTATGATTGGTATGTTGGCAACAGGAGGATCTATGCTCAGAACACTTCAGCCTGTATATGGAACACTATATGTTATATGTAGCATTAATTACATTAGACAGCCTAGTCTCTTCAAGTATGCCACACTTTTTTCCTGTGATACACATGGTAATTAAAGTCCTCCTATTTGCCAGGGTGCGTGGTCTAGCTGGGGGCACACAAAGGAAAATTTAGAATATACTGTAAATTTAGGCCACTAATCCATCTGATAAAATAGTTGTGATAGAAACTAGGGTTGTTGCAAGGACCAGTTCCAGCACATAGGGTGTATAATATTGCTTGGGATTATATGGTAATGGACTCTTAAAATATATATTTATAAACACTTATTCTAGTTAACCTTGGGGTTGGAAATATATATCAAGCTTTGCATATGCATGAATACATGGCTTCAAACAGGCTGCTGACTGGAAAAAGCAACTAAAAACAAACAAACCGTCTGAAAAGGATAAGTATTTGTTATTAACTGTTATTTTATAATAAGGTGGTATATTTAAATACTGTAGTTTAATTTTGTATACATTTTTTTTTCTGTTTTTGGTGCTAAATAACAAGGTTTGGTGTGCTATTGTGCTTACAGCAAGTTTGTCACAACCTGCTTTACTATGCAGTTAGTTTTCCCTCAGTTTGAGGGAACAGACTGTATAAGTAGAACCCCTGGGACTCCAGTGTTTAGCTGCTCTTAAGTGGGTGATCTATAAGTGGGTGATCTATAAGTGGGTGATCTATAAGTGGGTGATCTATAAGTGGGTGGAGTTACAAACACCGGAGTTAGTGGGTGATCTATAAGTGGAGTTACAAACACCGAAGTTTCAAACTAAAGGAGTTCAGACTAGGTCAAACGTTTGTTCTAAACCCTAATTTTTTTTTTTTATTCCTGTTTTGATCTGTAACTGGGATAATGAGAGCTAGCAAGATTGAAGGTCTGGCCCATTGCACAGTCTGCCATATGTATTCAGATTTGGAACAACAGATCCATAATGCTTACCTCTGTGTTAGATGTGAGCAAATTGTCCCTTTGGAGGCTCGAGTTAGAGCACTAGAGGAACAAATTGCAACACTGCGGTCGATTGACAATCTTGAAAGGAGAATCTTGTTTACTGAGCAGGACCTAGCGGGGTCAGATAATTTGGGGGAAACAGAATAGCAGCAGGATGCTGAGGCAGCTAGCTGGGTGACAGTTAGAAAATCTAAGGTGGGCAAAAAGAAAACAGAGACTGATCTTGTGACTGTGAACTCTGGATTGGCAATTCTAGATGGCACTGACCTCTCTAACAGCTGGGAGACCAGTGGTGGGGAGGAGAGCAGAGTCAGGCATAAACAGTTTGTGGTTGTAGGGGATTAAATTATTAGGAAAGTGGATAGGGTAATCTGTCGTACGGATCGCTACAACCGAACAGTTTGCTGTCTACCTGGTGCCAGGGTTCGGCATGTGGTTGATCGGGTAGACAAATGATTGGGTGGGGCTGGGCATGACCCAACTGTCTTAGTACATATCGGTACTAATGACAAGATAAATGGTAGATGGAAGACCTTAAAGTGATACTGACACTAAAAAATTAATCTTAACATATGAATGTACATTAATTGTTACCTATAGGTCATGTTGATAATTTTTTGCTGAAAGGTTTGTTTTTGTATATAACTGTACTGTATATAACTGGTTCTGTATAAACGTCTAAGCCTGACTCTCTGACACTCTGCCAACCTAACAGTCCCATCTCAGTCTGTCAGTTTCGAATGATAACAGATGCCTGCTGCACAAATATGGCAGCCCCCTCATACAGGAACATGGGGGATCAGACAGGTAATGTAAAAGCATCATGCAAATACTTTATGGCAAAGTTAGAAACAGCTTTCAAAGCCAATATTAAAATAGATGTAAAAAAGAGTTTAATTTCAGGTGTCAGAATCTCTTTAAAGAGTGAGTTCAGGGATCTAGGCTCTAAGATTAAAGGAAGGTCTTCCAATGTCATTTTTTTGGAGCTTTTACCTGTGCCACGTGCAAGTTTAGGGAGACAGTGGGAGCTTAGGGAGTTAAATGTGTGGCTCAAGTCTTGGTGTAGGAAGGAAGGGTTTGGGTTCCTAGAGCACTGGGCTGATTTTTCCTTAGGGTACAACCTATAAAGTCTTGACAGGTTGCACCTGAATGGAAGGGGGTCCACTGTGCTAGGGGAAAGAATGGCCAAGAGGTTGGAGGAGTGTTTAAACTAGGCAAGTGGGGGGTGGGTGAGAGAAAGAATTATGTTACAAGGAAAACAGACTAATATTAACTGAACATATAATTCCCCTCAAAGTAATGTAAATTTAAAAAGTAGTAACCTCCGCTGTATGCTGGCAAATGCAAAAAGTTTGTCAGGTAAAATGGGAGACCTAGAATTAATTGCATGCTCTAAAAATTATGATATAATTGAGATCACGGAGACTTGGTGGGATGAAACATGTGACTGGACTGTGAATTTAAATGGTTACACCCTTTTAGGAGGGACAGAGGGATAAGAAAGGGGGGAGGGGTGTGTTTTTATGTAAAGCCTGAATTAAAGCCATGCACTAAAGAAATAAACATTACGGGCAATGGTGAGGGTTTGGAATCCCTCTGGGTAGAGATTTCGAAAAAAAAATTTCATGGGTGTATGCTACAAACCACCTCGTATAAGTGACGATTATGAAGCCCAGTTACTTTTACAAATAGAGGCGGCTTCACAACTAGGTCAAGTTATTATGGGTGACTTCAATTATCCGGACATTGACTGGGGTAATGGGGTTGCCAAGACAGATAAAGCTAGTAGGTTTGTAAATATGCTAAATGACAACTTTTTACCCCAGCTCGTTCAAGAACCTACTAGGAATAACTCTCTTTTGGATCTTGTAATAACTCATCTCTAGCATTTGTGTGGGTGAGCACTTAGGAAATAGTGATCATAACATGGTCTCCTTTGAGATTCTGTTGCAGAGGCAATTCTATAAGGGAATAACTAAAACACTGAATTTCAGGCGTGCAAGCTTTAACAGTATAAGAGCATCTCTGCAACATATTAAGTGGGAAATGCTTTTCACAGGGTTAAACAATGAACAAAAATGGGAATTCTTTAAAATGCTGCTTGATAAATATACATGTCAGTATATTCCGCTTGTAAGAAAGGAACGTTGTAGCAAAGCAAAACCTTTTTGGTTAAATAGAAGTGTTGGTGTTGAGGTGGGTAAGAAAAGACGTGCTTTTAAGGCTTTTAAGTTAGCTGGGACAGCCGAATCATTTATAAGGTACAAGGAGGCCAATAAATCATGCAAAAAAGCTATCAGGCAAGCTAAAATCGATAAGGAAAAGGATATAGCAGTAAGCAGTAAAAAGAATCCAAAATTATTTTTTAAATATATTAATAGTAAAAAATTGAAACAGGAAGGTGTAGGACATTTTTTATATTGCACAGCCTATCTATTTACCCAGTTTTTGTTTTTACCCTGAACTGTTCCTTTAAGGTGGATCAAAACAACTCACATCTGTTATAAAGAGCAGTGTGTCTGTGTGCATGTGTGCACATGTCTGCCTTCGCAAGATTATTCAGAATTGTCTGACACGCTGGAGCAGTCAAATTAACCAAGGACGAAGCTGCGCAGAGAATCAAGTCCCCAGCAGTTATATATCTATCATTAACCCTGCATGCACATGTGTACATGCACAAATAATTATAGATGTGAATAGAACTTCAACATTTTGATTTAATGTATACAACATAGAATGGAAATCAGATCTCAAACAGAATGTAACACACCTATTTATTTATTAATTTATCTATTGATCTATCTTCTATAACACCTATCATCTTTTCTAATAGTTCCTGAATCCTAACTGTTGTCTTGCTTCACAGGTTGAGCCAGAAGAATATGGAATTCATATTGACATACAAGAGACATAAAAAAAAAATAGAAAGCATTGTACAAGGAAATTAAGAATTTAAATCCAGAGCTGCTTGCGAGCCTTCAGTTTGTCTCAAATGTAATTCTTTTAGAACAAGGAATTCTCAGTGATACGGTGCCCTCTGTAGTTCAAAAACATCTCTCTATGTACAATTTCCATTGAAAATTTAAGTTCCCTCTCTGATCAATTTGACACATTCTATAATTTCCCACTTGCTAACTAGAAAGATTAATGACTATGTTCCAATTTCAGGTTAGCCAGCTGACCATATATTGTTATGCCTGGCTTGTTCCTATTGCTGTGACTGGTGCAATACTGCCATCTAGTGGTGGCAGGGGGACATTCTAATATTTACATACGCCGTGTTAACCGTGTTAACCGTGTCTCCTGGAAAAGAATTACCGGACATAAGCAGAGAAAAGTATGTATGAAGTGCCCCATCTAAAACACTCTAAATTATCAACCAAGGATTAGAAACCTGTGGCTCAGCAGACTGAATGTAACTGTCAGTGGCGTAACTAGACTCCTAAGGGCCCTGGTACATAAATTTACAACTGGCCTCCTATAAAAAGAATATATAT
>CM044434.1:48451352-48463594 GCA_024363595.1 Xenopus borealis | reverse complement strand
GTGGCCAGAACTGTGACCGCTTTTATTGTGTAATGCCCTGTCCCATTTGCATGGAATAAGGGATTATGACAAATTTGCCCACTCTGCCAATCTGCCATGTGTAAGGAAGAGGAAAACATGCACACTCCAATGTCCTGCTAGCCGGCTTCTCTCTAAAACTGGAAGTTACTGGGGTAGCTGCTGTTCAGCCAGTGATTTTTTTATAGCTCGTCTCCTATTGAGCTTGGTAGCTGCTCACTCCCCCTTTCCCAGCCACCTCCTTCCCCACACTCACACACAGCACCACATATAACATAGCGACTCACCGGAAGTTACTGGGACAGCTGCTGTTCAGCCTCTCTGCTCAGTGCACAGAATTGCCCATCGGAACAGTCAGTGACAAGCTTTGTCCACTAGGTGATATGTGTGTGCAGCGAGAAAAACAAGCAGTAAGGGTTATGCCTGCAGGGAAGGACTGAGTGTGACATAACAAACACACCCATTCCTCCCTCAGTGGCTGCTGCGTAACTTATGCAGAAAGAACTGGTGGCTCTACAGCTGTAGCTCAGCCATTTCATTTCACTCCCTGCCATCTCCACTCGCCCCACCGTCATTCCTTGCCTCACATCTCTGATAGGAGAAAATGAAATGTCAGTCATTTTTGCTGCTTCCCCATTGCTTAGTTGTCACATGATATTGACAAAGGCGGACCACAGAAGCACTAAGCTTTCTCGGATTGGCTCCAGTGGGTCTCTGTAACTAGTCCACCAGGACGAATATTACCCAGCAGAGGGATATTATAGTTCTCCATTTAGTATTTCGAATTCGACTGAAGTGTTGTGGCTGTTCCTGGTTTTGAAATCATGCTGCGCCTTGTCCTCGCTGCTCTGTTTGTAGCAGGTAATGTAGAGAGACGCATCCTTTAGACACACTGCCATTCTACGCTTGTATATGAGAAGCTGCTGGTGGTCCTCTGTGGAATAGGCTTATCTTACTGGGCAGACTCCTTATATCAAGAATTTGAATGTAGAGAGACATCCTTTAGACACACTGCCATTCTACGCTTGTAAATGAGAAGCTGCTGGTGGTCCTCTGTGGAATAGGCTTATCTTACTGGGCAGACTCCTTATATCAAGAATTTGGAAAAAGGAAGTATTATTACTAATTACTACTAAGATTTGGAAATGGCTGATGTAATATTTTTTTTTGTTTAGCTTACAGAATGAGGATTTTTTTAATAAAATGCCTTAACTGTCCTTTTTACTCCTCATCCCTTATAATATTGAAAGCAAGCAGCATCTTTTTACCAGTCAGATGACAACCCATTCATGCCATAGGCAAAGAGACAGGGAGGGAGAGAACTACAGAGTGGATGGGCCCCTCTCACAGATTATTATCTCCAGCCTTGGACTTTTGCTATTAATGTGACTATACCTTAATTGTGCTAAATAATCATTTAAACATTAAATAAACCCAATAGAATTGTTTTGCCACCATTATGGATTCATGCAGTCAAGTACAAGGTACTGTTTTATTTTACAGAGAAAAAGGAAATAATGTATACACATATGTATAATTTGCTTAAAATAGACTCAATGGGAGAGGTCTTCCTATAATTCTGAGCTTTCTGGATACTGGATTCCAAGATATGAGATCCTATACCTGGAGCTGCATAGTCACTTGGAAAATCAGACCTTTTAACTGACTAATTTTTTGACAACTTTTTTAGTTATCTACATGGAACTCTGTTATATATGATGTGCATGTGCCATTTAAAATCAGATCTTGCTGAAACGGATAGTAACACCATAATGGTAATAATTACCCAGCAGCTTCACATATATATGTACGATTGCACATAAAGTTTTCACAGAGCTAAAAAACAGGCAGAATATCTGTTATGAAGAGAGTTTGGTGAGGTTGCATGTTACTGAATTTGCAGAGATCACATGACGCCACCTTGTCTTCCTTCTGCGAGACCAGGAAGATATTACACACAGCCCCCTCTGTGGGGTAATTTGTTGACAGTACATTAATAGAGAGGTTATTACTGTTGCTGCTTTTATAAAATATTGTCTTGTAAATGTAAACTGTTTGAAAAGATTGGAGAAATTAGAGAATGACCAGCCATGATGAATGATACAGCTAGACAAGTTTTGGATCGAAATGCATTTGTTCCCAGAGTGAAGCTGTCACAGTCAAAAGAGTGAAGCTGTCAGAATGTACTGTTTGTAGATATTTTAGTTGTGACAAGTAAATAGGCAGAATAACCTGGTTCCACTGGCCATGTCTTGAGTGATCCAGTGAAAGGCAAAAAGTGTTAGTGATAGGACTCTTTTAGATGTTCAAAAATGGTAGGTGTCGATACAAAATAGCGCAGAGGTTCTGCTGCAAAAGTGCCTTTATTTAACACGACATGTTTCGAGCACAAAGGCCCTTTATCAAGTGTATCAATACACTTGATGAAGGGCCTTTGTGCTCGAAACATGTCGTGTTAAATAAAGGCACTTTTGCGCTATTTTGTCTATCTATCTATCTATATGAATATTTGTTTTGTTTTGGAAGTTTAGATATTGTTTATGCCCCTTTTATTACATAAGATGAATGTGATCATGTCAAAAAAGGGGGTCTTTAATTACCTTAGGTAGCATGTAGGCTGAAATTTGTGTTCTTTTAAAATTTAATGTAAAGAGTACATTGGTCTGAAAAAGACTCTCTCTTTTGCTAAGCTGTATTGCTTAAAGGCAGTTTCAGTCTGCATTATACTCACACCCTGGTTGCTATCTATCACAGGCCCATCAACAGAATTTTCTATGTTAATATTCTCATTTCATGTCACACATAGTCCAGCTGACCTCTGTTCTGCAAATGTTGACTGTAAACCTGTCTGTTTACTGTAAGCAGCCAACCCAGTTTTGTGTCAACAGCTTCATTTTTGGGCAGGCTGGTTTGTGAGTGTGCATTAAACATACAAATGTGCAAAGAAACTGCTGCTGGAAACTGTCTATATAAATTTGTTCTAGTAAAATTAAAGGAGAACCAAATTTCATTTCATAAAAACCCCTACCCTACATCCCCCCAGCCTAGGTGTAGTCTAACCATTCTAACGGAACAGAATTTCCTGCTTTGCAGCTCTCTTGGTTTCCACTGATTGGTTACCAGGCAATAACAAAAAAAAGGGACTGGGGGGGGCACATGGGCCATAACTGTTTGCTTTTGAATCTGAGCTGAAAGCTGAGGATCAATTGCAAACTCACTGAATGGTTATGTCCCATGTGGCCCCCATTTCAAGTCGCTAACATTTTGTAGAGGTTAAAAGCAGGAAGTAGTGTTTTGTTCTGTTACCCAGTCACTCCAGCCTTTATACATTACATTTTTTGGCTAACTAACTATATTAGAAATATTTTTTTATTTTGCACAGCCTACTTTATTTTTACACTGAGCTGTTCCCTTAAAACATATTTAGAAAATGAAATAATATTTAAAAATTTAATTATTTGAATAATATGGAGTCTATGGGCGTTTTTTCTTTTATTTATTTTATATATATATAATATATATATATTTTTTTAAATATGAATGTAAGAATGAAGAAAGTGAGTGTTCTCATGTCTTTGCTTTTTTTTGTTTTTTCAGTAACTTCCGCTGATTTCACTGTATTAAAGTCACCACAATACCAAATATTCCAAGAGGGAAATTGGCCTGTTCCTGGTGACAGGATTCCAGATATCATCTCGTTGTCAATGGGGTTCTCTGTGGAAGAGGTAGGAGTAAAATTATAATTTTTAGCATTGTATTAGGAAATAAGACAAAACGTGATGTGGGTGCTGTGTTACAGAAGTTGTCACATTGTTGGGTTAGTGTGATTCGCTGGTCACCAGTTCAGATACAGGTAGTTCACATTTCCCTTTTGGGCACAGTTGGCATAAACGAAGTAAGGAGTATAGTGTGGCTGAAAATAAATGTGTTGTTTAATTTAAAAAAAAAACTAACTTTAATACAAATTTAGTCACCCTTTTGTTTTTATACAAGCATGTTCACAAATAAGTTATGTGTATGTTATATCTGTAATTAATAGAAAATTGGGTGTACGCATTACATTTTATATATATATATATATATATATATATAGATACAATATTTTCTATTGTAATTTTCAGATTTGCTGACCATTTTATCCTTATGTATATTTATCAGTCTGTTGTACAGTAAATATTTGTGGGGGAGGCTTCGCAAGAGTGGTGCTCAGTTCAGTATATTTCTACAGGATCTGGCCTGGCCTGGCTTAGGAGTGGGCAACCTTTTCCAGCGCCCTCGTGCTACAGTCCTTGTGACAGTTACTGGAGTAAATAAGCTGCCACTTTCTGGCAATGGAATGTCGTATCCTGTGGAAAATGTGAGTACTGCCATTTGTCAGCTGGTGCAACCCTTCTTGCAATATAAATACAAACATTTTTTATTTACATCAATAGCTGGAAAGTAGCTCACAGTTTGACTGTTGCACTTACACCCTTCTTCTCTCACAGGCGGTTCCATACAGTGTTGACAGTGTTGTAAATTCTGTACATTCTGTGTTTTCTGAAGAAATGCCTGTAGTTTTGCAGCTTGCTCCCATAGAAGAAGTAAGTACAATCTTGCAAACACTGTACGATTGTGTACAGATGGGTATTGTGCTTTCTGCTGCACTTTAATGCACAGCCACTGGCTGCTGAAACTATAGGCTAGGTAGATGCAAAAGTAAAAACAAAACATAAGAGGAAAAATATCTGCCTGTACCTGTACTTTATTTACTGTTGGAGGCCCATATATAGTTGAATTTTAGTGGTGTTAGAGATTTTTAAAACTACATTTAAACTTTGCTGCTATAAAACTACAAATGCCTTGTAATGTATTAAAAGATACAAATATAAAATTTACAAACTATTTTTTTGTTGTTTTTACACTATATAAGGCAGATTTACTAATGGTTGAATTTGAAAAAACTTCTAAATTCGACCATCAAATTTTTTTGGTGGTGTCATTTTAATTGGAAACGGCCGTATTTGATCAAATAAAAATCATTCGATCTCAATGTTTGAATTAACAATTTTGCACAAAATCCTTCTATTTCCTAGGCCTTAGAATTTTTTTCAGGGCAGGTTCTATGAGATCCCCAAAGGCTAAAATGGCAATTTGCCAGCTTTAAGGCGGCAAATAGTCGAATTTGAAGGCTTTTTAAAGGGCCAGTACTCGAAATTAAAATTTAAAAAATTTTTTCAATTCGAAACAAATTTTGGCCTATTCGATATTCGAAGTAGCCCCAAATTAAAACATTTTTAATTCGAATTTTATTCAAATATTCACTTCGACCCTTGGTAAATGTGCCCCATAATCTCGACGTATTCGCAAAATTGAAAAATAGAGAAGAAATTGTAATATGTGAACAAAAAATATTTATTGTTATTAAATAGACCCCTAAACAACCAAATGTGCTCTGGCCAGAGAAGGGGAAAGAAACATTTTTTTCCCTCTACACTGCGAGACCTAAAACCTGGGCCTATCCTAAGACTATGTAATAAGTTATAGCAGGGTGGTTCCATCTTTAAGTTAACTTTTAGTATGTTATAGAATGGCTAATTCTAAGCTTGTCAATTGGCTTTCATGTTTTTGTTTTTATAGATTTTGAATGATTTCAATTATTTTTCTAACACTTTCCGTCTTACAAATGGGGGTTACTGATCCCTTCTAAAAACGAAATGCTCTGTAAGATACCGTTTTACTGTTATTGCTACTTTTTATCACTCTCCTTTCTATTCAGGTATCTTCTATTAATATACCAGTCTCATATTCAAATCAGTGCATGGTTTCTAGGATATTTGGACCCTAGCAACCAGATTGCTGAATAAGAAAAATAAATCAGAAACAATAAATAATCAAACATGCTAATTTTTAACTTCTTATGATGAGTTACATGTTCACATAATTATAGAAAATAAAAGTATATGGACTGTATGTGGCACATTTACTAAAGGTCGAAGTGAAAAATTGAATTTCGAAGTAATTTTGGGCTACTTCGACTATCGAATAGCCCAAAATTCGATTTGAATTGAAAAAATTCGAATTTCGATGTACTTGCCCTTTTAAAATCCCTTGACTTTGTCTATACACCAGCTTAAAGCTGCCTAATTGCCATTTTAGCCTATGGGGGACCTCATAGAACCTGTCCTGAAAAATTTTCCAAGGATTTTGCGGTGGAATCGTTAGATTGAAAATGGACCTATTCGATCGAAATAGATCCATTTTCGATTTAAAAAAAAGCCCTTTAAAAAACTTTGAGGGTCGAAAATTTGGCCCTTAGTAATTCTGCCCCTATGATTGTGTAGATCAGTTATAATATTTAACTAATGGAGAAAAGATAGTTATTTTGCAATTTCATGTTAGGAATCTCTGTATTTTACTATAAAGAAATAAATAATGTAATTTGTTTTTTACTTTTGTATTCATTCCTGCCATTTACAAGAGTTTACTAATACTCATTTGCTATTTCATCAGAGAGTTTACATGGTTGGAAAAGCTAATACTGTGTTTGAGGATCTGTCCGTTACCTTGCGTCAACTACGGACACGCTTGGAACAAGACAACTCTATAATTCAGTCATTGCCTGTTAGCTCTTTATATAAAAATGATGAGGTGAGTGAGTAACTCTGTTTTACATTTGTGTTTTTCAGTACTGAGTAACAAAGAGTAGTAATCAAGATTATAATTGATTGTATAATTGGAGTGTGCAATGGGAGATCCCTCTGTTTTTTTTTCTTTCACAAAAAAAGGATGTATGTTTTTAAGGAGCACTTTAAATTATACACTATAACAGGTATCATATTCATCCTATACATGTAGATTTTTTTTAACAATAAATTTTAATTACAAATAAGTTAAAGTAAGTAAAAATATTATAAAATTGAGTTTGCATAATATGCTTTAATTTAATTTTTTTAGCATTTTAATAGGTATGTTTTACCTATTAAACTAAATATATATTTGTTTCTTTCCCTCACTTGAAGACTGACCGGCTGTTTTTATCTGAATTGCAAGTATTTCAAGATATCATAACTCTGGTAAGTTACACAAAATTAATTTTCTGTTATAAATTTTTCATAAACACTGATTTTTACAATCCCAAAAATCACATTTTACAGTTAGAACACTGTAAAATATAAATAGAATGCATTTGCAATTGGTAAAACACTATAATTAAAAATAATGCAGATTTTTTTTTCTAAAATATATTTGTTTTGAATTTGATGCCAGGAACACTTTTGAAAATGGTAGGTCCGGGGCAACAAAAGACTGTCAATTGTGTAATGCTAGAAGGATTTGGGGCAGAGTTGTGATTTGATGATTGTTTTTTTTTTTTTTTTCAAACATGTTTCGTCTAACTATTTTTCAGTTTTAGCATTTATGTTCTTTCTACTATCTTGTCTTTCTACTACTTGCCGTTTTATATAGTTTAAATGTTTTGCAAATCATCCCATTCCCTTATTATTGTTTGGAAGAGTCTGCAGGAAAACTCTCCAAATGCTCTCTGTTATTTGAGAATTTGATTAATAAGCAAGTAACATAATTCTAATTGCCTGAATCAAAGTACAGGTATGGGATCTGTTATCCGGAAACTCGTTATCCAGAAAGTTCTGAATTATGGAAAGGCCATCTCCCATAGACTCCATTATAATCAAATAATCCAAATTTTTAAAAAGGATTTCCTTTTCCTCTGTAATAATAAAACAGTACCTTGTACTTGATCCAAACTAAGGTATAATAAATCCTTATTGGAAGCAGAACCAGCCTATTGGGTTTATTTAATGTTTACATGATTTTCTTAAAGTGTGAAGATCGAAATTAGGGAAAACCCCGTTATCCGGAATGCCCCAGGTCCCAAGCATTCTGGATAAAGGGTCCCATACCTGTACAACACATTACCCTCTACACTATAAATTCTTAGTTAATCAATTATGACCAGCCTTCCTTTTTAAAAACACACATGAGTTTGAACTGCAAGTTTTTTTGGTTCAGTCAAATATAAAGTGGCACAAGTGTTGCCACTTCAGATAAATCAAGCCTATGTATAATTGTGGGAAATGTAAATAATGTGATACACTGTATAGTATCTTGTGAAAGCATTGAGACTGAACAACAAATGGAATTAATTTTTATTTAAAATGACTATAATGTTTTTAATCTGTTTTGAAAAGAAAATTTAAGGAAAAATATATATTTAATCCCCACCTCTAAGCCAACTTTCTAGCAGTAGCAGTTTAACTCTTTTGGTGGAAGTATCTAATTGTGCTGTATATTTAAAAAAAAAAAAAAAAAGCTAATCGGGCAAAATTAATTTTTTTTTAAATAAAACACAATAGAAAAGGGTATTGCTGTATTCTTTTTTGTTTTCTAGATGATGATTTTCCAGATGTAGGATAGCATAATTGCACCAGCGTTGCAAATTGTTCAGGAGTGATCTTGGTCAATTTTGTGCAATTTTGCTGCATTTTTCTTCAGGTTTATCACGCAGCACTTGAATTTTCAAATAGTGCCACAGACGATCAAATGGATTGGCGAGAGTGCCTTTCACCTTTTGTTCTTGAACCATTCTAGTGTTACTTTGGCTTTGTGTTTGAGATCAGTGTTCTGATGAAAGATGGGAATTCACCAAAGCTTAAGTCAAAAGGTGACATTAGCTGTCACCATATAAGCATGTATTGGGCCAAAACACGCTTGAATTCAGTGTTTGGAAGTCAGAACAACTAGTCCTCAAAATGTTGTGCAGTTTCTCTTTAGGCCAGTCCATGTGTTTATTGGCAAAGTGCAACCTCTTCAGCACATCTTTTTTTCAACAATGGGACTTTGCGGGGGCTTCTTGACAATAGCTTGGCTTTATAGACATCTTGATTGTTACAGTACTCGCAGGTTGTTAGACCTTCTTTGATCTTCCTGTGGCTGATCAGTGGTTGAGTCTTTGTCATTTTGGATATGCTTCTCACCATTCAAATAGTAGTTTTCTGTTTTCTTTTTTGTCTTTTATTGCTGTTTCACAGAATGACCGCACACTTGACAAAGGGTCGTAAGACTTGAAACGTGCAAATAAAATCACTTTTGAGCAGTATACCTGCCTGCTAGGCTATTCCTTGCTGCTACTACTGCTAGTTTCACAGAATGAATGACCTCACTAATTGAACTCTACACTGCTATTATTTGGAACAAGCTATTATTATTTGGAGCAAGCCTGAATGGTTCAATTCCACAGAATCTGCAATATCTATAGCATGACTGTTGGGTCTGTTTGTTTTCTATTACTCTTCTACACCTACTAGTACATTATTTGCTATGTAGAAATCTTAATTCTACCAGAAACAGGAATTGATCAGGTTAGAGACATCAGACTGCTATAATTCAGAACACAACTGTAGGTTCCTTCGACCAATGCAAAAAAAAAAAATCAGCTCAGTTTGTCATGCTTGGATTTTTTTTACATTTGTGGCCAGTTTAAAGCAGATTCTCTTTTTTTTTTTTTTTTTTTTTAATATTTTCCTAAAATTTTCACAGTTCATGCATCTTTCTGTTGTAAGTAGAAAGTAGTTTTGCGTGATTACATAATGATTACAGATGTTTTACCTTCAACAATTGATATGGAGTCATATCAGATGTCAGATGTTTTGTCACCCGCACTAAAGGCAATTTGGTGCTGGAAATAAAACATCCCTTGTGTTCTTACACTTACCTGATAATTGTATCCAAAGCTGTGGCAGTAAATGAGTTGGTGGTAGAAGCCATTTTTCTTCAGCTGTGTAAAGGTATTAAAATTATTAAATTCAATTTTTTTTGTAATGCCAATTCGCATGTAAGTAAATTTGTATTGGTCAGGGGTTTGAATAAAAAGCACTTTACTATAACACATACATGTAAAGTATTTTGCCTTGTGTTCTAGCTTTCTGGGCACAAGCATCTAGCCAAAGATAATGTCCCAGATATTTATTCCCTGGAACTTACGGGTTTGGAAGAGATCAAGAAACGTTACGGAGAGGAATCTGCAAAGTTCAAGGATGCAGTCAATATTCTTTCTGACTTTCTGCAAAAGGTAAGCCATATCTGGTGTCCGGACGGCAGTTTCAATGTAACACAGAAATACTCACAACCTCCACATTCGAATGGCTCCACAGTGATGGTTGTGAACTCTCAGATGGTTATGGCTTCATTCAAAGAATACCACCTCTCTCGCTTGGTGTGCCCGATTTGGAGAGACAAATCCCGTGTTTGTGTGAACAAGCTCCGGACTGTCGGTGATCTCAGACCCGAGTGCAGCGATGCACCTCGACAGCTGTTTCGCCACCAACCGCGGTTTTGTCAAGAGGCCGAAGCACCGGAAGTGCTGCCTTAAAAGGATAGTGATCATGTGACCAAGCGAGAGAGGAGGTATTTTTTGAATGAAGCCATAACCATCTGAGAGTTCACCAACATCACTGTGGAGCCATTCGAATGTGGAGGTTGTGAGTATTTCCGTGTTACATTGAAACTGCCGTCCGGACATGAGATTGCTAAGCCGCTAATTAAGTTGTTTAACTCCAGAACGACCAAAGCTAAGTAACTTTTGACTGACGGTACCTCAGAGACACACATTTTTGAGCTTCCAAGTGAAAGGAGAATACCATCTAGACCTCTATACATCTAAGTTCATGATCTGTGTTTCAGAATATCTGATTGGCAATTGACTATCTCCACTTACAAATCCCGTGGTGTTCTTTATTTTTGCGATACCTCATTTTGAATTTTTGAAAGTTCAAACCCAATTATTTTGAGCTCAAACTTGCACATATTATACAATCTGATATGATAAATATATAGGACTCATCAGAGGACCTCCTATCCCTAATGCAACGCTGCTTTATTTTAAATGTATTTAAATCCTTTTGGGTTGCATGGTGTGTAATAAATATTGCCCTTTTATCTAAGAATATTAGCGTTGACTATAGTGTCTAACATTACTAATAGTGTGTGCTGAATACTGTAGTGGTGGATAAGTCCCTATTTCACTCCAGTGCAGTATTATTCAGCATTTATCGGTGTTTGGATCTACCACTCTTGTATTTATACAAAGTGTTTTCACGCTATTAAAGTTGTTTTCTTCTACCAGCTCACAAGAATAGGTTGAAAAATATGATGTATCAGTTAGGTTTGGCATACTGGCAACAAAGTTTGCATGCAGTAATCGGATGTTTGCTTTCAAACAAAATATCTAAAAGAAGTAGCAAAATTTGCACGCAGTAATCAGATGTTTGCTTTCAAACAGGTGACTAGTAAATGCTGATTTGTTGCTATAGGCTTCTAGACCTTGTGCAAACCATGTCACCTTTTTTTATCACATTACTACCTAGAAGCACAACAAACTATATTAAACAATTCCCATTCCTAAAGCCCTGACCTCACAAATAGTGGCCTTGAGTGTGTTATGTATACAACTATGAATGTCACAAATGTGGTTAGTTAAAAAGATAATGCACTTAGAGAAAAAGTCCCAATGTAGAAAACCTAAAAAGGTTATTGACTCACCAATATTTCTCCAGACCTACAGCTCGAGGTGGAGGCATCCAACCAAAAGAGAAAACAGCAGGCACTCACAGATCCCACAAACAGGCTTTGTTAAAAGAACAGTGAACCGCATTTTGGCCACAGAGTAGACCAACACAAAGCCCCATGCGACCCACGCCAAAAGGCACCCAATCACAAGCTGCACAGCCCACGACCAAGTGCCTACCGGCATGAAACGCACAAGGCCAGGCGCAGATCCACTCTGTGGCCCAAACAAAGCCCTCTCCGTGCATGCCTGACGCTTTTGTTCAGTTGTTAAAAAGATACCAGGCTACCACCGCACATACAACAGACCAGGTCTGGATTGGCAATCTTTTGGTTCTGGCAAATACCAGAGGGGTTTATGTAAGATGCCATAGAAAGTAAGGATGCACCAATACAATTATACAATGTTCAACCATCTAGAGATATTTCTGCATACATCTGCAGTTAGAGTCCAGCTTTCTATTTATTTGATTTACAATAATTGTTCTAGAACAGTGCTAGGTGCTGGTGCCCCCCCCATCAGTACTTGTTCTTATAGGGTCCCTAAGGTGTTTAATTATTTGCTGGCTGTTGTTGTGCAATCCACAGGGGGCAATGAGGCATGTCAGAAGGATTTAAAGGAACAGTAACACCAAAAAATGAAAGTGTTTTAAAGTAAAGAA
>CM044434.1:48432939-48446660 GCA_024363595.1 Xenopus borealis | reverse complement strand
AGGAACTTCAACTAACAATTATGTACAAAAACAAACCTCTCAGCAAAAAATGATCAACATTTTCTATAGGTAACATTTAATGTACATTCATATGTTAAAATTATTTTTTTAGTGTCTATCACTTTAAACCTAAAAGTTTTGGAAAATATGAGCTTATGGTGAAATTGAAGTTACATAGGGGAATGTTATTATATAAGTCGGTAACGCAAAAACTATTTGTAATCTGAAAAGTTAAGCCTTTGTGCGAACAAATTTTGCTTTGCGCGATTGTAATATACCTTTTGCGAATCTGGAAACTGTTTAGTGACCACTTCCACCAAGTCAATGTAATAAAACTTCTTACTGAAAAAGCCTCTGTTTGCTCCAAAAGATTACGACACCTTCAAGCACTTCTTAAGATTCCGCAATTACAATTTTTCCATGTCTGTGTACAGAAGATGTCTTACTCCCAGTTTCTATTTCATGTTTTTGTGTTCTAGCGAACGCTTGCCACTATTGTTCATTTGTGCTTTCTCTGCTAAGGATTAAGATATTTGATTTATTTGTAAATGTTGCGTTTTAACTGTGGTAAAAGAATTCAAAAGAAACTACAATGTAACAATATTCAGCCAATTGTATTATTATTCTGAAAGATATGTTTGTTAAGTAACATGTATTCTCTTACTTGAACAATAACACTTGGATTGGTTATGGAGATGCATGTTGATTTGGAACACTTAACTGGCAAATAATTAAAGAAATGATGTCATGAAAGTATCTCTCATGTTAATTCTACACTGTATAAAATGACAATTTACCTTTGGTTGTACTTCCACTTACAGTACTGGCATTTTGTAGTAGCTTCAGTTATATTGAGGGGCTAGTTACGGTATGGTCTGGTAGTGTATGGCCCTATAGTTGGACTACCCTTCCAAAAGGACAGTTGACCTTAAAACTCAAATTGAATCAGTTTCTGGTTTCATTGTGCTGAACCACTTCCTGAGCTAGATTTCTCTTCTTGTATCACTTTCACTTCAAGACTCTTCTATTGACCTAACAATCCTCCATTCAGACTATTGCTTGGTTAGTGTGATAAGGGGCCTTGAAAACCAAAAAAAAGTTTAAATACTGTACCATTCTTGCTGCAAAGTTAATTTAATAAAAAGTGTCAAAATAATGAGGTAGTCCTTGTTTTAGTAGAATCGTTTTAAACATGGATAAAATACTGACAGGCCAAAGAAGGACAAAGAAGTTGATTTATAATGTAAATAAAACATGTCATGCACAGAACTAAAGGGTTCCACATTGTTGTGGGCTTCTATACCAGCCCAAAAGCAACCACAGCCCTTTAGCAGTGAACATCTGTGCCCATAAAGATGCCCCTAGTAGCTACCCATCTTTTCTTTTGATTGACAACATGCCCCCTGTAGTGCTGTCCATTATATGAGCTTAGGAACTGACTCCTAATAAACTGTATATACTGAATATAGAATATAAAAGTAATAATACAAGGATGCCCAAAACACAGTCCTATTTCCCAGAATTTCAGAGTAACTGAGGGTGCTCCTAGCTCATGCACCATTTCACACACACCGTTGATTATAACTGTGGTGCAAGTTTTGCTAGCTATCAGTGCATGTGTGGAGTGTATCATTGTTGCATGCCAGTGCTTACAGTACTAAAGAATTTTTGTCCAAGGCTAGTGCCACACAGAGCTGGTTCTCTCAAGCCAAGACTCGGCTGATCTTCTGGCCACCGCTCGCTCCTATATCTACACTCACAGGCACTGCCTTGGCAGACACATGGAGCAGATTTCAGCTCGGAAATTCATAAAGCAAGCCGAGAATCGGCCCTATTTGGCACTAGGTTAAAACAGCACTGTCTAACTTTCTCCACACAGTGGACAGATTGTAGAACATGCCTAATTTTGGAATGTCACTTTATACTACAATTATATAAACAGAAGTCTGGACCCATAAAAACCCTTGGATAATCACATCTGGTCTCCTAAATTCACATGAAGGATTCGAAGTTAGTTCGAATTTTCAAAAAGATTTGAATTTTCGAATGTTTTTGAAGACCACTTCGACCAGTGAATTTTGAAAATTCGATCGAATGATTCGAATAAAAATCTATTCAAATATTCGACGAAGTACTTCCCCTTTAAATTTTTATTAGATTGCCTAGTGCGCCAGATCAATGATACCGAATTGGGTTTCATTATTTTTGAATGAATAAAAAATTTCGATCGAATGGTTGAAATCTTTCGATTCGAACGATTTTATCGATCAATCAAATTTTTCCTATTTGATCATTCCACCAATCGAATTGCTGTAAAAATCCTTCGAATTTGGAGTTTGGAGGATTTTTATTATATTAACTATTCCCATGGTCGAATTCAAGGGTTTTTGGGTTTAGGGATTTATTAAAATTTGTATTTCTATTTTTTGTTTCACAAATTGTATTTTCTTTATATAAAAAATAGACTGTAAAACTTGGAGATATGAAGTGTAAAAACCACAAAAAAATCTTATGCAAAATTTAGATATACAGCATTCACGAAAAATATTCCCTCACTATTTGGGCCTGTGAGAAGTACTTACTGTTACTCATTTTTCCCATTAAAGGAACAGTAACACCAAAAAACAAAAGTGTTTTAAAGTAAAGAAAATATCATGTAGTTCTTGCCTTGCTCTGTTAGAACTGATCTGTTTGCTTCAGAAACCCTACTATAGTTCATATAAACAAGCTGCTGCTAGGGTTGCCACCTGGCCAGTATTTTACCGGCCTGGCCGGTATTTTTAATGGTTGATCCCAATGTTATTAATAGGGAAAACAGATAAATATATAGGAAGGCCGGTATTTTTTTCCAGAAAAGGTGGCAACCCTAGCTGCTGTGTAGCAGTGGCGGAAATTGAAAAATGGCTATATGGCACAGGATAAGTAATGGGTAACAGATAACGTTCTACAGAGCTTATCTGCTATCTGCTGTTTAACTTGAGCCTTTTCTCCTTTGACTAGTTGCCCCATGGCTACACAACAGCTTATTTATATAAACAATAGTAGTGTTTCTGAAGCAAACACTGCAGTTTTACCAGTGCAGGGCAACACTGCATTATATTTTTATTACTTTAAAACAAATTTTTTGATGTTACTGGTCCTTTTAAGCATTTAAATTACATTCATAGTATAATTTAAGCAACTTTTTTCTCATTTTGGTTCTGTATATTACACAATGGATTTTAAATGAAACAACTCAGATGCAGTTGAACTGCAGACTTTCAGCTTTAATTCAGTGGGTTGAACCGGGTCCCCTAGGGGGACAAGTGTCCAGGGGCTGAAGGGGGGGCCAGCAGTGCTGCACTTTTCAAAGAGCCAGGCCCCCCCCTTGCAAGCGCCGAAGCCGTGCTGCCTGAATGCAGAAGCGCCGAACAGTCCTGAAGCGGCGGAAAGACCTGAAGTCACGAAATGGGCTGACATTGAAGCCTTGAAGCTGCAAAAAGACCCTATAACTGAAGTCCTGAAGCCACAAGTTCAAATACATAGTAAGTTAGGCTGAAAAAAGACTCGCATCCATCAAGTTCAACCTTTTTTTTTTTTTTTAAATTTTAACTGCCTAACTGCTAGTTGATCCAGAGGAAGGCAAAAACCCCATCCTAAGCCTCTCAAATTTGCCTCAGAGTGGGAAAAAATTCTTTCCTGACTCCAAAAAGGCAATCGGACTAGTCCCTGGATCAACTTGTATAATGAGCTATCTTCCATAACCCTGTATTCCCTCACTTGCTAAAAAGCCATCCAACCCCTTCTTAAAGCTATCTAATGTATCAGCCTGTACAACAGTTTCAGGGAGAGAATCCCACATCTTCACAGCTCTCACTGTAAAAAACCCCTTCCGAATATTTAGGCTGAACCTCTTTTCTTCTAAACGGAATGGGTGACCTCGTGTCATCTGGAAAGACCTACCCTTATATATTTATACATAGTTATCATATCACCCCTTAAGCGCCTCTTCTCCAGCGTGAACATCCCCAATTTGGCCAGTCTTTCCTCATAGCTAAGATTTTCCATACCTTTTACCAGCTTAGTTGCCCTTCTCTGTACCCTCTCTAATACAATAATGTCCTGTTTGAGTGAGGGAGACCAAAACTGTACGGCATATTCTAGATGTGGCCTTACAAGTGCTCTATAAAGTGGAAGAATGACCCCCTCCTCCCATGACTCTATGCCCCTTTTAATGCAGCTCAAGACCTTATTGGCCCTTGATGCTGCTGACTGGCATTGCTTGCTACAGTGTGGGTTTTTTTTTTCTAACCCCCTGGTCACCAATGTTTTATTTTAATACTCTATAGGCCCCTGCACCAATTTTTTTTAAAAAATGTTTTTTGGGGCCCTGTTTTTTTTTTTTTTAACTTGCATGGGGGCCAATGTTTTTTATTATTATTTTTTCGGGCGATATTTTTTTTAACTTGTAAGGGGGGCCCTAGAGCCAATGTTTTTTTAACTTATAAGGCAGCCCTGACCATCAATATGTGTGGGGGATTACTTTTTTAGCGCTGATATCTGTAGTGAGTGGGATCAGGGTGGGGCTTGGGTGCCAGGGTGGACAGGGCCAGGGGCCCCCACAATTTCTAATGGCGGCCCTGGGTTGAACAAAAAGATTGCAGAAAAATGTGAGGGACTAAATCCTTTTTTACACCATCTCTTCATTTCTTGGACTCAAAAGTAATTGAACAAATTGAAAAACTAAAATGTTCATTTCTAATACTTGGCATAGGCGAATTTTCAATAAGGCTAGGGGATACAGATTAGGTGTGGCTGGAAAAACTTTACTGACTGAAGGCAGCATGGCAGAAGGGAGACCTAAATAAACATCTAACTGAGCAACTAAAGATTGTTTTAGGTTCTTTTTGCTTTTTTTTGTTTTTGCTTTTCTTGTTGCTTTACACTAATATTTCTGACTTTTTTTCATTGTTGCTTTCATGGAAATAGCCCTGTGTTATACTTACCATTTTGCCTGAAGCTCTTATATGTAAATTAGTATTTCATTTCCCACTGTGTATAATGTTCCAGTGCCCAGTCTCCCACTGTGTATAATGTGCCAGTGCCCACTGTCTCCCACTGTGTATAATGTGCCAGTGCCCGGTCTCTCACTGTGTATAATGTGCCAGTGCCCGGTCTCCCACTGTGTATAATGTGCCAGTGCCCGGTCTCTCACTGTGTATATATGCCAGTGCCTGGTCTCCCACTGTGTATAATGTGTCAGTGCCCACTGTCTCTCACTGAGTATAATGTGCCAGTGCCCACTGTGTATAATGTCAGTGCCCACTGTGTATAATGTGCCAGTGCCCACTGTCTCTCACTGAGTATAATGTGTCAGTACCCACTGTCTCTCACTGTGTATAATGTGCCAGTGCCCACTGTCTCCTAATATGTATAATGTGCCAGTGCAGGCTCTATTAGCTCACCCCTCTGGTGGGGTAAAATAAATTCAGGGTGACTGTATATGGTCACCTTTAACCTCTTCAAACAAAAAAAAATCACCCTCTGCCTATGAATGACAGCCTGAAGTCTTGAACTCATGGACATCACCAGATTCTGGGTTTCCTTCTTTTTAATGCTCTGCCAGGCCTTTACTGCAGTGGCTTTCAGTTGCTGTTTGTTTGTGGGCCTTTCTGTCCAAAGTTTAGTCTTCAACAAGTGAAATGCATACTCAATTGGGTTCAGATCAGGTGGCTGACTTGGTGATTCAACAATATTCCACTTCTTTGCTTTAATAAACTCCTGGATTGCTTTGGCTCTATGTTTGGGTCATTGTCCATCTGTATTATGAAACGCCTTCCAATCAATTTGACTGCATTTAGGTGAATTTGAGCAGACAGTATATCACTGAACACCTCAGAATTCATTTGGCTGCTCCTGTGTCACATCATGGATAAACACTAGTGTCCAAGTGCCCTGGCAGCCATGCACGCCCAAGCCATCACACTGCTTCTGCCATGTTTTACAGTTTTTCTGTGGCTTGCACCTTGCAGTGCACCCTCTGTATTTACTTTCAGGCTTCTCTTTATGATAGACTTGGCTATTGATACGCCTACCTCCGGAAGAGCGTTGCTCACTTATTTGGCTGTTGTGAAGGGGTTTCTCTTCACCATGGAAACGATTCTGCGATCATCCACCACTGTTGTCTTTCGTGGATGTCCAGGTCTTTTTGCGTTGCCGAGTTCACCAGTGCTTTCTTTCTCAAGATATACCAAACTGTAGGTTTTACCACTCCTAATATTGTAGCAAGTTTGGCTTGTTTCACCTGCGTGGAGAGCTCTGCATGTTGTCTGTTCACAGCAAAATCTTCCACATATATGCACCCCCCTCAAATCAACTCCAGGGCTTTTATCTGATTAATTGATCATGATAAAACAAAGGAATTGCCCACACCTGCCCATGCAATAGGGATTTTACAAATATATGGAAGCTCAGAGACCTGACAACTGGTCTAAGAACAGTTTGTTTTACTTTCTGTCTCACTTTCTTTTATAAACGAAAACAACTCTGAGACAGACCCTGAAAAGGTCCTGAACAGCACCATTATTTTTCAGGAACAGATGTCACCCAGGAGTCAATAAATAGATACAGTTGTGCATATATGTTTACATACCCTGGCAGAATTTATGATTTCTTAACCATTTTTCAGAGAATATGGATAACACAAACATTTTTCATTCATGGTTAGTGGTTGGCTGAAGCCATTAATTGTCAAACAACTGTGTTTACTATTTTTAAATCATAATCACTACACAAACTACCCAGATGACCCTGATCAAAAGTTTACATACCCTGGTTAGAATGGCTATTAAAGGTAACCATCTTCACCTGTGATCTGTCTGCTTGTATTTAATGGGTGTGTATAAAAGGTCACTGACTACAATGCTACAGTGATTATACTTCACAGCCAGACATATTTAAGAACCACCCCCTATTTTCTCAGGAGATAGTCGTTTTTAACCTCCCCCAGCTCTAGTCACTAATAAGAATGTCCTTGGTTTTCTATTTCTTGCAAGTAAAATTGAATGTGTGCATGCACAAAAGCATTTAGTGACATAATATGAGCTATATGTTTATGTGTGGTGAGTAGTCAGTAGCTTTATGCTTGCTAGTGTTTCCTATCATACCACTTTTGGACCTGAATGCCACATACTCTGGTAAATCTATGAATTCAAAGAATCAACTGTTTAATAGACCCCTGGGGTTAATATTTAGGATGTTTTATCCCAAGAAATTGTGTTTGATTTTATATATATATATATAACAAATGTAATGAAAACAACTGCCTTTAGCAAAACTTTACAGTGGCAGTTTTGAGTTTGAATTTGTGCACTTTCCAAAAAACATGGTTGGGTCTGTTTACTTGGGATTTGGTTTCATGCCACATACTTAACCATTTAAATGCCACAGATCGTAGAATCTACGTTCTGTGGCATTTGTACTTGAAATGCCACAGAACGTAGATTCTACGTTCTGCAGCATTTCAGTGTAAAGGAACGGAGAAGCTGATTTTCAAGCCGCTTGCTCCGTTCCTTTTCGTTCCCCATGCAAGGAGCAGGGGCCGGGAACAAGTGGCCCCTGGGTCATGATCGCCCAGGGGCCACGAGGCAGCAGCAGGCATGTGCAGCCTGCAATTTCAGAATGGAGGAGCGACTTGTAAAGTCGCTCGCTCCGTTCTGAGCACTTTCGCAATGTTCCCCAGGCCCTAGACAATGAGCCTAGGCGGGGAACAAGGGGCCCCTGGGCAGCAGCAGGCACGTACAACTTTACAAGCCACTCGCTCTCCAATGGACATGCTTTGCTGCTGCCCAGACTTCCTCTTTCTCAGCTCCGCCCACCTGCAACGGATCAACACTGAAGACGATGGGGCTTCTTCATCCAGCCCTCCTGGAGATCGTGGGCCTGATACCCCCAGGTTAGTAGCCCCCACACACAATCACATACTATTACACACTTATTTTACAAATACACACTTACACAATCACATACATTTTTGGGGGATATGGGGGGGTCACACACATTCACAGCACTCAGACACTTGCACACGCACTCATCATGCAATTGGTCAATTGTACACACACCTACACACTTACACTATGTTGTGTCTTTTTTTATCGCATTCTTTTTTTTTTAGCTGAAAAAACTGTTTTATTGCCATTGCGAATACCGTATTCGCTAATTGCACTGCGCAATACCTTTTGTATGTTATGTCGGTGATTATACTGCAATTTTGGTGAAAATTTAGCCATTTTATTGCATGTTTAGCCATTTTATTGCATTTTCAGGGTGTTGTTCCTTTATTTGTGTCCGTAAAACTTATTTGGCCATGGTAAAATATTCAAACATTGATTCTGACTGCTGATTACACTAGGCAAAAAAAAATGCATTGATTTTTGTGGGGTTTTTTTGTACTTTAGTGATTTTATACCTTTTTGCATTGTTCTTTGTTACTTCATTTTACCCATGGAAATTTTATCTACTATATATCCATTTCGGCTTCTCCGTGCGCCACATAGTTTGGTATATCTATGCATATTGGGTATCAAAGTGTTCAGTAGACCTCTGGCATTCATATTTAGGATGTTTTATGCTGATATGTTACGAAATGTGGGGCATATAATTGGATAAAATTCAGAAATTTGATAAAAACTGTTACGTTCAGCATTGCTTTACACTTTGCCAGTTTGCAGTAGAAACACATATGTACCCATATTGGATTCGTCAGAATGTGTACTTTCTGAAAATATATGGTTTTCTAGGGTCTTTGTACTGTTAGGGGGTCTTATGTCAATATGTCAAGCCACTTATACCCTTAATAGGACTGCACTAGGTAAATCCATTATGGAAAAGGACCTTGGAGTCCTTGCAGATGATAAACTTGGCTGTAGCAAGCAATGCCAGTCAGCAGCATCAAGGGCCAGTAAGGTCTTGAGCTGTATTAAAAGGGGCATAGAGTCACGGGAGGAGGGGGTCATTCTTCCACTTTATAGAGCACTTGTAAGGCCACATCTAGAATATGCTGTACAGTTTTGGTCTCCCTCACTCAAACAGGACATTATTGTATTAGAGAGGGTACAGAGAAGGGCAACTAAGCTGGTAAAAGGTATGGAAAATCTTAGCTATGAGGAAAGACTGGCCAAATTGGGGATGTTCATGCAGGAGAAGAGGCGCTCAAGGGTTGATATGATAACTATGTATAAATATATAAGGGGGTCATATAATAATCTCTCTAATGCTTTATTCACCAGTAGGTCTTTCCAGATGACACGAGGTCACCCATTTCGTTTAGAAGAAAAGAGGTTCCGCCTAAATATTCGGAAGGGGTTTTTTACAGTGAGAGCTGTGAAGATGTGGAATTCTCTCCCTGAAACTGTTGTACTGGCTGATACATTAGATAGCTTTAAGAAGGGGTTGGATGGCTTTTTAGCAAGTGAGGGAATACAGGCTTATGGAAGATAGCTCATTATACAAGTTGATCCAGGGACTAGTCCGATTGCCTTTTTGGAGTCAGGAAGGAATTTTTTCCCCTTCTGAGGCAAATTGGAGAGGCAGTTAGGCAGTTAAGATTAAAAAAAAAAAAAAAGGTTGAACTTGATGGACGCAAGTCTTTTTTCAGCCTAACTTACTATGTTACTTACTAAGGGGGTGCTTATATTGCAGCAGCCGTGAAAATTTATATACACTATTGTCATTTGGGCGTCTCCGTGCGCCATATAGTATGGTATATCTATGCATATTGGGCATCAAAGTGTTCAGTAGACCCCTGGCGTTCATATATAGGATGTTTTATGCTGATACGTTACGAAATGTGGAGCATATAATTTGGTAAAATTCAAGCTTTGTGATGATTTTCAGAAATTTGATAAAAACCTTTAGGTTCAGCATTGCTTTACACTTTGGCAGTTTGCAGTAGAAACACATATGTACCCATATTGGATTCGTTAGAATGTGTACTTTCTAAAATATATATGGTTTTCTAGGGTCTCTGTACTGTTAGGGGGTCCTATGTCACATAATGCACATCCTGGGGTGCTTCCGCCGTGAAAATTCATATACACGGTTGCCATTTGGGCATCCCCGTGCGCCACAAAGTTTGGTATATCTATGCATATTGCCCAACAAACTGTTTAGTAGACCCCTGTGCTCCTATTTAGGATGTTTTATGCTGGTAAGGCTACATAGACATTATGATGCTGGAATGTAAGCTTTGAGGCAATTTTCAGATATTTCACAAAAATTGACAATTTTGGGAAAGCCTTGCTACTCAGTAGTTTGGAACAGAAAGATAATATATAGTTTTGGGGTAAACCTATTTTTCTGTGTTTTCACCACACTAAAAAAAGGTCAGTGTGTTGATTTTTCATTAGATGTGGTTACCCGCAGGAGTATTTGGATGCGCTAACTTCATTTTGGGGCCTCTAAATGCCAGATACTTTGGTAAGCTTATTCGCAATGGGCACCAAACTTTTTGTAGGGCCCCTGGCAACCATATTTTGGGTGCTTTCTCTTGGTATGTAGTGATACATGGGCGATATAATGCTGGAAAGTTAAAGCTTTGAGGCAATTTTCAGATATTTCACCAAAACCGACAAATTTGGGAAAGCCTTGCGACTCAGTAGTTTGGAGCAGAAAGACAGGGGTACCCATTTTAGATTGGGTAGAATATGTACTTTCCAAAAATATATGGTTTTGGGGGTAAATCTATATTTCTGTGTTTTTACCACACAAAAAATGCAGTCAATGTGTTGATTTTTCATTAGCTGGTTACCCACAGGCTTTTTGTATGCACTGACTTCATTTTGGGGCCTAAATGCCAGATACTTTGGTAAGTCTATTCACAATGGGCACCAAACTGTTTGAAGGACCCCTGGCAACCATATATAGGGTGCTTTTTCTTGGTATGTAGTGATACAGGTGTGATATAATGCTAGAAAGTTGAAGCTTTGAGGCAATTTTCAGATATTTCACCAAAACCGACAATTGTTGGAAAGCCTTGCGACTCAGTAGTTTGGAGCAGAAAGGCATGTGTACCCATTTTAGATTCGGTAGAATGTGTACCTTCCAAAAATATATGGTTTTGGGGGTAAACCTATATTTCTGTGTTTTTAGCCCACAAAAATTGCAGACAATGTGTTGATTTTTCATTAGCTGAGGTAAAGTCCTGGACAATTTGGATGTGCTAACTTCATATTGGGGTCTCTAAATGCCAGATACTTTGGTAAACCTATGTACAATGGGCATCAAACTGTTCAGTGGACTCATGGCAATCATATGCAGGGTGTTTTTTCTTGGTACCTAATACAGTGTGGGATATGCAGGGCAGCAAATAAATCCTCTGAAGTGATTTTTCAAAATTTTGTAAAATTTTTATAAAAACCGCTACGTTCAGACAAACTTTGATGTTTGGTAGTTAGGAGTAGAGAGACATAGTTACCCATTTTGGAATCAGCAGAATGTGTTTTGGGGGTAAACGTACTGTTTCAGGATTTTTTGGCCTTGGAATCTAAAGAATGCCTTGGTGCTTTCCAAATTCGGTAATGTGTTGCCGGGAGTTTTTGCTGTATAGAAGTCCAAAATCTCCCTAAAACTATACATATCTGGTATTGGTACGTTCGAGAGACATGAGGTTTTCCAAATCAGTTGGATTTTCATGCGTAAAATGAAATATTTTTCTGGTATAAATGCATATATTGTGAAAAATAGTAACTTTTCATTTTTTTTTGTATTTAGAGCTATAAATCTTTTTGCAGAGGTGGAAATACATGAAAACTCAGGCAAATTTAGAAAGCTCAGTTTCTCCTGAAAAACTATAGGTTTCCCCTCAGAAAATGCCTCTAATTCGAGAGAGCACAAATTTTTCAAAAACGGCTGGCATTTCACGTAACCAAAATGTGAAATTCTGCTGGCACTTATAGGGTTAAATCTATGTACATTGGGCATCAAACTGTCCATTAAACCATTGGCATTTGCATTTAGGGTGTTTTATCTTTGTATGTAAGAAATTGTGACAAATTGCAATATTTTTAGGTGATTTTCAGAAAAACATGCTGACTTTAGCAAAGCTTTTCAGTTTGGTACTTTTAAGTAAAAAAGCAGAGAAACCAACCTGGTTCTGTTAAGAATGGATAAAAGGAGCCAAAAAGCCCTTCACAATACAAGACATGCAATGTAAAGCCTTCTGAAAACAGAAGGTATTTACATCTCATGCTATACAGATAGCACTGCCTTAAAGGAGAACAAAAGCTTACCCAACATTGTTTTCTGGAATGTAAGTCCTCTAAATAATGTAGTGCATTAATAGGTTTGTAGTGCTGTAAAGGCATTCAAATACACTTAAATCACTCTTTCAGATGTCCCACCTGCAATCATTATTGCGCATGCACTAAAGTCCCTTCTACTTAGAGCCGGGCCACACCAGCCCTAGGCAACCTGGCTGGCCGTGAAGCCAGCTGAGTGCACACGTGCATGAAGTGACGCTGTGCACCAGCATCATCTCGCAAGGAGACAACAGGGTGTGAGCGGCCTGAACATAGGGTAGGCTACAAAGTAGGTACGTGCCTGGCACCCCCCCAGCTTTGTGCCCAAGGCATGTGCCTACTCTGCCTACCCCTTGACCCGGCCCTGCTTCTACTTAACTGCACATATCATTGACCAAGAGGCAAGCAAAAAGCAATCAGAACAAGCATGTGCCTGTTGAGAGATTACGGAACTAAGCTTGATACTGCAGTGGTGGCCAGGGTGTACACATTACTGTACTTTAATGGACAGCCCTGGGAAAACATGTTTTTCAAAATGTATCAGTTAATAGTGCTACTCCAGCAGACTTCTGCACTGAAATCCAATTCTCAAAAGAGCAAACAATTTTTTTTATATTAAAGTTTGGAATCTAACATGGGGCTAGACATATTGTCAGTTTGCATGTCTCTGGCCATAACACATTATGTGTGTAGCACACAACTAATAAAAAACTGGCTCCGCCTCCATTGGCTAGGTGGAGCTTCACTCAGTTTGTAACAAAGTCAGCAGGAATCAAATAATCCTATATAACATGTAATATTAACAAGTAACATGTTTGATAGAAAAAAAAGGGAGCCTCAATCCAGGGCAGTGAAGCCCTGTGTCCCCCAAACAATTCAAGAGAAAGATTTAACGGTGAGTACACAAAATCTCCTTTTCTTCTAGTCTGCTTGGGGGACACAAAATCCAGGGTGGGAGAGTGAGGCCTATGTGGAAACAACCACTGCGGCTTGAAGCACCTTTCTGACGAAGCGAATGTCAGAAACTGCAAAGGTGTTGACAAGGTAAAATTTGCAAAAAAGTGGACTGAAGTCCACGTAGCTGCTTTGCACAGCTGTTTTGCCAAGGCCCGATTTCTGAAGGCCCAAAACTTACTCATCCCTCTGGTACAATGGGCAGTAATCCTAGCTGGAGTCAACTGGCCTTACTCCATTTAGACTCGCTGAATGGCTTGCTAGATCCAACGGGAAATAGCAGTGGCAGGTGAACCTTTATGAGGTCCCAAAGGCAGGATGAGTAGAACTTCAGTCCTGCGGATGTCCTGAACTCTATGAAGATAGAATTTTAGAGAATCCAGAAATTATAGAGCCACTTCCTTGGGATTGGATGGTGAAGGACAGATGGTTGGAACCAGTGGCGTAACTAGAAGTCACAGGGCCCCCCTGCAAAAAAAAATGATGGGCCCC
>CM044434.1:48413482-48427874 GCA_024363595.1 Xenopus borealis | reverse complement strand
GGGGTGTCAGAAATGGACCTCTACACAGTGTAGAGGGCCTGAACATCCCCAGGTGTCAATCTAGCTGAACAATTTGAATAAAATAACAAGAATTTCTTGCAGAGCAAAAATATCCTCCTGAGGACACAACTCAAACTGAGTGAAGCTCCGTCTGCTGGGGGTATAGCCAGTGGAGAAGGAGCCAGTTTTTTTTTAGTTGTGTCCTGCCTCCTGGATGTACCAGCTATACCACTGTCCCTGTGTTCTCCAAGCAGACTAGGAGAAATGTATTATCCTCCCAAAGTTTCTTCATGAGGCAACTTTGGAAAAAAGAAGCAAGGTTTTCCCTCAGGTGCCCAGGCAGCACATCAAGAGAGAGCCCCTCCTCCAAGGACAGGAAACAAAATAAGAGACATCCCCCCCAATATTGCCCCAGTGTTTTGTTTGCTGTCCTTCCAAGGAGAGGTAAGTAGAAGAAGACTTTTCTACGAAGAAGCCATTCGGCGAAACGCGTCAAAAGGGACTGATCGGCGGAATTCAACTGCACACAAGAGCGCACAGAGGAGAGGAAAAGAATACCCCCCTTGCTGCTGGAGCGCACAATATACAAAGAAAACTTTGAGAGCGCCGCCTGATACCGTGTCATTGGAGACGCATTTATACAGGGAATTCAACCTTGGACTAAGACGGCCCCAATCTTCTATATGCGAGTCTTTTAAAGTGTCTTATCGAAGATATATCGGAAGTTATGTGGTTATAGATACACGCTAACTTTACTTAAAACATTTGTGAGTATAATCGGAAACAAAACCCGAATCCATGTGGGTACCTCTTAATTAGTTAATTGAAAGAAACAGTTTTCTTTAACACTCACACTAAATACACTGTTTGATGGTGTGGTGAAAGTATTTTAATTTTGATACACGAAAGCCTATCACTACTAATGGGATTCAAGCAAATACACTGATAGTGTTATTTCACTTGCACTTTTTTGGGTGCCTAAAATTTGTGTAAATACTACACTATATTCTATTTTTGTTTTTTTTGTCTCCCCTCTCATTTGAGGTGATGGTCAGCTACGTTCCTTTTGGAACTCCGTGTATTGCTGTTTGAAGGGAAGGAGAGAACCCTGTTTGCGACTGTCTTGGAGAACAAAAATTAGTACACCGTGTGGTCTGAACCTTACTTTTGCATTGTAAGTAGAAGTCTGTTCTACCTAGAGGGTTGAAGTTGGGCTGGTTGTTATTGGCCATTCCGTTACCCCTAGCGTGGGTATTCGGTACCTGGTTCCTCTCCTATCCAGCAGCTGCAAGTTGTAGGAGAGTGCAGGGCAGTCCCAGTCTGTGCAGCAGCAGGTGGGGGGGGGGACTTGGCAGTGCTCCGCTTGGAAAGCTGCAGCTTGGCCCTCTAGAAGTCTGTGAGTGGGGGAATCCGTGAGATTCGCTATGCTCCAGGTCCGGCAGGCACTTCTGGGTTGCGCTCGGTGACGGAGGGTCATGTGACCTCCTGCAGTTAATTTAAATGGAAAATTTGCCTCATGGCATGGTGGCCTCCCCTACATTGTGGCTGCTACGAGTCTGTTGTCTGTTCTGGTAAGTATCATCCTGTATGGATCGTAAATCTGTCTTGCCTGGGAATAATTAACCTTTTATTTTTTTAGCTATGTCTGCCTGCTCTGAAGAAAGAGATGACAGAGAAAGATCTAGGATTATGCCAAATGGATTTGTGCTGATTGCTTTGCAGAGAATTTTCAGTCTGAAATTCCTCAATCAATGTCAGGTTTAAGACAAGTATGCAGCAAACTTTTGATGCAGATAAGGCCCCTAGGTTCTTTCCGATGCATGAGGTGATATTGAATATTATTACTAAGGAGTGGTCAAAGCCAGAGAGGAGACTCACCTAGGAAGCTGAAGGTTTTGTTTCCATTTGATGATAAAACATCAGTGGCCTGGGATCATCCCCCTAAAGTGGATGTAGTGGTTGTTCGGTTGGCCAAAAAGACAACCATTCAGGTAGAAGATGGGGCCTGCTTTAGGGCCGGTACACACGGGCGTTATGGACCTGCACTCCCCTGCGTTGCGTTTGGCTGCGCTCAGCCACAGGGGAGCGCAGGTCTAGACGCACCTCATTTTGTTCAATGAGGTTGTACCCACGAGACGCGTGTAAGCGCCGAACGCAGATTCAGACGCAACATGCTGCATTTTTCCTGCGTTTGGCGCCTACATGCGTTCGTGTGAGTACAGACCCATTGAAAATAATTGAGTGCGTCTATACCTGCGCTCCCCTGCGGGTGAACGCAGCAAAACGGAACGCAGGGGAGCGCAGGTAAAAACGCCCGTGTGTAAGGGCCCTTAGGGATCCCATGGATCGTTAAGTGGACACAACTTTAAAAAGACTCTTTGAATCAGCAGCAGCAGTTTTTAGGCCAGGTGTTGCAACTGCATGTGTCATTAGATCCATTAGGCTTTGGCTCACTCAGCTAGATCAAAACACGAAGGATGGAGTGTCACGAGAAGACATGAAGTCCTTGCAGGAGATCATAAAGCTGGCTACGGATTACTTGTGTGATGCCTCAGTTGAGAGTATTAGTAGGCGGGCTCTTTGGCTCAAGCATTGGGCCTCTGACCTTGCTTCAAAGAATAAGCTTTGTGCAATGCCGTTTGAAGGTCCCTTTCTGTTTGATAAAGAGAGTTTCTTGTGTCTAAACTTGGGGAAAGTAAGAAGCTGCTTCCTCAGGACAAGCGGTTTGTATCTCAAAAGATTTTTCTTAGTCAGTCAGGGCAGACCAAGAATGCAAGAGAAAGGAAGAGATCCTTTTTTCGTTCAGTCAGAGGCAAGCCGGGTAGGCCTCAAAGTAGAGGAGATAGACTGGAAGATTCCCGTAAGGCAGAGTAATTCTGACGCGAATTTATCCGGTAGGAGGAAGCCTTCGTTTTTATTTTCAAGAGTGGACAACGATCACATACGATCCTTGGGTTTTGAGAATAGTCAAAGAGGGTTACAGACTCGAGTTGACCTCTCATCCAATTACACGTTTTCTGTGCACTATGGTTCCCAGGAGATTTGTGAAAAGAACTTCTCAGAAGTATCCAGGAGTTGGTGTATTCTCATGTTTTGAGAAGAGAGTGTATTCTTCTAGTTCCCAACCGGTCAGGCAAGTTTCAAATAGTAATAAATTTAGTCTGTCTCAACACATTCATAAAGAAGATTCACTTCAAGATGCAATTGCTATCCTAAAGGAAGGGGATTTTATGGCCACGATAGATCTTCAGGACGCCTACCTGCACATTCCGATCAGGGAGGGGATCAGTAGTTCCTGAGGATTGCTATCAAAGATCGTCACAAGACCAGTCATTACCAGTTTGCTGCTCTACCTTTTGGCCTGTCATCATCTCCTCCTGTATTCACCAAAGTTTTGGTAGTGGCTTTCTTGAGGACACACAACATTCCAATTGTCCCATATCTCGATGATTGGCTGGTATCTGGTATCTTACAGCTCTATTCTCAGCAAGCACATTGAGAGGACGTTTTCCTGCATGGAGACTCTAGGCTAGAGAGTCAATTATCAGAAGTCAGATCTGGTTCCATCACAGAGGAAGCAATTTCTAGGTGTTCTGCAGTCTCATACATTTCTTCCCCCAGAGAGGAAGAGTGCCTTGTGCAGATCCATTCTGAGTCTCTCTCAGCAGAGAGAAGTCTCAATCAGGAGATCCATGTCAGTCCTGGGAGCCATGACAGCTTCGAAAGAGGCAGTACCTTGAGCCATCTTACATATGAGGCCACTTCAGACAGCGATAAAAGGCTCAAACAATCTCTGTGCAGACTTCTTAAGCCGCAGGTCTATTCTTCCAGGAGTGTGGTCGCTCAGTCAGATGTTTATTCAGCGCCTTGTCCGCTTGTGGGGGTATCCAATAATAGACCTGATGGCCACAAGGGAGAATGCCAAGATGAGAACCTTCATTTCTCTGTTTCCTCAGGACTAACCGTTGGCAGTGGATGCCATGCTGCAGAGCTGGAGCGGCAATCTGGTTTATGTGTTTCCTCCCCTTCCGATGGAGACCAGGGTGGTGCGGAAAATCAGGCTGGACAAGGACAGGGTCAGTATGGTGGTCCCTTACTGGCCCAGTAGGGTTTGGCTCTCCCTGCTGTTGGAGAGGGCCGAGGGAAGCCCAATCATGTTTGGGTCCAGCAGGACCCTGCTTCATCAGGGACCTATATTCCACCCGAACCCCAACAGATTAGCCCTGTCTGCTTGGATGCTGAATGGCAGTCATTGATAGAGCAGGGCCTTTCTCTGAAGTAGCGGCTGTCATGGTGTGGAGTAGGAAGGAGAGTACGACTAAGTTATATTCCAGAATCTGGAGGAGATTTTAATTTTGGTGTACAAACCATTCAGTAGAGCCATTGACAGCTTCCATTCCTCAAATCCTGCAGTTCCTATCATATGGATTTCATATGGGATTAAAACCAGCCACCCTTAAAGTACAGATAGCGGCTCTAGGAGCAACGAAGAATCTGCCTTTACCAGAAAATGTTCTTGTTAAACGATTCATTAAAGCAACAACTCAGCGAAGGCCTACTATCAGGAAATATGTCTGCCCTGGGATTTGAATATGCTTCTCTCAGCCTTTGGGCCACTTTCCTCAGTTCCGATCAAGCTCCTGACTCTTAAGACAGTGATGCTGGTAGCTCTGACCTCCACCAGAAGGGTCAGTTAAATTCAAAATCTGTCTATAGAGGACCCTAATCTGCAAATCTTACCTGATAGGGTAGTTTTGAGGCTTCCACCTTCTTTTGTTCCCAAGGTAGCTTCTGCCTTTCCATACGTCCCAGGAGATTGTGTTGCCATCATTTTTTCCTCAGCCAGAGGGAGACAAAGAGTGCATATTGCATAAACTGGATGTTAGAAGATGTCTTATCTACTATCTGTCAAAGAAGTTATTTCTTAATTTCTTTGGTCCGTCTATGGGGGCAGCCACTTCCAAAGCTCCAGCTGGTTGAAGCAGACTATTGTTTTGGCTTATGAGTCTAGGGCAGTGATCCCCAACCAGTAGCTCGTGAGCAACACGTTGCTCTCCAACCCCTTGGATGTTGCTCCCATTGGCCTCAAAACAGGTGAGTATTTTTGCATTCCAGGCTTGAAGACAACCTGTGGTTGTATTAAAACGAGGTGCACTGCCAAACAGAGCTTCAACTGCAGGTTGACAAACCACATAGGGGCTACCAAATGGCCAATCACAGCACTTATTTGGCACCTCAAGAACATTTTTCATGCTAGTGTTGCACCCCAACTTTTACTTGAGTGTTGCTCATGGGTTGAAAAGGTTGGGGATCCCTGGTCTAGGGGTTGTCTCCTCCTTCCAGAATCAAGGCACACTCAACTAGGGCAATGGCTACATCATGGGCAGAGAGAGCAGAGGCATCAGCAGAACATATATTTATAGCTGCAACATGGTCTTAATTTTTTCAAAGCATTATAAATTGGATGTTCTCTTCGCGGGAGGCTGCATTTGGCCAGAAAGTATTAGGCAGCCATATGAACCCTCCCAAGCATCTTTTCAACATCTCTTGGTGTGCTGCCTGGGAACCTGAGGGGAAAAGCAGAATTTTTACCTGTAAATTGCCTTTTCTTCAGGTCCCCTTAGGCAGTACATATATCCCTCCCAAATCAATGCTATGGCGCGATTGGTTGAGAGCTTTGATAGGCGTGTCTTCAGAGGTCAGCTTTTCTCCGGCACTAAGTTTTTTTCAGACGCTGATTCCCCTGCACTGCGCATGTGCTAAATTGAGAATGATTAACTGCGCATGATCAGAACGCCAAGCAACAGCGCTGATTCTGAAGGGAGGGGGCAGAGTGGCTGATCGTGGAGGAAACCTGCAGGACACTTAAATCAAGAAAGCTCCTTTGTTGTTAAAGTATAAAGGACTGCAATGCTAGGTATGTGACTATTTCAATTAGGCTTTTTACTGAATAACATATTGTGTTAAGGGTTGACATGTCCTTTAATGCTAGACTATTTTTAAACAATTTGCCCTCTAGGGGCCTTTCCTGGGAGGGTCTTTTAGTTTACCCAGGAAAACAATATATAATTTTTCAGGAAAACCTAAGCTTTCAAAATGCCACAAATAGTTAGCCACTTCTGTAAACATATATGCATATAAGTGTCCAAAAATATGAAAAATCTTTCCCATAATACAAACACATATCAGAAACAATTAATTTTATGTACAAGAACACAGCAGAATAGGAAAGTTCTATGGCTCCTGAACGGCAATACCAAATATATATAGTTTTATGGAGATTTCTCACATGTATAGATCAAAAAACTCTAAGCAATACACTATCAAATTACCAAAGCAACAGCACACTTCTGATTTCAAAGTCAAACACTCCACTCACAGTAGGTTTAGCCTAGAAAACTATGCATAATTAGAACAGATTCTGGGAAATTCAAAATGGGTAAACATATCTATGTACTCCAAACCAACAAATTATAATACTTTACTAAAGTTATTTTTTATTTAAAAAAAAAACATATTTACCAGATGAATATCAACACTATGAGTCCAATGAACAGTTTGATACTCACTGTGTATTTATGTAAGTTTATGGCATATAGGGGCCCCGAAATTAAGAAATGCCATACTAGATGAGCAACACATTTACATAATTTCATGAGGGACAAAGCCACAAAAAAGTATGTTCACCCCAGAAAACCATATAATTTTGAAAAGTACACATTCCCTCAAATCCAAATGGGTTATGCATGTCTTTCTACTCCAAAGCACCAAGCTGCAAACCTTTCTTAAATTTTGGTGACATTTCCAAAAATCCCCTCAAAACTTCTTCTTATATATCTCCCACATACTATTAAGTACCAAGATAAAACAACCTAAATACGAAAGCCTGCTGAACAATTCTATGTATACTATGTATAAGTTTACCGAAGTATGTGACATATAGGGGCCCCAAAATGTATCCACCCCATTTGGTCTGTCAGTTGGGGGGGCAAATGTAGAAAAATGTACATTTACCCTAGACAACAATATATTTTCAGAACGTACACATTCCCCTGCATAAATTGAGTATGCATGTCTGCCTCCCAAAATCCATCCCCTCGTCGACGCCGTGGGAGGCTGGCAACGCCACAAAGTAGGGAATTGCCTTTGGGGGCGAACAGTACAGAGGGAACTCAGTGTGTCCAGTGACCACTACGGTAGCTGTGAAGGCCCTGGAGGAATCCTGAAAGTGACGTCTAATGGGGCCTTGGTAAAAGTCCTAGACAGCAGATGTGGTGGAGAGGGAGTCCCTCAGAACGCCACTGTTGGTGTAAAAGGCCCCCCTTTCTCCAGGGTTAACAAGAAAAACTGCTGCCTTGCGGAGAGGAATTCCTCAAAGGCCAATGGATAAAAACCCTTACAGAAAATAAGGCATGCCCGGAGGCCAGAAGGAGGCAACCCCTCCGCTGGGCTTGGGGACTGTTGACCAATCATCTGCATCCCTGAAAACAAATGATTACAGAAACCTCAAAAAAGAAAAGAAACCGGACTGACGAACTGATGACGATTTTTGGCTTGAAAACGGTCACGAAAATTGTTTTTTGGAATATAAGGACGCTGAGACAAGCCGGGAAACTAAAGCAAGTCTGCTCCGAAAATTATATATTACAAGCTCAACATCCTAGGCATGAGTGAGGTGCGCTGGAAAAACTACGGAGGGCTGAAAACACAAGAAGGGCCAACCTTTCTTTATTCTGGCAATGAGGAAGGTAAAGATCACTTGGAAGGCGTCTGAGTACTTCTAAGTAAGTAGGCCCTGAAAATGAAGGAATAGAACATATCATGGGATCCCATGTCATAGGGGATCAGAATGAAAATGGAGGAAGATGGTGCTGCCAGTAATACGACTTTTAAAACAGTTTATATATCATGCAATGTTCACATGAATTACATACATATGGAGTTACATTCAATCACAATCAATGCAGATAAAAAGGTGAGGAAGGCCCTATACAGAAAGAGCTTAGAATCTAAAGGTAAGGGAGTTATACATAAGATGTGGGAATGGGCAAGATCGAATTAAGTGGGTGAGAAATGTGGTACTGTATGTAGTGTTGCATTTGGTAGTTAACCCCCAAACAATGTAGGTCCCTATAAAAAGATATTCCATAAAACAACGCATATGTAAAACCCTGCTTCATGTAAATAAACCATTTTCATAATAATATACTTTTTTAGTAGCATGTGCCATTGGGACAGCCTAAATAGAAAATTGCCATTTTAAAAAATAAAGACAGCCTCCTGGGATCGTAGGATTCAACGGTGCACACAAACATACCAAACAAACTATAAAGTTAGGTTACATGAGCCAATTAACAGACAAAGTTGTGTCTTTTGCCTCCACACTTCTTCCTGTTACAGTTAGAGTTGAAATATTTCTGGTCAGATGATCTCTGAGGCAGTACACAGACCATTAAAAAATGGTGGTTCAAGGCAAGAGATGTTAAAGCTCAATATTTACTTAAATATATACAGTATTCCAGTTTGGAAAGATTCTTTAATATGTCACTTAATTTGATATAAACTATCTATTGCTCAAGTATTCATTTTGGGGGTATAGTTTTCCTTTAAGAGTGAGGGTAGGGTTCTTGAAAGAAGTGCGTTTTAAGAGATTTCTTGAAAGCAGAAAGGTTGGTAGAAAGTCGGACAGACCGTGGGAGAGAATTCCAGAGGAGGGGAGCAGCTCTTGCAAAGTCTTGAATCCGAGCATGTGAGGAGGTAATGAGCGAAGTGTTGAGTAAGCAGGTCAGTAGAGAAGCGTAGTAAGCGGTTGGGTGAGTATACTATATAGAGATGAGTTCAGAGATGTAGGGAGGGGCAGAGTTATGAAGTGCTTTGAATGTCAGGGTCATTAAATTGAATTTAATTCTGAAGGGTAGTGGAAGCCAGTGGAGGGATTGGCAGAATGGTGTGGCAGAGGAGGAGCATTAGCTGAGGTATATGAGCCTTGCGGCGTTGTTCATTATGGACTGGAGAGGTGACAGTCTCTGGCGGGGAAGGCCAATTAAAAGAGAGTTACAATAGTCGAGACGTAATATGACGAGAGAGTGAATAAGAATTTTGGCAGCATTTTGGGTGATAAATGATCATATTTTGGATATGTTCCTTAGGTGGAAGTGACATGATTTAAAGGGGTTGTTCACCTGTGAGATAACTTTTAGTATTATGTAGTGAATGATATTCTGAGATAATCTGCAATTTGTTTTCATTTTTTATTATTGAATGTTTTTGAGTTATTTAGCTTTTTATTCAGCAGTTCTTCAATTTGCATTTTAAGCAATCTGGTAACTAGGACCCAAATTACCCTAGCAACCAGGCATTGATTTTAACAAGAGACTGGAATATGAATAGGAGAGAGTCTGAATAGAAGGATCAGCAATAAAAAGTAGCAATAACAATACATTTGTAGCCCCACAGAGCATTTGTTTTTTAGAAGGGGACGGTGACGCCCATTTTAAAGCTGCAAAGAATCAGAAGAAAAAGACAAATAACTATAAGTAATAAATAATGAAAACCAATTGAAAAGTTGCTTGGAATTGGCCTTTCTATAACATAATAAAAGTTACCTTAAAGGTGAACCACCCCTTTAATAAGTGACTGGATATGAGGAGTGAATGACAGGGCAGAATCTAGGATAACCCCAAGGCCTGGGGAGACCGGGGGATAATGGAATTGTTAACTATGATGGATACTTCAGGGATGTTACTGGTGTTAGTTGGAGGAAAGAGAACCATTTCCGTTTTAGAGGGGTTTTCATTTTAGGTAGTGTTTTGCGACATCCAGGTAGAGATGGCGGACAGGCAGGAGGAAATGCGAGTTAGGAGTTCTGGGTTGAGATCAGGAGATGAGAGATAGATCTGAGTAACCCCAACAGAAAGAGGTAGGGGAGCAGATGCTACTCCATTGTAGGAGACACTGAAGGAACGATTAGTGAGGCAAGAAGAATACCAGGACAGGGCCATGTCACGAAGGCCTAGTGAATGGAGGGACTGGAGGAGGAGAGGGTGATCTACAGTGTCAAATGCAGCTGAGAGATCAAGTAGTATTAGTAGTGAGAAATGATTGTTGGCTTTAGCTGTTAAAAGGTCATTAGTTAGTCGGGTCAGGGCAGTTTCAGTGGAGTGTTGTGGCTTAAAACCAGATTGTAGGGGGTCCAATAGATTATTGTCAGAGAGGAATGAGGTTAGTCGGTTGTAAACTAGGCACTACAGTAGTTTAGAGATGAAAGGTAGCAGAGAGATAGGTCAGAGGTTGAGTTGAGTTAAGGCTTTGATTAGACATGGATTTTTATTGTGGAGAAGTTTTTGAAGGAATTGGATCAAGCAGGCAGGTAGTAAGAGGTCAAAAGTTTTGAGACTACCTCATCAGTGACAGGGGTGAAGGATCACAAGAGAGACTGGTGAGTGTGGAGGGAGGGTGGTGGGAGTCTAGGGGGGTTGAGTAGTGTGATGTCCCTTCTGATAGTGTCGATTTTGTTTTTGAAGTGCTCAGCAGAGACAGATGTGCATGGAGGGGGTGAAGATGGGGAAAGGAGAGTGTTACAGGTGGAGAAAAGTTGTGCCGGTTTTTTATAAAGGGAGTTAATGAGTGAAGTAAAGTATGTTTGTTTGGCTTGGGAGAGACTGGTGTTGAAGGAGCGCAGGGCCGATTTGTAGCACCAAAAGTCTGATTCTGAGCGGGATTTGCGCCAACAACGCTCAAGTGCATGTGATTGTCTTTGGAGTGCTTTTGTTTGAGCAGCATGCCAAGGTTGAAGTGGTTTGGGTCTAACACATTTAGTTTTCGTGGGAGCAAGCTCGTTAAGGGCAGTGGTGAGAGTGCTGTAGTAGACAGAGGAAGCCACATTAGGACAAGAGATGGTGGAGATATCAGAGTAAAGAGAGTCAAAGGACATCTAGCGCATGGAGGTCACGGTAGGTACGTGTTTGGGGTATAGTAGGGGGTGAGGAGGGAGTTAGCGAGAGTTGAAATGTGATCAGAGAGGGGAAATGGTGAGTTAGTAAGATTGGTGGTTGAACAGAGTCTGGTAAATATTAGATCCAGGGTGTTACCATTGGTGTGAGAGGGTGAGTCCGAGCACAGGGATAAGACTAGGGAGGAGGTTAGTAGAAGAAGTTTAGAGACAGATGGGTTGTTAATGTTGTTAACAGGTATATTAAAGTCACCTAGTATTATGGATGGGGTGTTAGATGAAAGAAAGTAAAGAAGCCAGGAAGCAAAGTTGTCCAAAAATTGTGCAGTTTGTCCGAGTGGTCGATATATGACAGCAATGCCTCTGCATCCCAGTTATATCACGGCCACGGGCTCCTTCTCTTCGCTGCAAATTCAAACAGTACAGAACTGTTATTCCTATACCCAAAAACCCAGTTAATCTTTCCTGTGCTCTCTGGAATGCCAGATCGGTTTGCAACAAACTGCACAATTTTTGGAAACGGGATAAAAGAGATTAATGCAGTGAACCTCAAATGAGGAGAATGATAGGGAAGGAACAGCTGGAAGAACTTTAAAAGTACAGCGGGGAGAGAGAAGCAACCCTACCCCATCCCCAGGTCTGTTTCTAGGCCTGGGATGGCAGTGTCAGTGGGAGAAAGCCAGGTTTCTGTAAGTGCGAGTAGGTTAAAGGAATTTAGAAATGAAATGGTCGTGTATAGCAGTGAGTTTGTTGCAAACCGATCTGGCATTCCAGAGAGCACAGGAAAGATTAACTGGGTTTTTGGGTATAGGAATAACAGTTCTGTACTGTTTGAATTTGCAGCGAAGAGAAGGAGCCCGTGGCCGGGATATAACTGGGATGGGGTAAGGGTTTGGGGAAATATCCCCAGCTGCCAGCAATACAAAGGAGAGATAGACTGAGAGCAGGATTTGTAAGTTCTTAGTTTGTATGAAAAAGAGGGGTTCCCTTGAATAGTTAAACAAAGTACTTTGTATACTTCATGTGTGGAGAGGGAAGAAGAGGAAATTAGAGAGGCTGAGATTTGTATAGAATTGGGACTAAATGGGGGAGGTAGTGAGAAATGTTTTATGAAGCATGAGAGTGAAAGTAGGAGAAAAACAGCTGGTTCAAAGTTGATAAAAGTTAATCCACTTCCTTTTGCCTTGTGAATGTCTTGTCCAACTGCCTTGTGTAACTGCCACTTCTAAGCACTTGTGAAATATTAGCACTTAAGAAATGTTAGCACCCGTGCCATGCCCCAAGAGACGAGTGCCATCCCTAATACTGATTAGAGAGAAAAAAAACAGACCCTGATTGACTAATTAATCAATTAACCAGCTATCAGAGGGCTGAGTTTTGAAGACATCATACCCTAGTTTGGGGCTATAAAAATATCTCTTGCTCACTGAGGAGTGGACACAGATGTTTGTTTGAGATATTTGTCAGAGACACTAAAGCAGAGTAGGCCAGAATAAGCAGTTAAAGCAGTATATAGCAGTTGCAGGTATATGGAAAGGATGTATTACCTGTAGGAAGGATGTAATGATTACTATTCTACCACCAAGTAATTTACTGTAAACTCTTTTGTATAGAAGAATCCAGAGGAGTACCAAGGCGCGGGCCAAGTGCTTTTATAGAAGTTATGGAGCTCCTCATATTTCAAAGTGTATGCTTAAAAATATTATATATTTTATAAAGCACAATATCAGCAGCTTGGTCACAATTGGGACATCACTACGCAACAATGCACATTAGAGTGGGGAATACCTGCTGGGTTTGCTGCCCTTGTGGTTGCAACTGGGATAGCAATGAGTTCATCATATCACCTCCAGTAGGAGATGGAGGATTGTCATCTTCATTTACTGATCGTCGACGAGCATCCTGATTACTATCAACAAACATATTTAGGAAAGTCTGTGGACAGAAGGATGATAATGGTCACGGACAGTTTTATGGGGCATTGAAAAAAACACTTCTGTATTAGATGTAACAGCTGGCTAACATAAGGATATATAATAGAGCACTGAAAAGGCATGGCCAACATGCAAGATTTAATTATCAGCTCACACTTAGGGGCAGATTTATCATTGTATGAGGTTGTGAAGAAAACAACAAAATGTGGCTGTGGTGGGGTAGGGGGATATGACAGACTTTTCTGACTTAAAAATGTTTTTTTCACAGGAACAAAGTCCAATGCCAGCAAGAATCTCACTGTCCAATTCATTTTTAATTATAATAAAATATCAAATGTTTTAAAAGCATTGGAAAATTAAATTTAGATATTTTTTTCTTGCAGTGTTTTTTTCTGGCAACTGAGTTTTTTCTAAAACTGAAAAAAAGTGTCTTTTTCATATAAATTTGCACTTTTCTTACATTGTTTACCATAGTAAAGAGGATTACCTTTAAATTTACTTTTAGTATTGACAGATTGATATTCTGAAAATCCGCAATTGGTTTCCATTTTGTTTTCATTCATAATTTCATCGGGTTGCTAGGGATTTGGTACCTTTGCAACCAGGCAGTGATTTGAATAAGAATAGGGACTAAAGTAACAATAATTATAAAAATGTAGCCATGCAGAGCAATCATTTTTGGCTGCTGGGGTAAGAGAGCATTCGAAAATTATATATTAAAAAAAAACTATATTTAAAAAAAAAAAAAAACCTATCGCACAGTTGCAACGAACAGGCTATAACATTGTAAAGGTATACTGTCATGGGAAAAATGTTTTTTCAAAACACATCAATTAATAGTGCTGTCCAGCAGAATTCTGCACTGACCAGGGGCAGCTGGGAAATTGACAAAATGTCTAGCCCCATGTCAGATTTCAAAATTGAATATAGAAAAATCTATTTGCTCTTTCGAGAAATGGATTTCAGTGCAGAAGTCTGCTGGAATAGCACCATTAACGGATGCATTTTGAAGAAAACATGTTTTTCCATGACAGCATCCCTTTAAAGGTAAATCCACTGTAAAGTTTTTTAAAGGTACACTAAAAGAATATGTATAGAAATAGAGAAAAATAAGGGAGCACCATCCGTTTAATGAAAAGAACTATCCAGATGGTGTGCAGGGTCAGTCTAATAAATAATAGACATAATCAGAAGTGGGGAGAAGAAGAAAGAAGAAAAAGACCCATGCAACTGCACCTTCCCATCTATGTTCAATACAGCATATAAGGATGTATGTAATATTAAAATATAACTTTTAATGATTGCATTAAAATAAGTCCAGCATTATAGTACTTAGTTAAAAATATGAGTCCGGCGGGGCATAGCACTATACACCAAAACTGCCTGGGAGTATAGTTGTGTATCCCACGTCCTATTGTGGTTATTGATGCAGGTGCCGTGGGGATAATCCACCCCCTTTAACTGCGTTAATCACAGGAGTAATGATGGTCCATGTACCTCACTAGTG
>CM044434.1:48392426-48410945 GCA_024363595.1 Xenopus borealis | reverse complement strand
TTGGTCAAATCTTGAATATAATCTGTAAAGTGGACCAGCACACCAATATTTTCAATCAAAATGATTTTTATTCGGCCTCCATTGGGGCCTTTATCAAGGATGATAAAGGCCCCAATGTAGTAGTCTACAGCTCATCAATCGATTTTCTTTAACCTTTTTGCTGCCAGCCGATTTGGCTGATTTGGCACTTACATTGCCAGACCATTTTTGAACATTTAGTACTCTTTCACTTTAAGGGCCATTCCTGGGGGGTCTTTTAGTTTACCCAGGAAAACAATATATTGTTTTTTGTTGCGCTTTCAATATATGCTAAAAAATTTAAAAAATTCCAAAAATCTCCTCTTATTTCCCACATACTTTTAGGTATTAAGACAAATCAAACCAAATATGAAAGCCTGGGATCCTCTAAACAGTTTTATGTCTAATATGTATAGGTGAACCTAAGCACATGGCATATAGGGGCCCCAAAATGTAGACACCCCATTCGAGCTATCAGTTCTGTAGTTCCAGAAACTGCAAAATCTACACATTTCATCATTTTGGGGTGGGCAAAGGTAGAAAAAAGTACACATTCCCTTAAATCTAAATTGGGTACGCATATTTTCTAATCCAAAGCACCAAGCCACAAACCCGAGATTTTGGTGATGGTGACATTTCCAAAGATCACCTCAAAATTTATGCACGTGGCATAAAGGGCCTCAAAACTTATGGTCTGTCATTTCAGGTACTGCAAAATCAACAAATTAACATCATTTTGGGGGGGGGGGGCAAAGGTAGAAAAAAGTACTTTTAACCCAGCAAACCATGTATTTTCAGAAAGTACACATTCCCCTGAATCCAAATTGGGCATGCATGTCTTTCTACACCTAAGCACCATACTTTTAGGTATCAAGACAAATCAAACCCAAATATGAAAGCCTGGGGTCCTTTAAACAGTTTTATGTCTACTATGTATAGATGAACCTAAGCACGTGGCATATAGGGGCCCCAAAATGAAGACCCCCCATATGGTCTGTCATCTCAGGTACTGCAAAATAAACACATTTACATAGTTTTGGGGGGGGGCAAAGTTAGAAAAAAGTAAGTTCACTCCAGAAAACCATATATTTTCGGAAAGTACACATTCCCACAAATTCAAATTTAGTATGCAAGTCTTTGTACTCCAAAGTACCAAGCCACAAACCATTTCTAAATTTGGTGATTTCGGTTACATTTCCAAAAATCACCTAAAAAATCAACACATTTACATAGTTTTGAGGGGCAAAGGTAGAAAAAAAAATTTTCACCCCAGAAAACCATATATTTTCAGAAAATACACATTCCCCCAAATCCAAATTAGGTATGTATGTATGTATGTCTTTATACTCCAAAACACCAAGGGGTAGATTCATCCACTAGAGGGAAATTCCACAGCTCTCAATTCATTTCTATGGGATTTTGCAAGGCGTATTCATCAATGGGTGAAGTGAAAGTTCACCCTTTGATGAATATGCCTTGAAAAATCCCATAGAAATGAATTGAGAGCTGTGGAACTTCACTCTTAACTTCACTGTTTGACGAATCTACCCCCCAAGCCACAAACCTTTCCTAAATATGGCAATTTCTGTGACATTTCCAAAAATCACCTAAAAACGTCCACCCTGCAGCATCTTGTTTTCCATATACTATTAGAAATCAAGATAAATGGGGGGGCGTGGCTTACTTTGAAATGGAACGGACGTGTTCCACCTGAGCTCCATGGGCTTAACTACCAATCTGGCCTCAACTCAACACAAAACAGCCCCAATCAGCGTCGGTTTATGGAAAGCAGCTAAAATAACTACCTGCTGCAAACGGATCACTCATTTTGGCTTACCGCACCGTCAGATCCTACCGGCCTACTGCTAGGCCGGAAGCCAGGGTCTCGCGCAACTTCGCGACCCGCAAACGAACCGGGCCGACCACCATATACGGACATACTACAAGTCTCCGTTTCGGGGTGAGTGCCCAACGGCCCTTAAGTAGTGCCTGGAAGTGGCGTGCACACACAGTGCAGATCCTCCGGCCTGCTCCCATGAGGCCCCCCTACCTTCTGAAGCGCTATAGCATATAACAGGCACTGAGGAAGAGGAGCAGTGCTCTTCCAAAGCACTACCGACGTCTACCTAGCTCCACGGGTGCTGTCGGCACCTCTTTATAGCAACCCATCCGCAGAGCTCCAAGCTGGAACGCATCACGCTATGAATGCAGAGCAGCCATTACGTGTCACTCCATGTACTTGATTGGTAAATGGATAAGGATTGTGCATACAGAGTACTACATCGGAAGGTCACTACTGTAATTCCCCCTATCTTTTATTTGCGACCCAGTGACCCATTTACCCTGCTGAGTTCTAAAGAAAAGGGTAGCAATCTAACTCTGCATTGCCATAAACGATCAATTTGGCACATGTTTCACATATTGGACTAGCTGGATATGCTCCTGAGAGTTCCGTGGTGATATTGATCCTCCTGATATACTAACTGTTTAGTTTGCTGAATATTGAACCTTGATGAGCACTGCTTGCCACACGCTTACTATGCGTAGCAGCAGAGCACCCAAAAAAACGGTCGACACGATGCAGAAGTTGGACCAGTTTGTAAGGCGACCTGGCCAGGAAGGCTGCTCCATCATCTCCTTCTACAGCACCAAGCGAAGATGCTCCCGAGGAGGTTTTTGCACCAATTCTCGCAGCAATAGCAACTTGCCAAACAACCATTACCACACACAGAGGAGGTTAAAATAGACCTTTCTTTGATTAAAGTGGACTTACAGACTGTTAGAGAGCGAACGACTGCTGTGGAAGCCAGAGCTAGTGCGGTGGAAGATATGTGTACTCCAATTCCAGCGCAGCTCACTGACTTACAGCATCAATTAAAGCAACAGGCCTCCCTCTTAGACGATTATGAGAACCGTCAACGCCGCAACAACGTACGAGTGGTGGGGCTGCCGGAGAGTGCAGAAGGGAACTCTCCCACTGACTTTGCTGAAAATTAGCTCAAACAACTGCTGCCTAAAGCTCCTTTTACCGCACATTATACAGTGGAGCGAGCTCATCGTGTCCCAGGTCGCCCTAAACCCCCGGGTGCCCCGCCGCGCACCTTCTTAATCAGATTGCTTCATTTCCGAGATAGAGATGCAGCTCTCGCAGAAGCACGGGCAACAGGCCAGCTGGTGCATGGTGGGGCCAATGTATCATTATACCCTGATTACCCAACCTCTCTGCAAAAACAGAGCAGCACCTTCAATGGCGTTAAACGGCAGCTGCGTGATCTGAAGCTAGTTTATGCCATGTTGTACCCGGCTAAACTCAAAGTCATAGACGCAAACAAATCTCACTTCTTTAATACACCCGAAGAGGCCTTGGGCTGGATTGAAGCAAGATCTGGGAGAAGCCCCAGACCATAACAGTCTTCTTAGACTGCCTCTCCTTCAACTGATATTTATCCTGTTATTAATAGTTTAAATTCGTTGAACTGTTTGGGAAAAGCAATAAGCAAAAGCACTTCGATTTTGGGTGTACTCCCTAATACACCACAAGTTCAATTATGCATGCTTTGATCCCATTTTTTCTTCTCCAAGGGACTGTCATTACTTCAGTTTTCTCCGAGTTGCGTCGTATGGATAAATCTACCACGGTCTGATCCTGCAGGTGGCAAACACAGTGCTCTAGACAAGATACCTAAGACCCTGTTGGCGCTCCCACCAAACTTAGATGAACACTGTTCTCTTGATTCGGGACTTTTTCTGTACTGGACACTCTGGTCTGCATATGAGCATTCTGCCACATGCAAGACACTTACTCTACCGTGCTATGTTTTTCTGACCTATCACCACGGAAGCTCTTCGTCCACAACAAGAGTTAGATCAAGCTTGTTGGGGGCAACCAATCTCCCCAGTTAATATTATGTTTGGGATCCTAAGCCCACCAGACTCTGAGGGTTGGGCAGGTGTTTCATTTTTTTTTTTTATAATTCTTTATTTATTCAGTTTCAAAGTTTAAAGGAGGGGATACAGAAATAAAAGGGAAGGGGTGCATGTATAAAAGTCATGAAACAATTAATACACAAGCTTGTTATTGTACAGTAGGTTTATCAACATGAGATGTCTCATACAATTGGTATTAGTGACATTTTGTATACCATTATTTCTATTGGGGGGGAGGGGAAAAAAGGGTGGGGGTTAGAATAACTCCACTATTAGGAGGGAGAGGGTGGGGGGGGAGTCTGGGAGGGGAGAGGAGGGAAAGAAAAGTAACAAAACTGGAAATGTGTCGCTTATGTCTGTTCTCCTGTATTTTGTTAAGGATGTTGTATGGCATTATAATTCAATAGCTTACATTTATGTTATGTTAAGAAATTATGTTCTAGTCCGTTTAGTTTAAGTATTATCAGTGGTCCTTCTTAAATCGAGACCAAGGTTCCCATATATTTTTGTTTTTCTCATATGTACCTTGTCTCATTGTCCTTATATCCTCAAATTTTTTCATTTCGTCCATAATTGCTATCCATTCTGACAATGGAGGTGTTTCCTGGCTCCTCCATCTCTTTGGAATTAAGCTTTTGGCAGCTTGTATCATATATAGTGTTAATTGGTTTTTTATTACCTCTTTTGTAGCTGTGTTATAATGTAACGTTATTAGTGCTGGGAAGTTCCCCTTGAGTGGGAGAGGGGTTATTGAGTGGATTGTTTTAAATATTTCTTTCCAAAATTTTTTAATTTTGGAGCATTCAAACCAAATGTGCATGATGGAACCTTCTTTATCCAAGCAACTCTAGCATTTATCAGAGGTCCCATTGTACATTTTACTCAGTTTCATCGGAGTGTGATACCACTGAGTAATAAGCTTATAATTACCTTCTTGTATCTTAGAGGATACTGAGCTAGAATGAATGGATTTATAGATTCTTTTCCACTCCTCTTGTTCTAAGTTGATTTTTAGTTCCTCTTCCCATTTTTTTTCTTTGTTTTTGTTATACCATACCCTTGATGACGCTAGTCCTTTATAGAACATGGAAATGGGTCTTTTGATATTGTTTGGTTTGCTTATCATTTTTTCCCACCAGGTTTGTTCTCTCATTAGGGCTTTAGGTTTCAGAGATTGAATGTAGTGGTTCAATTGCAAATAGCACCAAGTGTCTCTGGGATGTGGCTTACTTCTCTCGTGGATTTGGTGTAGAGAGATTGTGTGCCCGTCTTGTATGAAGTCCGTAATAAGGGCGTCTCTGTTACCTATTTTAGCCCAGTGGACGAATGGTTTGAGGTCCAGGCCTGGTGGGAAATCCGGATTCCCTATCAGGGGTAATAGGGGAGATGGTCTCCGTGATAGCTGATATTTTGTCATGTTATTATTCCAAATTTGTAGGGTATTACCTATTAATGGATGGTTAAGGCATTCATGGGGGATGTTACTGGGTGAGGACCAGATTAGGTTTGCCAAGGGAACTTTAGAGCATTCTTGTTCTGCTATTACCCAATGTTTCTTATTTTCTATCTCTAGGCACCATTGATGGATCCTAGCCAAGTGAGTAGATATATGGTACAGGTATGTGTCCGGTACTCCTAGACCGCCCAATCGTTTGTTCCTAGGTAAATTGCTAAATTTTTGTCTTGGCTTTTTGTTGTTCCAAATGAATTTAGAAAATTCTCCATTAATTTTTTGAAAGAAGGTGTTAGGCATCTTTATTGGTAGCATTTGTAGCATATATAGTATTTTGGGGAATATTATTGTGAGCACTGCTCCAATTTCTTGCAGTAGTGGTTCGAAATTAAGCTTATATATTGTGTGTAGCTCTTTAGGTATGTTTGTCCCCAAGTATCTGATAGACCTCTCTGCCCATAAGAATGGGAAGTTTTGTTTTATTCTTGTTACCTCTGGTTCTGGGAGGTTTATGTTTAATGCCTCAGACTTGGTAATGTTTATCTTAAAGTTTGAGACTTCTCCGAATTGCTTAATTAGCTGCATTATATTTGGTAAAGTAATATGGGGTTTAGTTATTACAAGTAGTAGATCATCTGCAAAAGCTATGGATTTATGTTCTGTAGATCCTAAAGTTATTCCTGTGATATCTTTATTTAGTCTAATATGGGATAGTAGCACCTCCATGACCATTATAAACAGGATCGGTGATAGTGGGCATACCTGTCTAGTGCCATTTCTAATAAATACCCTATCAGAAAGGGTGCCATTGATCCTGATTCTCGCTGAAGGATTTTGGTAAAGCACCATTATTTTACTGGTAATGTGTTCTCCCATGCCAAATCCAAGAAGTGTTTGTTGTAGAAAATCCCAAGATACCCTATTGAAGGCTTTCTCTGCATCAGTTGTTAGAAACATACTAGGTATCTGCCTTTTTTGCGCTAAGTGTATGAGAGAGATTACCCTTGTAGTGTTATCTTTGCCCTCCCTAGATAGGACAAACCCAGCCTGATCTTGGTGTATAAGCGTGTGAGTATCCCTTTAATTCTGTTTGCTAACATTTTTGCGTAGATTTTTAAGTCACTATTGATTAATGAGATTGGTCTGTAATTACCGCATATTTGCTGGTCTTTCTTAGGTTTCGGGATTACCGTGATGTGGGCTTCATTTGTTTGTTGTAGGGTAGGGTTATTAGCATTGATATGGTTACAAAATTTCAGTAGATAGGGACTAATTTCTTTTTTAAACAATTTGTAGTAGGCTGTACCAAAGCCGTCTGGGCCTGGGCTTTTATTATTGGGTAACTCATCTATTGTCTTCTGAAGTTCTACCTCTGTAAAGGGTGTATTAAGTTGTAGGGTTTGTGCTTTGCTAATCTGGGGGAGGTTTGCCTTTTGTATAAATTGTTTAATTTTTTCCATTTCTTTGGTTGTGTTAGGTCTCTCCTTAATGTTATATAGGTTTTGGTAATATTCCTGAAAGCACTTGGCAATTTGTTTTGTACTTTGGTGTAGCTTCTGATTTTTATCCTTGATTGAGGGGATATAAGATTTGCTCTGTTGCTGTATCAATTGTCTTATGAAAAATTTATTACATTTATTATTATATTTGAAGAATTTTTGCTTAGTACCTAAGTACACTTTGTAGGTTTTGATATCTAGTAGGGCTTTTAATTCGCTTCTTTTTGCTTCTAGTTGGTTTTGTACCTGTTTAAGCTAAGGATTGTTTGAGTTTTTTCAAGAGTAGTGATCTCTTGGATTAATATCTCTATATCTTTGTTTCTGTCTTTTTTTAGTTTGGAGCATAATGCAATCAGATGTCCTCTCATCACGCACTTGTGGGACTCCCACAGTACTTCTGGTTTTGTTAAAGGTAAGTCGTTATTTATGAATGTCTGTGTAATATGTTTCTTGATTTCCTCCCTATTGTTTTTTTTTAAAGTATTTGTTCGTTTAATTTCCATATAAATTCGGTTTTAAGAGTATTAGGGATTGCGAACTCTATTGCCGTAGGAGCATGATCGGAGGATGCTATGTGGCCTATTTTTGCAGATTTCAATAGGTGTAGCCAGTTTTGGGACATAAATAGGTAATCTATCCTTGTGTAGCAGTTATCTTTTTTGGAAAAGTGGGTGTAATCTTTGTCTTTGGGGTGTGAGCTTCTCCAAGTGTCTCCTACACATAACTCTTGCATTATTGTTTTAACTTTTTTCAGGATTTTATAAGAAATATTGTATCTGCCTGCCGATGTGTCCTGCAGAGGATTGAAGACCATATTCATATCTCCACCTATGAACAACAGACCCTCCGTGAATGCCTCCAACTCTGTGGCTATTTCTGTAAGTGTCTTCAGTTGACCATGGTTTGGCAGATATGTTTGCTAGAGTAACCTTGGTATTAGCTATTTTACCTTTAATAATTATAAATCTGCCCTCGTCGTCTTTTAAGATGTCGGAGCAACTGAATGGTATGTCTCTATGAATCATAATCATTACTCCCAAAGATTTTTTAGTTGGATTATTGTTTGTGTATATTTGGGAGAAAGTTTTTTTTATTTAAGATAGGTTGTTTTCCTACTTTAAAGTGGGTCTCTTGAATGAGAATTATTTTGGCGCCTAGTCTGATGCATTCACGGAAGATCTGTGCTCTCTTTGCTGGTTCATTTAAACCATTAACATTGTAAGACATTATTGTACATTTTATGTTATCCATTAGTGATAAAAACTGTTTTTATGCTTGAGAGCATAGGGTTTTTCAATTTTTGACCATTAATAAAGGAAACCACTGTTTTACTACTGTATCTGTGTATCTTATTCCATACATTCTTTGTTGACTTGCCATATTTCTTGTGCGACTGATGTTCAATAAACTTTAAACATTCAAACATAAAATAAAACTTTTCTAACTAAGATGTATTGCAAATTTCACACTATTTAAGTGTAACTGTTAAAGTAGCAATTTTTCTTAACCACACTTCCCACTGGGAGTATTTTGCCCAATAGAAAGTGTTAATGTGGTAGGGAGGTGTTTAATTTTTGTGTATATTGCTCTCTCTCTTTTCTGCCTCATTTCAGTCTTTTCTTCTTTCCTCCCTTCCCTTCCCTGGCTGGATAACTATGTGTATGCATGGCGGGTTGAAGATTCGTGCGGTGTCCGGACACCAAAATCAAAATCTTCGTAGAGTGAGTAAACATCTCTTCCACACAATACCAAATGGCTACCGTTAAGTTAGTACCTTGGAATGTTAGGGGCCTTAATGATAAGGTGAAACGGGCTTTAGTGTTCAACTATCTTAAATCCTATACTCCCCATATTCTCCTGCTCCAGGAGACCCACCTAGTTGGGAGAAGGATCCTAGCTCTTCGGAAACCGTGGGTCGCATATTCTCACCATACCACATACTCAACTTACGCTAGGGGTACATCGATTTTGGTTAGGAAAGGTTTCCCATTCGATCTCATACAGGTGCACTCAGACAGGTCAGGTAGATACAAAATTTTGGCGTGTGCCATAGCTGGTTATCCCATCTTTCACCGATACCGTATTACATGATCTATATCAGACTCTATTGTTGTGACCTCCTGCTCCGATATGTATTATGGGTGACTTTAAGAACTGCTGTAACCCTCAGGTAAATAGGTTGTTCTCCCCTGCAGCGACTACCTCTAAACTTGTGGATTGGGCCCGAGCGTACAATTTGGTTGATGTGTGGCGCTGGAAGTACCCTGACTCTAGGGAATTTTCCTGTTACTCTACTACATATCAATCATTATCTAGAATAGATTTAGCACTAGTTACCTCGGATCTCCTCCCCAAAGTCAGAGAGGTTAAATATTTGCCCCGTGGAATCTCAGACCATACTCCCCTGTTCCTCTCACTAGATCTCCTCTCTGACCCTGTTCACAAGAACTGGAGGCTGAGTCCATACTGGTTGCGGGTCTCTAGTGTGGTCGAGGAGTCCACGGACTCCATTACGCATTACTGGATTTTTAATCATGGCTCCACGGATCCCTTGACCAGGCCCGGACTGGGTTAGGGCAAATGCCAGAGGGGCTGCTATAAGGTCCCATAGAAAGTCAGCGTTTAGTGGGCTGGTGGGGGCTGTTTGGGCCTCTATGTGGGCTGATGGGCCTCTTGTGTACCTGAAATGACAGGGCCTATTTTAATTCTCAGTCCAGTCCTGCCCTTGACTACCTGGGAAGCTTTTAAATCTGTAGCTCGGCGTACACTGATGGCTGCAATTGCCAGGGCTAGAAACACTTCCAAAGATACCCTGCAATTTCTGGAATCAGCAGTAGCCCAAGCTGAAGCTGAATACATTGGTAATCCCACACCACAGACACATGTGGATTTCACAGCTGCTCTTAGGCGATTGAATCTGCATAGGGTGGAACTCACAAAAAAGCAACTTTTACATGCCACTAGTACCACATTTGCATACAGCGATAAAAATGGCAAACCTCTCGCCTTCCTTGCTAACCTCCTCATGGTACCTCCGCTGTCCCCAGAATACTCTCATCAACAGATGAGATGCTGACTGCCCCGTCTGAGATAGCCCTAGAATTTGGTAAATTTTACTCTTCTCTCTACACCTCTACTGCATCCTATTCTAATGTCGACCTCCACGATTATCTTAATGGGATTCCCATTCCGAAAATTTCTCCTCAGCAGGCAAAGTATATGGACTCCCCGATATCCCCATATGAGAATGCAGAAACCATATTATCTTTTCCCTCGGGTAAATCCCCAGGCCCAGATGACTTTGTCATAGAATGGTATTGTTTGCATATACGTAAAATTGTACCCAAACTACACGAAACCCTGATGTATGCCTTTGAGAACATCTCTTTACCCAAAGCGTTTTTTGACGCAACAATTGTGGTCATTCCCAAGCCGAGAAAGGACCCCACATTATGTTCCTCTTAAAGGCCAATCTCCTTGCTCAACATGGAAATTAAAATTCTTGCAAAAATTTTAGCCAAACGCCTTGTCAAGGTGGTGTCTGCCGTTGTGTAACCAGACCAAACGGGCTTTATGCCCTCTAAATCCACTAGCTTTAATCTGAGAAGGCTATTCCTTAATTTACAACTGAGACGTGAAAATCCGGGCTCTAGGCTGGTGGTTTCTTTAGACACAGCTAAGGCATTTGACTCGGTTGAATGGCCATATCTATGGGAGGTAGTAACTAGGATGGGATTTGGTCCTTCTTTCACCAAATGGCTTAAACTGATATATAGTGAACCGAGGGCATCCGTCAGGGTTAATGGCATTATTTCCCCACCATTTCACCTCACGAGAGGTACACGCCAAGGGTTTCCTCTCTCCCCGTAAATTTTTGCTCTGGCAATTGAACCTATGGCCATAGCGATTAGACACTCTCAAAGGGTAAAGGGACTCATCTGCAAAACAATTGAGGAGAAAGTTTCACTCTATGCAGATGATACCCTACTGTATTTAGCAGACCCACATGATTCACTCACCTCTGCGCTTGGGATTGTCAGGAAATTTGGCCTCCAAATTAATTGGGACAAGTCCGTAATCTTTCCCATCAATGGACAACTCCCGACAGTGGTAGACCCGGATTGTAATCTCAAAGTGGTAGATAACTTTAAATACCTAGGGATAACGGTACACAAAGACCCAATGCTATTTTTGAAGCATAACCTTTACACCTTGCATCGCAAATTTAAGGATACACTTACAAACTGGACTAAACTTTCTCTTACCCTTATTGGCAGGATAAATATATGCAAGATGATCTATCTCCCGAAATTTCTTTATATCTTCAGCAATTCCCCCTGTCACACCCAAAAAAGCCTTACACGATATAGACCGCACACAATCGGAATTCATTTGGGGTAATAAAACGCCCACGCTATCCAGAGTCACTCTTAATGCCCCGCACGAACAACTGGGACTCAATTCTCCAAATTTTGAACTATACTACCTTGCCTCCCAGGCCTCACATGCAGCCAGCTGGAAAGTGTTTGACGCAGAAAACCCGGCTTCCGTAATAGAAGCCTTATATTTCACTTCAGTGGAAAGCCTACATAATGCTCTGTATAGAACCCAAAAAGATGTTGGCCCCTTATTACCTGCTATACATGCCACAAAAAGAGCCTGGGACGCTATGGTACAAATCACTAAGGCCGACATTACTTTATCTCCGGACTCGCCCTTATGGGGTAAAAGTAATTATCAGCATTTTGCTACATTCTTAGAAACGGGAACTTGGTCTAAATTAGGGATAAAACGAATGTCCCAAGTGTTCTTTGATGGGAGGCTCCATACGCTGGCTACTCTTCGTCAGATCCTTTCTCTGCCTGACCTGTCCGAATTTAGATTCAACCAGACCACCCACCTTTTTGCAGCGCAATGCCCGACTTCCCCTTTGCAAATACAATACACGATGGTGGAAGAGTTGATAGCTCAGCCCTCTAAAGCGAAACTTCTGTCGCATACATATAAACACTTAATCTCTAATAGATATGACCCCAGGCCCAGAGTGAAATATAAGTGGGAACGTGGTGGAGTCAATGTAGATCCAGATGATTGGGAAGAAATTATAGACAACCTTTACACTCCGTTAGTAAGTGTCAGAGAAAAACTTATTCAATTTAGAATCATACACCAAACATACCTCACCCCGCATAAACTATTTGTAATGGGTAGGGCAGCTTCACCCGCCTGTCCTAGATGTGGTGCTTCTGTCGCCAACTTTATGCATTTAATGTGGGACTGCCCTGTGATACTCCCATTTTGGAGAGCAATTGTGCACTTTATGGCTGCTGAACTGGAACTTCCCCAAATACTTAACCCTGCTACCTGTCTTCTGGGCCTTCTTGTAAATACTAGATGCCTGATGAGATTACTTCTCTTCTGTGCCAAAAAAGTAGTTGCCCTTCACTGGATGGGCCCTTCACCCCCGACGCTGAGTAGATGGATTGGACTAATTAACTCAAAATTGGAATTATATAAACTGACGTACCTTGCCCAAGGATGCCCAAAGAAGTTTGAGAATATATGGAATCCTTGGAACGAGTCACCTGCCACCTCAACTATCAATTGATTGATCATTTTCAGCCGTATTTCCCTTCCCCCTCCCTCTTTTCTTCTCTTTTTTTCCTTTCTTAACCTACTTTCTTCTCTCTTCAGTTTAGGTTGTAAAATTCAATAAAAATTACTCTTTAAAAAAAAGAAATCAAGATAAATCACCCTAAATATGAAGCCTGGGGTCGGCTGAACAGTTTGATGCCCAATGTACATAGGTTTTTCGTAGTACATGGCATGTAAAGACCCCAGAATCTACCTTGTGCTTACATTTAAACTAATTTATAAACACTGGCAGTTTTATGTGGGACAAAAAATTATGGTAATCCCTGAAAACGATATGTCCCATTATGATGAATCTAAAATGATTAATTATGTCTCTCTACTCCAAACTACTCAACTGCAAAGCTACGGTAAAGGCAGTGTTTTTATGACATGTCTGACAAACGCCTAAAAATATTGCAACTGGCTGCATTTATCTCTCATATTTCCTACATACAATTATAAAACACCCTAAATATTGAAGCCAACGGTCTACTGAACAGTTTGATGCTCAGTATGCATAGATATACCAAAGCAGCTGGCATGTGCAGACCCCAAATAAAAATAGTGCATATGAATTTTCTTAGCTGCCAATTCACCTTCTGTGAATATAGACCCCAACTGCATATTATTTGCCATAAGATCCTCCAAACAGCACAACGACCCCACAAAACCATATATTTTTGGAAAGTACACATTCTGATGAACTAAAAATTGCTAAAAAGGTCTTTGTGCTTCAAATAATAAAAATGAAAATAACACAAAAAAAATGTAAGGTACAACAATGCAAGCATAAAAATCACAAAATACAAATACAATTAGGCAAATCAATGAAATAACAAAATAACTTATCCAACAGCATGGTTAGTGGTCAGAATGCTTGATCCAATAGTCACACTGGGAAATCAACAGTTTTTAGGGGAATAACAAGAGGGAAATGTCAGAAGCAGAACTGCAGAGTCCAGAATCCCATAGATCAGTAGCAGGAAGTGCATTGGAGGAGCTTCACATGCGGTCGGGGCCAGGAAGAAGCAGCACTGGGGGCGCAGCATGCAGCACACAGGAGGAGGTAAGAAGTCTGGTCCTGCGACAATTGCATCACAGGACCCGTCTGTCGGCCCCCTAGGCTCGTTGTTTAGGGGGTTGAGCAGCCAGGAGAGCGTCTCTGCACTTCGATTTTGCCAGAAGGGCAGGGAGGCAGCCCTTTAAACAGAGAATGTAGCTCCTACGTTCCTGGCACTTTAATCAGAACGTAGGAGCTACGTTCTTGGCGTGTAAATGGTTAAAGCTTGGAGACTTAAGGGGTTGCCGTTGCACCAGGTTGACTATTTTCAAGAGGCCATGTTGTGCTGGTGAGTCCTCACATCAAAATATAATTTTTGTACTCACCGTTAAATCCTTTTCTCTTGTCCTACATTGGGTGACACAGGCACCATGGGGATGAAGATCCTGTTGCTTGGAGAAAGGACACTAAAAGGTTAAAGTGGCTCCTCCTCCTGCTCTGGGCTTCATCCCCGCCTACTTCCACAATCCCTCAGTTTTCTGACCGAGGAAGTCATGACGAGCCTTAGTAGAGCCCAGGAGAAGAGAAGGAGCCCCATCCCAATCCAGACTGAATGCTGCATTAAGTATCAGCTAATCGAACCTTAGAGTAGAATTAAAATTTTAAACAAACTGCATGTAACTAAAAAACTTGCAAACTTGAACAATACAGGGAGGGAAGGCCTGTGTCCCCCATTGTAGGACAAGAGAAAAGGATTTAACTGAGTACAAATATCTATTTTTCTCTTGCCTAGATTAGGGGACACAGCCACCATGGGGACGTCCCAAAGCTACCCATGAGGGTGGGACTATTAACCCCTAGTGTACTGGAACTACTACTGGATAGAATTAGGGCTTCAAGTACAATGCCGTTAAAGCCAGCCGAGGTGATTTCGGGTGTAATATCGGTCCCTGGGATAACAGGTCCCTTCTGTCTGGAAGATCGAATGGAGCATCTATTGATAGACTTATCAGATCCGCGAACCAAGTGCGGCATGGCCACTAGGATGGTTTCTACCCTCTCTTGTCTTATCTTTTTGATGACCCTTGTCAGAAGTGCTAGTGGAGGAAATATGTAAGTCAGTTGAAATCGCCATGGTACTACTAGTGCATCTACTGCTAGAGCTAGTGGATCGTTGCTTCTTGCGAAAAACCCCAGAAGCTTGTTGTTGTACCTTGATGCCATTAAGTCCACTTCCGGTGTGCCCCACCTTGCTAGGATTAGTTGAAAAACCTCTGGGTGTAGGCTCCACTCGCTCTGATCTATGGTTTCTCTTCTGAGAAAATCTGCAGTCCAATTTTTTACTCCTGGAATGTGGACTGCGGTTATGGCTGGGACTGTCTGTCCCGCCCAGAGTAAAATCCTTTGTGCCTCTGTCAGTGCTGCTTGGCTGCTTGTGCCTCCTTGGTGGTTGATGTACCCCACCGCTGTCATGTTGTCTGACTGTATTTTTATTGGTAGACCTCGAAGCTTGTCTGACCAATGGAGTAGCGATAGGTATATCACTCTGAGTTCTAGAATGTTGATGGGGAGAAGATGCTGTGTGAGACCAGCGACCCTGTGCTGTTAGTTCCCCTAGAACTCCTCCCCATCCGTGGCATCGGTTGTGATGACCGTCCATCTGTGATTGGGAAATTGTCTTCTTGACTGAAGCGTTGATGCAGTCTAGGTTCTTCTTGTTCTTCCTGTTATGGAGCAATATCAGTTTCTGCAATGGCCTGGTGTGTAGCTGGGCATAAGATATCGCAGGGAAGGATGACACCATCGTCCCTAGGGCACGCATCGCAAACCGTAACGATACCTGTTGAAGGGTTGATAAGAGGCTGTTCATTGACTTGGCCTTGGCCTGTGGGAGAAATGTTCTTCCCACTGAGGTGTTGTAGACAAAGTATTCTGTACTCCGAGATGGATTTAGCCTTGATTTCTGTAAGTTTATCAGCCAGCCGAGTTGAGTTAGAGTGCTCATCACAGTCTGGAGATATTCTGTAGCCAGGTGAATGGATGGGGCTTTTACCAGGTATGGGATGACTCCTACTCCCTGTAAACGGAGTTCTTCTAGTGCCGCAGCCATGATCTTTGTGAACACTCTTGGCGTGGAGGAGAGGCCAAATGGTAGTGCCACAAACAGCCAATGTTCACCTGCTACTGAAAAGCGTAGAAATCTGTGGTGGTTTGGGTGTATGGGCACATGTAGGTACGCATCTTTGATGTTGACGACTGTCATGAATTCCTCCATTTCCATGGAAAACAGCACAGACTGGATGGATTCCATCTTGAAATGGCATTTCTTTACGTGAATGTTGAGTGCCTTGAGGTCTAGGACTGGGCCAAATGACCCATCCTTCTTGGGTACTATGAATAAATTTGAGTAAAACCCGAGGCCTCTTTCCTTTCGGGGAACTGTCTGAATAACTTCTAAGGTGCTTAGAATGTGAAGAACATCATGAAAGGCTGAACGCCTGTGTTCTCCTGTTGGGAACCTTGAAATTAGGAAACGCCTCGGAGGTAACCGTTCGAATTCTACTAGATATCTGTGTGAATAACCTGTAGTACCCAAGTATAGTGGAACTTTTGTCTCCACACCTCCCGAAAGTTCCTTAAGCGTCCGCCTAAGAGACAGCTTTTGGGGGTGGGCACCTCCTCATGCGGTAGAGGTTTTGTCCCGAGAGGGCTTCATTGCGGATCTATTTCCTGACCAAGTGTTCTGCTTAGATTGATATCTGGGTCGGGACGATGACTGTTTTTCATTGTTCCTTTGCCTCTGGCTTTGAACTTGGTGAAAGGGCCGAAAAAATGGCCATCTTCTGAATGTAGTCCTCTTGGGCTTGTTCTGTGGGAGTAAGGTGCTCTTACCACCAGTAGCTTCAGCAATTATTTTTTCAAGTTTGGCACCAAATAGCTGTTTTCTGACAAAGGGAAGCCCTACTAGGGATCTTTTAGAGGTCAGGTCTGCTGACCAGTTCTTTAGCCATAGAAAACGCCTGGCCGCGATGGATTGAGCTGAGGCCCTGGCCACTAGTTTTGCCGCATCCAGTGCCGCTTCGCACATGTACGTGTTAGCGTCAGCTATTTGAGATAGAAGAAGGTCTGTGGCATGGTCTTCTGAACCGATGAGCTGTGCCACCTGTTCCACCCAGACCTCCATAGCTCTGGATACCCATGCCATAGCGAAGATTGGACGGAGGGCTCCTCCGGTAGCTGTAAAGATTGCTTTGCAGAAACCTTCATGTCGCATCCGCCACTGGAATGGTTGTGGCCTTAGACAATCTGGAGACCGGTGGATCAACAGTTGGTGGTGAAGAACAAAGGTCTGTGCATTCTTGAGGGAAAGGATAAGTTTGAGAGAAGCATTTGGAAAACTGGACCCTATGGTCTGGTGTTTTCCATTGAGCCTTCACTATGTCGTCTAGCTGTTCATAAGCGGGGGAAGACGCAAGATGACTTTCTTTGTCTCTTAAATATGTTCTTGCATGGTTCCGCTGAAGTCAGGTTATCATCTAGGCAAAGCGTCTGTAAAACTGTCTGGATCAGGTTCTCTACCTCTCTTTGAGATCTAGGGGCATCCTGCTCCTGATCGGAGTCCTCATCGGACAGGACTTGTCCCTCCTCCCCCAAAATATCCTCCTGTTCGTCCTGGGATGCTGGTGGTGAGGGTGGAGGCCGTTTAGGGGCCGAGTGAGAGGAATCGCTGTGAGGCTGCATAGATAGGTGCTCTAATACCCTGTCTAGTGTTTTGGGTATTCTGGCTAAATTCTGAAGGCCTGCTAGGGACAGAGATAAGGCGCGCACCAACTCGGAGTCCGAGCTCTGTTGGGCAGCCTGGGCTGCAGCAGAGCTGGCGGATAAGGCTGCGTCCAATAACAAGGGTGATGCTGCTGATGTAATTTATTCGACAGGAGTGAATTCGCGGAGAATTCCCGCGATTCGCGAAACGCCAGCGAAAATTCGCCGGTGTAAAAAAAATGAGTTGCGCACCGGAAATTACGCAACTCATTTCGTACATTTTTCGCCAATTCGTGAATTTCGCTGGAAATTCGTGAATTTTCATGCAACGTGAAACGGGATAGATTCGCCCATCACTACCCGTCATAATTGTGGGGGTAATTATCCTTAAGCCCAATGTAGGGGTGATGAGCACTCTGGCCCTTGTAGTGACGTAATACTAAAAGCACCACTTCCCCAGTCAATTAGCATCCGTCCTGCTTCTGAGGACACTAAAAGAAAACTGAGGGATTGTGGAAGTAGGCGGGGATGAAGCCCAGAGCAGGAGGAGGAGCCACTTTAACCTTTTAGTGACCTTTCTCCAAGCAACAGGATCTTCATCCCCATGGTGCCTGTGTCCACCAATCTAGGCAAGAGAAAGACTGATACAAAAATCTAATGTTTTTGGCTGGCGGCTAATCACGAACAAAGAGGAAAGGGCAGATTGCGTTGAGAGTGGGGCAGTGATGTTGGGGTGGCCATGATGACATCAGAGGCAGGCACTTTGATGTTGGTCGAGCTATGATGCCAGGGTGGGTACATGCACCACTTTCACACAATTGACTGTAGTTTTCTCAGTCTTTAAATTGGACAAAAAGTTTTGAACATACAGCTTTTTGACAATCCAAGATTTCCAGTTCAAAACTACATGGGTTTGCTAAGGGTCGAATTTCGAAGTGGAAAATACTTCGACATTTGAACCTCAAATTTCTTTTTTTGGGTCATTTTCGATCGAATATGGCCGTTTTTGTTCTGCCTTGGTATATCAATGCATATTGCGCTTCAAACTATTCAGTAGACCCTTGGCATCAATATTTATGGTGTTTTATAACTGTATGTAAGAAATTGGGTGAGATAAATGCTGCTAATTGCAAAATTTTAGGCAATTTTCAAAAAAGTAAAAACTGTTGCTTTTATTGCCAAATTTAGGAAAGGCTTGTGACTTGGTACTTTGGAGTACAAAGACA
>CM044434.1:48359824-48374169 GCA_024363595.1 Xenopus borealis | reverse complement strand
AACGATCTAGCACTCCTCCTCTTCCTTTCTCCTCCTCCAGAGTCCATTGCTGCCCGAACGCTTCCTGCTTTTTGCCCGTTCTGCCCCCATTTCCCCCCCTTTTCTTCATTAACCCGTGCTTGTCCTCCGTATTGACAAGTCTGGGGCCACCCACCTGTGACCTCTATAACGCGTACATTCCCCTCTATGTAGCCATCAAGTAGCCGAGCATTTCCACTTTTATTGCTATCCCTCCCACTGCCCTGTTCTCTCCTCCCCTCTTGCTGTCTTCTCTTCTGCTTTCTGCCAAGCGCCATTATTGAGGTGGAGTGAGTTGGAGGGGTGGGTGGGGAAAGCCGAGAGACATGTAGGCCCTGCCTGCAGTTTTAGGCCTTTGCCTAATTTATTTAAATGTCTGCGCTTCTTCACTTTACACGAATAACCTAGCCGTGCTTGTTTCAAGTAACCGCCTCTCCCTTCTCTTCCACCTGTTTCACTTGCTCAATAAAGCCAACATGCCCCTAAAATAAAGACGGAAGCTGCTGGAAATGTAAGTAAAGTCCATATTGGGCCTAGTCTAAGAAGGGCTGCTGAACATGGTTATCTGCGTTAGGTTTATGACTGCAGGAAAACGGGCAATAAGGAAGAGGATACATCTGTTTTAAACTTCTCATAGTTTATGGCAATTATGTTTATATTAAGAAAATGTCTGCATCTTTGATATTCTAGAACATTGTAATTTTTTTATTTTATTTAAGACACTGTTGGTATGTAGATATATATTAGGGAAAAATTAATTTGTGTCTGTATTCTGGTTATTCAAAATAATTAGTTTGGATCTAGAAGTTTTACGTGTATTTACACAGTTACATAAATGTAATGGTACCAGCTACTAATTCTGCCTTATCTAGTTATTAATTTGTTAATGGAAGAATTTGGACTGGAGGTCGTACCTCTGAAACATTGTGTGGAGATCTCAATAAATTGGAAATATTTAGCACGATTGCTGGAGTGTGTGCCATTTGATTTTCAACATTCCATGGATGATTGGAACCAAGGTTTAGTAGCAAGGTTTCCAGATTGAACACCACAGGAATATATACACAGAAGTTAGTACTATTCTGTGGGAGACTGCCTTTCTGTAATCTGAGCTTGCTGTATGGATTTACGGATAAGGCTGGGGACAGACAGGGAGATTCGGGGAGATTCTGTCGCCTGGCGTTTAATAGCAGGCGACAATCTCCCCGAACTTCCTTCTCCCTGTCCGTCGCTAGTTGAAATGACAAAGCGCCAGCTTTGTCATTTCCTGTGCAGTTCCTGTGCTTGTACAGAGACAAAAATAGCAATGTTTGCTTAAAATGGGTTCTATGGGAGATGCCCTTCACATTATTTGGGGCTTTCTGCATAGCAGGTTTCCAGAATTGGTTTCTTATACCTGCATTTAAAAAAATGCAGTTGAATTAGTCATCCTGTCATCCAAAATAATGTCAGGCTCCACTTTCTAGTTGTTTAGGCCCCACTGTGGAGTGGAGCAATACTATATTTTGTGAACCTCTGATGTTTTCTATTGTGTGAATCCTATAAATGTATGTTTGCTGAAACTAACTTGAAACTAACTTGAGCTTCAAATATCTGAAGCTGTATTTTTGAATGAATTTGAAATCACTTTTTTGTCGCCTGCCTTTCAAATCTCTGTCTTCAATATGCCTTCTGTCTCCAGGCCCCCTGATCTTTGGTGTGGCACATATGAAGTACTCTATTGGGGTTTTAAATGTAAGCATTATTGTTAAGAGAAAAAATATTGGGATTTTAGTGGTAAACTCACAAAATTTTGCCTGTTCTGCTGTTTGCAGGATTTGTTGTTGTATTAATATGGCAAGTGGTGGGTCCTTATGTAACTTCTAGGCATACATGAAATGGGAAGTGAGGCATCATTATATAATTTTTACCAGCCAAGCACCAACAATTAGAGAGGTTGCAAAAAATGCGCACATTTCTAGCGATTCTATGAAATCAAATGTACGCATAACTATGCAGAAATGATCATTCATGCTACATCAATTACAAGTGCTATTACAAAGGGGATAATGAAATGTAACTGTAAATACTCATATTATGGTTGTGTTCCCACACAGTGTACTTCATGACTTTTGAGTACGTACGGCATCCCAGGGATGCATCTTCAACAGACCTTTTTTTTTTTTGGCTCACAGTAAATCTGTCTAGAAGAAAAATGTAATTCGCCCATGTGGCTTTTTGACAGATCAATTGGGGACCCACACATGAAAATTAAGCATTTCCTTACTTCTGCTTAGGTATTTGTGTGAAAGAATCTATGTAATTTGGCCATTTGTGTGGATCTCCAAATGACACTGTAAAGGCCCATTTGGCTCCTAGGTCCTAGGCTAACTAGTCATATAATAAAGATTGCGCATTTAATTAAGCCCAATTTAATAATTGCAATAGTAGAAATAATGGAATAGGAATGGGCCATATTATATATATTGCAGCAGCCTAAAGTGTCGGCTTCCCAATAGCAGCAATGATCCAGGATTTCAAACTTGTTACAGGGGTTCACCATATTGGAAAGTGTCTGTCACACTCACATGCTCAATGGGCTCCGAGTGCCTGTTGTGAAGTTAAAGGACCATTAACATCAAAAAATTAATTTGTTTTAAAGTTATAAAAATATAAGGCAGTGTTGCCCTGCACTGGTAAAACTGCAGTGTTTGCTTCAGAAGCACTACTATTGTTTATATAAATAAGCTGGTGTGTAGCCATGGGGGCAGCCATTCAAAGGAGAAAAGGCTCAAGTTACACAGCAGATAAACTCTGTAGAACATAATGCTATCTGTTATCCATTACTTATCCTGTGCCATATAGCCGTTTTTCAATTTTCGCCATTGCTACTTGTTTATATGAACTATAGTAGTGTTCTGAAGCAAACAGATCAGTTTTAACAGCGCGAGGCAACACTACATATTGTCTTTACTTTAAAACACTTAAATTTTTTGGTGTTACTTTTCCTTTAAAGTTTAGGGGTTGCTGCAAATTATCAAGCAGAGTTTGGCTTGTAATATAAGATGATGCTACAAGGCTAAGTATTATATTCTGATGCTAATTGCACTGGTTTCTGTGCTGCCATTTAGTAATTATCTGTACTGATTACTAATCAGCCTTATATTGTGACATTTATATTCTATGTGTGCTGTATATTGTGAGTCGGTCCTTAAGCTCATAAACTGACAGCAGAACAGCTTGTGCATAAATCAGCATAAAAGATGATGAGGAGCTACTGGGGCTTCTTTGGAGGCACAGATCTTCCCTGCTGAAGCTTTTTTGCTGCCTTGGGCTTATACAGAGCACAAAACATAATGTATAGTATTTCTAGCCTACTTCTTTAGTTAGGCTTTAGTTCTCCTTTAACAATAATGGGCAGTATATCTAGGGACTACTAGGCAGGAACACTTGTTTGGGGGAGGTTGAAAGAATACAAATAGATTTTACTATATGAAAGAGTACATGATCATTATCTAACTTGTGTCTGAGAAGTGGCTTTTTTGTTGTAGCATTACGATGAATCTAGAATTGATTGATTTTTACATATCGTAGCAATGCATGATGTATATTATTTTTAGTAGGTCCTGAAATTGTATTATTCCTCGTGTACTTTTATTCACTGACAAAAGAGGCATTTGATGTTTAAGCTCTGAACATTTGGATGCCCTAATCTTTATTTCACGTACCTGATCTGGGATTCATATTTGATATTCCAACCAACCTTTTGTGGAGGTATTTGTGTTCAGCAGAACCAACAATTATGTATTTGGAAAAATCCAAATATGTGGACAGATGTTCAATACTGGAGCTTTGGTCCTGACTGCAATTACAGTATAAATAACTCCTAAAACTCTTGCAACATACACAAGGTCTTAGGGTGGTGGCACAGGGGATATTAGTCGCCCTGCAACAAATCTTCTCTACTTTGGGGGACTAATCTCCCCAAAATGCTTTTCCACCGACAAGAATACGAATCACTGGTGGGATGGAATACGAATCACCTTGGATATCTGAAGTCGCCCGGAGTTTCCTCATGCGTTAACTTCGGGGTTTTGGAAATCTGAAGTGTTTCATATTCTTGCCGATGGGAAGGCATATAGGGAAATTATTCGCTGGCAGCGGAGAAGATTGGTCGCTGGGGGCTAATCTCCATGTCTGCCAATGCTAATTGCTTTTGGCAATTGCACACTTGGGAATTTCTGCGGGCGGTTAATCTCCTGTAAATGCTTTCCCACCGGCAATAATGTGTTTGGGTAAGGGCAGACAGGCAGATTCGGGGAGATTTGTCGCCGGCCGACTAATTACCTCTTCTGCGGGGTGACAATCTCCCCAAACTTCCTTCTTCTGTCTGCTTGAATGAGAACACGCCAGTGAATGCGGTGCTTCGATTTCCGAAATCGCCCAAAGTTTCCTTGTGAGGCAACTTTGGCCGATTTTGGAAATTGAAGCTCCACAAGTGCATTGCACTGGCCTTTTCTCATTCGAGAAGGAAGAAGGCGGTGGGGGGAGATTATCGCCCCACAGAAGAGGCGATTAGTCGCCAGGCGACTGAAGTAAGGGTAGGGGCAGACAGGAGGTTCAGTCTCCCAAAATTGCTTGAAGTTGTCTCAGAGTAAACACGCTGAGAATTAGCAAAAGCAAATTTCACTATTTTCTATTTTGTAGACGTGACAAGTAGCTGCTACTATTAGCTGTAGCTTGGAGATTAGTTGGCAAGAGATAAATCTAAACTACTGCGGCCGTCTCGGTTCCCCCGACATGCCTTCCCACTGGCAAGAATCTGAATCACTGGTTGGATGGAATATGTTGCTTCGGTTTTCCAAAATTCCAAGTAAACTTGAGGCAAGGATCAAATTCAAATCCTTGGAGCAGGGGCACTGAGCAGATCCGCCTGCAAAAATACGCAACAAACGGTGTGCTGATAGCTTTAGGGTTAGTCCACACCAGGCAATTCTGGGAGATTAGTTGCCTGCCGAGGCAACTTCTGGCGATTTTGGAAAGCGTGTGAATTACCGCACGCAACTTTTCATTTTAGACCGCGCGAGACAGGCGTAAGCAATTCAGGGAGATTAGTCGCCCAAAAGAAGAGGCGATTAGTTGCCAGGCGACTGATCTCCCAGAATCGCCTGGTGTGGACTAACCCATAGAGGCTTGGGGATCTTGTTCTTATCTTGATCTTAAAAGGCTTTCTATTTGCTTTACATTTTATATGCATAGTGAACCTCATGTGACAGAAGGCATTGAATCACACCGATGCATAATGTATCATGCTTTTGGTTCACAGTCCCAGATCATAGGCTATTCTTGGTGTTTTCCATTGCTGGAAGTGTTAGGTGACCTGTGTTGATCATCCTCATGTGAATGCTACTATGCATTGGTGGAAACCAAAAACGCTGAGGTGTCATACCATAGAAAAGGTTTTGGGAAAAACTAACTGAACAAATTTTTGTAAAAGTTAAGGGAAAAATGTTCCTGCTGGGTCTCCCCGATACAGTCATATGAAAAATTTGGGAACCTTTCTTAATTTTGTGGAGTTTTATCATTGGCTCAGCTTTTAGCATATAACATGCCTTATGCAAGCATTAGTATTTCAGCAGTGACATTAAGTTTATTGGATTAACAGAAAATATGCAATATGCATCATAACAAAATTAGACAGGTGCATACATTTGGGCACCCAGCAGAGATATTACATCAATACTTAATTGAGCCTCATTTTGCAAATGTAACAACCTCTAGACACCTTCTATATCAGGGGTGTCCAACCTGCGGCCCAGAATGGATATGAATGCGGCCCAGTTTGAAACCCTTGGTTCCCGAGGAAACTTCATGTTGCAAAGGATTTAGGCAGGAGGAGGGACTCTGCCCATTGCCTAGTTAGTAGTAATAATAATGTCTATTTAATATCCAGGTGTCCCATATTCCAGTGTATAGCTCTGTCTGGTTATCCAACTGCTATTGTAGTTCCTTTCTGTGCATTTTCTTTACTTTTACAAATCAAAAGTGTTTGTGTATTTCATGTGTGGCCCCAGACAACTTTTCTTTTTCCAATGTGGCCCAGGGAAGCCAAAAGGTTGCACACCCCTGTTCTATATCCTTTGATGAGTGTCTGGATTCTGGATGGTGGTATTTTTGACCATTCCATACAAAGTCTCTCCACTTCAGTTAAATTTGTTGCTGCCTACTACAAATCATCCCATAGATTTTCGATGATATTCAAGTCGGGGGACTGTGACGACCATTCCAGAATATTGAATTTCTCCCTCTGCATAAAAACCTTTGTAGATTTCGAAGTTTGTTTAGGGTCATTCTCTTGTTGGAATATCCAACACCTGCTTAACTTCAACTTTGTGACTCATGCTTGAACATTATCCTGAAGAATTTTTTGATATTGGGTTGAATTTGATCCTTGACTTTAACAAGGGCCCCAGTCCCTGAGCTAGCCACACAGCATGATGGAACCTCCACCAAATTTGATAGTACGGAGCATGTGTTTGTCTTGGAATTCTGTGTTGTTCTTCCACCACGCAAAGCGCTTTTTGTTATTACCAAATAACTAAATATTTGTTTTATCAGTCCAAAGCACTTTGTTCCAAAATGACTGTAGCTTGTCTAAGTGAGCTTTAGCATACAAGTGACTGTGACTTGAGTGCAGAAAGGGCTTCTTTCTCATCACCCTGCCATACAGATGTTCTTTGTGCAAATTGCTATGAATTGTAGAACAATGTATAAATACACCATCTGTAGCAAAATGTTCTTGCAGGTATTTAGAGGTGATCTTAAGGCCCCCATACACGGGCCGGTAAAAGCTGCTGACAGACCGAGTCGGCAGCTTATTGGCCTGTGTGTGGGGCCATCCAATGGCCTTCCCCGATTGATATGTGACCGAAAGTCGGCCAGATCTCAATCAGGCAGGTTAAAAGACCTAGCTCTCAATAGTAAAAAGTACTAGCACAAGTCACATGGCCCGGGGCAGCTGGGAAATTGACAAAATGTCTAGCCCCATGTCAGATTTCAAAACCGAATATAAAAAAAATCTGTCTGCTCTTTTGAGTAATGGATTTCAGTGCAGATTTCATTTTCACCCATTGATAAATACGCCTTTCAAAATCCCATAGAAATGAATGGAGAGCTGCGGAATTTCCCTCTAGTGGTGGAACTTCACTCTGATAAATTTACCCCTATGCCTTTAATGAGCTAATTCAACACATTTGGTGTTGCCATTAATCAGTGTTTTTGTTGAAAGTGGAATACATTTTTATGTAGGGTGAAAGGGGTTCCCAAACATTCATATGAGTGTATTTCTAGTGATCTGTGTGCCATAAACCTTATGCAATATAGTTTATTTGTAAGTCTGTACAGCTTGACTAACTTGTTTTCCCATTTGGCAATAATGTCCCACTCTTTATCACTACCTTTTTTTGTTCATAGTTTTTTTCATGGCAAGTGATATGTAGTATTTAATTGGATTACAATAAATCACCAGCATCTGAAGTTTCATGCTTCATGTATTGGACAAATACATTAGGACACATATCCATACTTTGTATTGTAACTTATTTATGTATTTCTTATTCCATCATGTTATATTCCCAATGTGGTTCAAGTCACAATAGACCCAACAGTTTGCTTTCAGAACGAATCATACATAGTAGCTTTGCTACTCTGTAACACAGATTTAATAGACCATTTAAAAACTTGCAGTACTTTAGGGTTACCTCTGTACTGTACAGATCAGTGGAGCTGAAAAAAGTGCAGTCAGTATTAAAGGGGAATTCAACCCCCCACAGGCCCCCTCCCACCTCCCCCCCCAGGCTACCCCTCCCAGCCTATTGCCCCTAAGTCCCTACTTACCCCCTCCTTCTTGGTGCCCTCCAGCGTAGTTCACAGGAACCATCTTCTTCTTTAACGTCTTCTTCCTGGATTGAGCGGCGGTGCATGCGCAGTAGGACACGTTTGCCGGTTGGTCCTAAAGATTTCTGCTGGCTAAGTATATGTCTGCGTTTATTGCCCATATGACAATATCAATGGGTGACTGTCTCTAGAATTTCATGCGATTGCTGTCACGGCCAGGCATCTTCTGATTTGTTCTTTTACTACTTTATTTCATCTGAATGGATAGGGACAGGTCGGAAGTTTGGGGTATCCAATCGTTTGTCTGATACAAGGGTGAAATGTGTACACTTATGGACAGCTTAAGTTACGTTCAGGATGTTGTCATATTGCAGAGAGATTTAGCTTAAAGGGATCCTGTCATGGGAAAAAACATTTTTTCAAAATGCATCTCTTAATAGTGCTGTTCCAGAAGAATTCTGCATTGAAATCCATTTCTCAAAAGAGCAAACAGATTTTTTAATATTTCATTTTGAAATCTGACTGGAGATCTTGTCAATTTCCCAGCTGCCCCAAGTCATGTGACTTGTGCTCTGATAAACTTCAATTGCTCTTTACTGCTGTACTGCAAGTTGGAGTGATATCACCCCCTCCCTTTCCTCCACCCAGCAGCCTAACAAAAGAACAATGGGAAGGTAACCAGATAACCGCTCCCTAACACAAGATAACAGCTGCCTGGTAGATCTTAGAACAACACTCAATAATATAACCCATGTCCCACTGCATTCCGTTCAGTTACATTGAGAAGGAAAAACAGCCTGCCAGAAAGCAGTTCCCTCCTAAAGTGCTGGCACAAGTCACAAAGGGGTGTGACCCCCGAAACGTTGCTCACTTCCGCAATAAACGTGCAAGGTGTTCCTTGCTTGCTATATCCTGAGTGCCTTGGATTTCTCTATCTCTACAAGTCACATGACCAGGGGCAGCTGGGAAATTCACAAAATGGCTAGCCCCATGTCCGATTTCAAAACTGAATATAAATAAAATCTGTTTGCTCTTTTGAGAAATGGATTTCGGTGCAGAAGTCTACTGGAGCAGCAGTATTTACTGTTCATAAATACAAGGGAAGGAGAAAAACATTATTTCTAGTTATACACTAAATTGAATTGTGTTGAGGAAGATTAAATACAAGAACCATGGCAAAATTATTCTGAATGGGCTATGCTTTGTGTACAGCTAATGAAATTATCTAGAATGCTCGGGACCTGGGGTTTTCCAGATAATGGATCTTTCCATAATGTGGATCTTCCAATATTATCTTCATTTCAAGAAGAACAAAGTACTGTTAATTATTAGAGAAAAGGGAAATCATTTTTAAAACTGTGAATTATTGAGATAAAATTGAGTCTATGGGAGACAAACTGTGATTCGGAACTTTCTGGATAACTGATCCCATACCTGTGTTAGCTAGTGTGGAAGAGCGTGCCTTATTGACATGTGGTTGTATCTATGAAGGCTTATGCTTTTGTTCAATTGTGCTATGCTTTGCTATGCTCTATATCAATGACCCCCAACCAGTAGCTCTTGAACAACATGTTGCTCACCAAACCTTGGCTCTGCTCAAAGCAGATCATTTTTTTTCTTTTTTTAAATTTTGGACTTAGAGGCAAATTTTTTTTGCAGTTGTACTGCCAAACAGAGCCTCATATAAGCTGCCAGTCAAAATAGAGGTTACCAAACAGCCAATCACAGCCCTTTTTTGGCATCCCCATTGACTCTCTCTATTGTGCTTGTGTTGCTTCCCAACTCTCTTTACAATTTAATGTGGCTTAAGAGTATAAAAAAAGTTTGTGGACCCCTACCCTATATTGACAAGATTACCTTGTGTTGATGTTGCAGTCTTGTTACTACAATGGACTTTTATATGTGTGCTCTGTAGAAATCCTTACAGTATTTCAGGCTGACCGTTAAGTGATGGAAGGTTGGTCTGTTTCCCTACCAACTTACTAAAAATATGTGACTGTTTTTCTAATATTGAAGTGTAAAGTTTTATTTGCTGCCTTTTGTCTTTCTAAAGCAGCTTGGTGGGAGGGGGTGTTGACGACTGTAACTGTTCTAAAATGGTACATATAGTTGATACATTTCTAATCTTTGTATCTGCTGAGCATAATCCCTAAATTTCTTTAAATACAGGTGTTATAATTACAACAATAATTGCTAATATTACACATATGATGTAGCAATTTGTAATAGTTCAGAATCTGCACATTTAGCTGCTAGACAGGAGCATTAATCTTAGATTTTGTAAAAAACTGTAAAAAAAAATCTATTTCTGGTGAAATCTCAAAATAGTTGAACTAAAAAAAATGTTTGGAAGGGGAACCATCTCTTATAAATATTTCCCAAGCCACCCATGGCAGCTACCACCAACATGAGTATTCCCCGCCCCACAGGTCACTGGACAGGAAAGGGTTAACTCCAACATCCTATAACATCCGCTCCACACGGCCCCACCTTGTCTTTTTCCTGTCCAGGTCACTTGGATTGCTTACCAGTTCCAGGGTTGTGCAGTGGCTCCTTGTATACTGCTCTTCTCTTCCAAGACATGGGTGAGTGCAATGGCGCTGCTGCGCTTAATCCCGGAGGTGCATCACAGGAAGTTACCTCCCAGAGCCCTACTTTCTTGCGTTCCACTGGACGGCTGTGTGCTTGCTTCCGGGTGCGCGCTATTTCCCGGCTTGCTGGTGTCACGTGGGCGGCTTACGTTCGCAATGCACGCTGTAGTGAGTGGAGCGAGATCATGTAGGTTACGGACAAGCTGAATCAGTCGGGCTCTGGGAGAGGAGTGCAGCCTAAAGTTTCTAGGTAAGCTGTTGATGAGAAGAACATGTATGCTTGGGTGAGAGATTGGGAGGCTCATAGTTGCTTGTTTTCTTTCCATTTAGCCTCTCTGCCTCTGCTGAAGCACAGAAAGGGGATAGTCAACAAGCAAGAAAACAGCTAGTTGTGGAACAGTCCTTTTCGGCTGAGCCTTAAACTTTGTCAGCACCCCAATTGAATGCCTTGGTGTCTCTTATTAAGCAGACAGTGGTGCAAGGGGGGCAGGAAGCCTCTTCCTCTGCGGCTAGAAGACCTAAAAGATCTAGGTAAGTCCTGTATTAGTCACTTACCGATGTCTCTGAAGATGAGTTTAATGATCATGTGGATATTAAAACTAATTTATCAGAGGAAGGGGAAGTTCTCTATGAGGATGAATCTACCTTTGATTCCTTGACAATTGAGAGTCTACTGAAGGCAGTGAGGAAAACGCTGAACTTAACAGAAGAATTGCCTAAGAGTTCTTCGGCAAATAAATTATTTCCGTCTGTGAAGAAGCGTTCTTCTACCTTTCCGGTGCATGGCTCTATTAAGGAGTTGATTGGCTCTGAGTGGAAAAAGACGGAAAAAAGAGTGGTTATTCCAGGGAAATTTGCAAAGAAATATCCTATTAATGAGTCTTGCAAGATATGCTGTCTGATATGAAGGTGGCTACTGACTTTGTTGCCGAAACTTCGCTTGATTTTCCGTGGCGGCTAGAAGATCATTATGGCTTAAGTCCTGGTCTGCGGATACCGCTTCCAAAACGAATTTGTGTCAGTTGCCTTTTGAAGGTGAGAGATTATTTTTTGAAAGTCTGCACTCAATTATTAAGAAAGTGGCAGAAAAGTAATCTAGAACCAACTCAAAGGTTAATTTTCCTAGGTGCCAGTTTAGATACTCTTCGGGGAACATTGTCTCTTCCAGAGCAGAAAGTGTCACTGGTGAGGGACCGAGTGAGGTCTTTTCAACTTCTCACCAGAATAACAGTCAAGGAATGCATGTCTCTCCTGGGATTGCTTTCCTCCACCATTCAGATGGTTCGGTGGCCGAGGTGGCACTTGAGATCCCTTCAAATATGCTTTCTGAAGTCAGGGGCAGCCAATCCTGTGAACTTGAGGAGGATTATTCATATTCTAAGACAAGTGATGGCGAGCTTAGACTGGTGGTTGGTTCCAGAGAACCTGTCCAGAGGAATGCCATTGACAGAACCCGATTACGTCACCATTAAAACAGACGCCTCACAGCGAGGCTGGGGAGTGGTGTTAGACGATCTGTCTGCCCAAGGGCAGTGGGAAGCACTTTCTCTTCCTCCAATATACTGGAATTGAGGGCAATAAGAATGGCTCTATTTGCATTTAAGGAAGGATAACCCACAGGTGGTTGAAGGTCCAGTCAGACAATGCCATGGCGGTGGCCTATGTACACAGACAAGGGGGCACCAGGAGTGTTCAGTCGATGGAGGAACTCTCATCAATCATGTCTTGGGCAGAATCGAACCTCAGAGGATTGGTGGCTTTTCATGTGCCAGGCAGAATTAATTTTCAACCAGATTTTCTCAGCAGGAATGCCCTGGAGCCAGGAGAGTGGGCGCTGAGTCCTTCTGTTTTTCAGGTCATTATCCAAGAGATTCGGCAGACCGGAGATAGACTTCATGGCCTCTGATCACAACAACAAGTGCAGGAGGTTCTTTTCGAGGTACCCATCCCATCTGTCCAGTGGAGTGGATGCTCTAAGTCAGAATTGGAGATGGATGTTTAGTTATGTCTTTCCACCTTTTCCGTTAATTTGGAGGGTACTGAAGAAGGTGGACAGAGAAGGGGCACTAATGATTGCAGTGATCCCCTCCTGATGCAATTCCTCTCCTGATGCAATTGTCGATAGAGTCTCCAACCTGCTGTACAGGATCTCTTGATGCAAGGTCCAGTTTCCTTTCAGGAAGTGTTTCACCTGTCATTGAGGGCATGGAAGTTGAAAGGCAGAGGTTCTCTGATATGGGCCTCTGAGATGACCTAGTAGAGTTGCTACTGAAATCTAGGAAATGATCTACATCGAATCAGTATTATCGTGTGTGGTCCTGTTTTGTCAAATTTGTGGCAGATAATGGATTTGATCCCAAATGTCCTCACGCGACTGAGGTGGTGAAGTTTCTCTATGCTGGTTGCCAGAGAGGACTTAGTGTCAGTACCTTGAGAGGTCAGATTTCGGCTCTTTCAGCATTAACCGAGAAGTCCTGGGCTGAAGAATCTCTGGTCCTTCGTTTATTTAATGCATTAAAGAGTGTGTCTGGTGAGACAACGGAGGGTGCGCCCTGGGATTTGCCATTGGTCCTTAAAGTCTTAACATCTGCACCTTTTTAACCTTTGGAAGAGGCTTCGGATTGGCATGTCACTTTGAAAGCCTTGTTCTTGGTGGCGATTACTTCGGTCTGCAGGGTGGAGGAAATTCATTCCCTCTTGGCAAAGGAACCTGAAACCATTGTTTTTCCTGACAGTCGTTCTACGGCCAGCATTTGAATTTCTTCCAAAGGTGGTTTCGAAGTTTCACATGGATTTGGAAATCGTTTTACCCTCATTTTGTCCTAATCCTAAAACGGAGAAGGAACGGCGGCATAAATTGGATCTGGTTCGAGTAATATCTCATTATCTTGTCCGTTCAAAGCATGGAGGAGGTCTGAGCGACTGAGGGGCCCTAAAAGGGGTTTAGCGTCTATTAGTCGTTGGATAATTGGATGCATAGTGTTTGCCTACTATATGGCGGGCAGAGAGGTGCCTAGAGACTTGAATTCTCACTCTACTAGAGCTCTGGCTGCTTCCTCGGTGGCAGAGGCCAGAGCGCTGCCGGATGTGATTTGTAAGGCTGCGAGGTGGACTTCCTTACATACGTTCATCAAACATTATAAATTGAATGTTTTTCTTTCTGTATTGCATTCATAATAAATGATTAAGCATCACCTGTGTCCCTCCCTTCTTGTTTGCTATGGTAATTCTCATGTTGGTGGTAGCTGCCATGGGTGGCTTGGGAAATAGAGAAATTTATATTACTTACCGTAATTTCTATTTCCAAGTCACCTACCATGGCATCACTCACCAACTTCCCTCCCTTCTGCAGCTAGGATACATTGACAAGGTGGGGGCGGTGTGGAGCGGATGTTATAGGGTGTTTGAGTTAACCCTTTCCTGTCCAGTGACCTGTGGGGCGGGGAATACTCATGTTGGTGAGTGCTGCCATAGTAGGTGACTCGGAAATAGAAATTACGGTAAGTAATATAAATTTCTCTTTTTTTTAAAAACTTGAATAACTTGTTTTGTTACTAATATGGATTTATGCAGCAAAGTTACTGTCAAAGGGTACTGTTTATTACAGCTCTGAATAATGAGAATAAAAAAAGTTGATCCTAATTCATATCCGAAATAGACGTTTTCTCTCCTAAACAGCAATTCTTTCCAGTGGATACATAAGCAATTACTTTTATGTAAACATTTTTTCAATGACTAATAAATTGGGTTAATAAATCCATTCAGTAAAAGCCAACAGGGTCCTTGTGCAGTTCAAAAAGATTCAAGAAATAATAAATGTAAAGCTCCCCATAGACGCAACGATATTTCCCTGCCGAACGA
>CM044434.1:48326255-48351349 GCA_024363595.1 Xenopus borealis | reverse complement strand
TACGTGTGAAAATTTTTTATAGCTTGATAAAGGACCATGTGGCTTTGGTTTACCAATAACCTTTTTAAAGCATAAACCCACCCATTCTTCCCCTATTTTCCCTTTTAAACCCAATTTGCCTTTTAAACAAATGAAATCCAATGTAACAAACTACAACACGCACTATGTTACCGATACGTTATGCAATATAATCACATTTTCGGTATAGTCAAGTGTATTTTAGGTACAATTTATATAAATAAGGAAAGGGCATATCCAGAATGTGTGTCCTTAGCACGTCCAAAGTGTAGAAGATATGTATCTAAAACTTTTCTATTTTTTGGAGATTATGAAATTTTGTGTAAGTGGGGGCCACAATTTCAACCAAAAATCTGAGGAATGCAGTACAATGATTAAAAAAAAATTGTAAAGATCCTTGTCCGATTGTGACTCCTTTAGTTACATTGAGCAAGAGAAACAACAGCCTGTCAGAAAGCAGTTCCATTCTGCAGCACTGGCTCTTTCTGAAAGCACCTGAGATGGCTGCCTACACACCAATATTACAACTATGAAAAAAATACACTTGTTGGGTTAGGAACTACATTTTAAAAGGTAGAGTGAATTATTTGCAATGTAATTTAGAGAGAAAAATGTCACCATAAAAATCACAACAGAATTCCTTTAAAGGAACAGTAACACTATAAACTGAAAGTGTATTAAAGCATAATGTAATGTTGACCAACACTTGTAAAAGCTGTGTGTTTGGGGCAGATCCAAGATGGCGACCTGATAGGTCATGTCTTGCAGAAGCTCCGTACAGTATCTATAATCCTGCTTTAAATACAAGGCAATTTAGCTAGGTTGCTGGTCACAAAGACTCTTCATAAGCATAGTGGTGATATGGGCAAGCACGGAGTAAGAACCACTGCGACTCGTATAAATACTTTAGCTATTCGAAGCTGGCTTCTGAAATGGAATCAGGACAGGGGAGTGCCATTCCTCCTACTAAAGGCCCTGATGGCGCAGCAGGTGGAACCATCAAACACTGACAAGCAATTAATTCCTCAATTCCACAAAATTGAACCTAATTTTCCAGTTTGCTCCCCAGTTTCCCAACTTAGACAAATCACTCTGCAGAGTGGCAGCATCCTGCATGTAACCTGCATGTAACCTGCACAATTAAAGGGGTTGTTCACCTTTGAGTTAACTTTTAGTATAATGTAGAGAGTGATATTCCGAGACATTTTGCAATTGGTTTTAATTTTTTATTGTTTTTGGTTTTTGAGTTATTTAGCTTTTTATTCAGCAGCTCTCCAGTTTGCAGTGTCAGCAATTTGGTTTCTAGGGTGCAAATTACCCTAGCAACCCTGCATTGATTTGAATAAGAGACTGGAATATGAATAGGAGAGGGACAGAATAGAATAAGTAATAAAAAGTAACAATAACAATACATTTGTAGCTTTACAGAGCATTTGTTTTTAGATGGTGTCAGTGACCCCCATTTGAAAGCTGCAAAGAAACAGAAGAAAATTGCAAATCATTAAAAAACTATGAAAAATAAATAATGAAGACCAATTGAAAAGTTTCTTAGAATTGGCCATTCTACAATATACTAAAAGTTTACTTGAAGGTGAACCACCCCTTTAAGTATCATCAGCAAAAACATAAACAGTACTTTCAATGCCCACCTCAGGTCATTAATAAAAAAGTTGAAAAGCAAGGGACATAGCACAAAGCCCTGTAGTAGTTTACTAACAACACTGGTCCAATTAGACTACAAATAGTGGTGGTAAACTGAACATTTTCTATCTTTTAGCCAGTTCTCTATCCAGGTACAAATAGGCCAGCATTCCTTAATGTAACCAGTAACCTTCTATGTGGCACTGTATTGAATGCTTTAGCAAATTCTAAGTAAAACACATCCACTGCCAACCCAGAATCGAGGTGCCTGCTCACCTTCTATTAAAAAATGTTAGACATCCACTCACTACAGCCTTTATACATTACATTTTTGACTAACTATATTAGAAGCATTTTTTATTTTGCACAACCTAGTTTTTATTTTTACACTGAAGTGTTCCTTTAAAGGACATAGTCAACCCTTTTCACAAAAATGTAATCAATGAACAGCGTCTCTGAAATCTCTAGATAACTGCCACTCTGGTTGTTAAAAGGTTAACAGTAAGGCTGCAGTATCCCCTTAATCAGCTACAAATCCTTCTACACTAAACCACTCTGCCCCCTCCCTCAGGAATTTCCTTTGGCTCTTGGCTCAGTGAGCATGCTCAGTTCCTCTCAGCTCAGATTACAAACACCCTCCAGACTAACAGCCAATGAAGAGAGAGCATCGCTGGTTCCCATAGAAACTGTCTGATGCAATTTTTTTTCCTAACCACCTCTCATGAGCTCAGCATAATATTACAGTGCTGAAACCCAGCAGAACTTCATTTTATCAAAGTATGTTGTGCCTGTGTAAACCTGCATTCTGCATTACATGGACTTTACAGCATACATGTCTTATTTCAGATGATAATGTATCAGAGGGAAAATGGCCGCCAGGTGAAAGCTGCTATTTGTTTTAGGAAAATGTGATGGCGCTGGCAAACAGAGAGGGGGTATATGCAGTACAAATTATGCAGTAAGATATGCCCAACTTATATACAGGGTAGGAAAATGTAGGCTTTACATGTCCTTTAATGGGTTCATGAGAGCACTCCTTTGTTTTGACTGTCTGTTCTTGTTCTCCCTTATTTGCTTTATTTTTAATGTATGTAATTATTTCCCAAGAAACCTGTAAACTGTATGACTTGGTGAGCAGAAAGGTGTTATATGATGTCATTGCAGTTTGTGGACAGCTTTTAACATCCTATAAAATCTTGGAATACATTCATCTAGAATTTTCCTATAGCTTGAACAGAGTGGTAAAACTGGCATCAGAAGCATTCCTCTATATTTTGGATAAGTTGAAAATGTAACGTAGCCCCTTTAAGAATTTGTCATAAGATCTTTGCATTTTTGTTATTTGTAACAGAAGCCTGTTTTGATTATTGCTAATAAATCCCTCCTTCCAAACAGTGTACAGTAGAAACATTACTCCTGTATAAATTGCCTATGTTTTATATGAACAGGCTAGAAAGACCCCAGCCCAGCTCAGACCCCAGACAAGTGGTCCTCTTTACTGCACATGCGGACAGCGATAAGCAGGTCCGGACTGAGAATTAAAATAGGCCCTGGCATTTCAGGTTCATAGAGGCCCAATCTTCCCACACAGAGGCCCAAACAGCCCCCACCAGCCCACTAAATACTGAATTTGTATGGCACCTTATAGCAGCCCCCCTCTGGCATTTGCCAGAACCCACAGATTGCCATTGGCAATAAGGGATCACTGGACCAGTGGTTGGTGCATTTTTCAGCAGAGTAATGTCCCAATTTAGATTTAAAAGTTGAAATTTTACTAATCTGGCACTCACTAGAATTATTATCTGGCTGGTGAGATATTCAGCAAACAAATGCTGGCCCAGGTTCTAAGCTTGCCAAATAATGATTGGGATGTGCCTAACGAACTGCACCCCCCCCCCCTTCCCCATCAATGAAAAATGCCCTTTGCCTTTAAATAACAAGTGGCAAAATGCCCCTGTAGTTCCCCATCTTCTTTTCTGCTGGTCCTGTTCATGCGCTGTGCTAAATTTACTGAGTTTAGGGACCAATGCACAATATACTGTATACAAACTGTGGCCTATAGAGATGCTGAAGTTTTAGGATGGTTCAGTGTATAAACTTTGGCATTTCCCATATTCATTTTTAGGGTTTATTTGAATTGCAGACCATGGTCAAATGTCCATTGCCATGAAAAGTGTAATGCCATATTTCAAACCAACTGTCACATAATTGCTTGGTGACTCCTGCTTTATAGGTCAATGGGGGCACATGATCTTTGTGTCATTTAAAAGCACACCACTCAATCCTGTTTCTATTACCTTTTCATGACATTGTACAGAAGTAATTTCCATGCCTTCCAGAGGCAATAGAGGAACTTCAAAAGTATATATCGATAAAGCACATTTTTTTCTGCTCTAAGAATGTCATTTGCACAAGTTTCTCCTTCATGTTTTTATTGTAAACCTCGGCTTGAAAGCACAAAAATTATCATCCTGCTTCTCTGTATCTTTTTATTTACCTATGCTGTCGAGATACTGTTTTGTTTTCATTCTGATAATGGGAACAATCTTGAAGTGTATTAACTATTGCAAATTATTTTCAGAAACAAAACCGTTGTGGTTAATAGTTGCCCAATAGTAATGTGATATGCACTTTTATAAAATACATTGTTTTTTTTTTTTTAAAGTGTTAGCCACTTTTTTGTTTTCAAGTGTAGCAATTTTGCTGTAGTTAGTTTTTTTCCCGTTTTTGACTAAAAATTGCTCACCAGCCCTAACTTTATAGTTTGGGTTCTAGATAAAGTGGGAAGCGAGAATTTGGAATTCATCTATAACGCTGCCTGTCTAACAACTGAACTGGTTGAAAACATATATAGTATATGGAAATCTGACTGCTAATGTAACAGCAGAAAATGTAACTATAAAAAAAACTGGTTAGTGCATTGTTTTAATAAAATTTTTTGCTTGTGTGTAGACTTCCTCACCTGATTCTTCCAATGAAAATTCCCCAGTCAGCCCTCCAGGTGAGCATGTCCAGGATGGGGAGGCTCCACCTCAGCTTGAAGACGAGGAACCTGCTTTTCCTCACGCTGACTTGGCCAAGTTAGATGACATGATCAACAGGTAACATCTGTGTGTGTTTCCTTCAAATAATACTTTGTTAGCTGTATCAGTATTTTACTGTGACTTTAAGATTAAAGTGGACCCCTTACCCAGACACAAAAATCTGTATAATAAAAGTCCTTTTCAAATTAAACATGAAATCCAATTTCAAATTCTTATTAAAGCATTCATAGCTGTTTTAAGCTCATTTAAAAATCTCCGCTGTCAATCAAATATTGTCTGCCACTCCTCTATGCCTAGGCATAGAGGCGGGGCATATAATTACTTTCACTTTCCGTTCAGCACTTCCTAGATGCCACTGCTCCCCACACATTCCCCATTTAATTGTGTAGCCAGGACATGGGGATAAACATCGGTCCCCCCATTCTCGTGCACAAACAAGATTCTGAGATGATGGAAGGCTTGCCTTAATAAGTGTCCACAAAATGGCTCCTGCCTACTTGCTATAATTATGAATTCCCAGACTGAGGAAAACCAGATTAAAATAATTTATATAGTGTAATTAATGTTCGTTTTACTTGACTTATAAAAATAAAATCTTCATAATAAAATATGATTTTGAATATTTTTTTTTGGGTGACGGGTCCACTTTAATGGCACGTGGGCATTTTAATGATGCTACTTGATGTGGAGATCAAAACACTTGACGTTTGCCTCTGATCACAAGTTACTACAGGATTTTGGTGTTCGTATTTTAAGTATGCAAGATGTTAGAACTCTGTTTTCATACAGAGATCCTATCTTACCTCATATCTTCTTCTACAATTATTTGTATGATTGTGCTGTATTCCTGGTGCATTTTCCGGGAAATACATATTTACATTTACACAGAAATAAAGTTTAGCAGTGGGAATTTTTGATTTAGATTTTTTGGACATCAATTTACTTATGCGATCTTGGTCATGCATCTGTTCTTTGCCCTTTTTTGTATTCATTGTTTTTGTCACTAAAACACAAGCGTTTGTATCTGCCACTGAATGTCCCCAGGCCTATGCAATGCTTCCGGGTACAGGCATGGTAAGGTCCTGATTCTTGGCCTGCATTTTTCAGCAGGCCAACTGTTGAAAGGTTTGCCAGGTTTTTGTGGTGTTGGCCTAAAGCAGAGTAGTTGTAGCAGTATAGAAGCACAAAACTCTATACTTTAAAACAGCTGAAACCTTTTATTTTTATGCCACTGTTCTGTTGACAGGCTGGCCAGAATGTAAAGATATTGGCTGCCCTGCATTAGAACTTAAAACCTGAAAAATAAACCGTTTTAATTTAGAATTCTGGCAAATGTGCACATTATCACTGTAATATATTTTTACTCTTACTTTAGACCTCGCTGGGTTGTACCAGTTTTGCCTAAAGGTGAATTAGAAGTTCTTCTAGAAGCTGCTATTGATATTAGTAAAAAAGGTAAGGTTCTAATGATGCCACCAGGAAATCCCAAAGTGCAAACTAAGCGTCAAATGAGTTTTAATAAAAGGCACAAAATTTGCCCAGGAGTAGCACCCAATCAGCAGGTAGCATATTCTTTTCACCTGTTTAAATGTGGAGGTAAATTAGTTTCATATGATTAACCTTTGCTAATATGGCCTGGCCTGATCTTTGGTAGGTGGTTGAAGTAAATTGACAATAGTCAGAGTTGTAGGATGGGCAGAACTGCTATAAAATGCTATTCCTACAGCACTTTCTATCTCAAATTCCCTTATGATGTGTTTGCTTTTGCTTAGAGCCCAGCAAGCACCAGCCTAATTTCAACTGTATATTCATAAAGACAGAACTACTTGGCTGTGATTATGCACTTTTATGATTTAGTGTAAAATATAATGGTTGTCATACTGTAGTGCACTTTTTGGAATCAAACTCCTCTTTGTGGTACTTGTCATTTATTTTATACAACAACAATTTATTTTATACAACATGTGAACTAGGTTACAGATCTAGCCAAACCTCAAATATAAACATTTCCTCCATTTTTTTAAGCTTTTTTTCCTCCCCAAACCACCCATTTTAATGCATCTTGGTGGTAGTGTAGCTAGGGCAGAGTGTGATTTGTACACTTTTTGCTGTCCCTTTAGTCCAAGAATTATTTGACTGTTCTATATGTATTTATTGTATGCTTGCCATCATATGATTAAATTAGTCCTATGATATACAATATATAATTGTTTTGTCTTTGATCTAACTACCAGCCACTTATGTAGGTAGGAATTGTATATTTCTATTGAGTGTTGCTTTATAATTATTTACTTAGGCCTTGATGTGAAAAGTGAAGCATGTCAACGATTCTTTCGAGATGGGCTTACAATTTCATTTACTAAAATTCTTACTGATGAGGCAGTAAGTGGCTGGAAGTTTGAAATCCATGTAAGTATTCTGTATAAACCAGCTTCAGAATTGGAAATCCATTATCTATTTTTACATGCTGATAGGATTTGATTTGAAACAGTAAAGTAGTGGTTGTACTGCGTTTTAACATTATTAGGAAACTGTATTGCAAAAGGGCAGTATATGTACTATACGTGTGTGTATATATACACTCGCGTACATATACATACGGTATATACTACGGTATATACTATTACCCTATAATTTACACATCATTGTTTTGCTACTTTTCTGATGGCCAAATGAAGAACTCTGATGGTCTAAAAATATATTGACATTACCCTAGAAGGAACATTGTCTTCACTAGCACACTTAACATTAAGAAGTAGAAGTCCACCTTACTTTCCACTGTATGGTTTTGCAGATAAATGTAACTTAAACAAATGCAACCTATGCTTCTATGTGTGCCATCAGCAGTACTGTAAATATTTTGTACCGAAAATTACTAGACACACTCACTGTGCGCGCACATTCACTGTCCATTCTATTCTTTTTAGTAAAGCTAATTTATTCTTTCTTTTAACGTTCTGCGCAGAGGTGTATCATTAACAACACTCATCGCCTTGTTGAACTTTGTGTGGCAAAGCTGTCCCAAGATTGGTTTCCTCTTCTTGAACTTCTTGCTATGGCCTTAAATCCTCATTGTAAATTCCACATCTACAATGGTACACGTCCATCAGAGACCGTTCCTGCAGGAGTACAATTGGCAGAAGATGAGCTTTATGCCCGTCCTCCTGATCCACGTTCACCAAAGGTTTCACATCTTTTTCATCATCTGGCTTGCTGAAGTGCTGATTTTTCTGGGATATGCTTGTTAAAAGCACAACTGTTTCTTGACTAAAGGAGTCTATATGCAAATGTGTATGGAAATCATAATATGGTTCCTGGTATGGTATCTGCACTAATACCTTTTGAGTAAAATGAAAAAATATGTGAAATGTCACCAAGACACACCACACCAATAGCACACCTCCATACAAATTCAGCTTTTAATTATGTGACGAGGACAAATACATTAAGCTCAGGTGGCTCTTTATGTTATGCCCAAGTTTCTGTATGTGTTGAATTTTTCATTTATACCTGGCTGTAAATTTATTTTTTGTTCAGCTTGATATTATTTAACCATGCTTTAAAGAGATACTGACACCTGAAATTAAACTTTTTTTTACATCTATTATAATATTGGCTTTGAAAGCTAACTTTGCCTTAAAGTATTTGTAGTTGTATAATTTTACATTACCTGCCCCGTCTTTCTGTATGAGGAGGCTGCCATATTTGTGCAGCAGGAGTCCATTAGCATTAGAAACTGTAACCAACAGGCTGAGATGGGACAGTCAGGTTGGCAAAGTCAGAGTGTCAGAGAGTCAGGCTAAGGAACTTAAACTAACAATTATATACAAAAACAAACCTCTCGGGGAAAAAATGATCAACATGACTGTTAAAAAGTAATTTTTTAGTTTCAGTATCACTTGGTATAAGAAAATAATATGGTAGGATCATGGCTAACCAGTTTCACCTGAAGCAATATATTTTACATGCAGTAATTTATGCTAGGATTATTTTATTCATGTGGGCCACAGGCTTCTTTTCTCCGATAAACCTGGATAACTAGTATAGCTAGAGCAAATTAGGGATACACCAAATCCAGGATTTGGCTTTTTCAGCAGTATTCAGATTCGGGCAAATCCATGTATCTGGCCAAATAGAATCCTAATTTGCAAATGTAAAAAAGGGCAGGAGGGAAAGCATGTGACTTTTCATCACAAAACAATGAAGTCAAAAAAATGTTCACACTTTTTTTCCTTTCCTGTCGCTAATTTGCCTATGCAAATTAGGATTCAGTTCAATGTGCAGCCAAATCTTTCAGAAAGGATTCGGAGATTTGGCCAAATCCCAAATAGGGGATTCGGTGCATCCCTAGAGCAAAAATCAGGATCCTTGGGTATTTCTACCAAATATGGGCATTAAGCCCTCCTCTCCACAATTTCTGAAACAAACAGGACTTTGCTTCTTTTCCAACCATAAAATGATCTAACCAAAGTTAAACTTTATATGCTGAAGTCACATTTCTCTTTCAGGCCTTAATGTGATGTGCCCCTTTCTGTTTATTGCTTATGGAAATAAAATCTACAGTTGTGCTTACATACCCTGGCAGAATTTATGATTTTTTAACCATTTTTCAGAGAATATGAATGATAACACAAAAACTTTTCTTTCACTCATGGTTAGTGGTTGGCTGAAGCCATTTGTCAAGCAACTGTGTTTACTCTTTCTAAATAGTAATCACTACATAAACTACCCTGATCAAAAATGTACATACCCAGTTCATAATACCATGTATTGCCCCCTTTAACATCAATGACAGCTTGAAGTCTTTATCTTCTCAGATGGTAAACGTGCCCATTCTTCCTGGCAAAAGCCTCCAGTTCCTGTAAATTCTTGGGTTGTCTTTCATGAACTGCACGTTTGAGGTCTCCCCAGAGTGGCTCAATTATATTTAGGTCAGGAGACTGAAATGGCCACTCCAGAACCTTCACTTTATTTTGCTGTAACCAATGACAGGTCGACTTGGCCTTGGATTTTTGATCGTCATGTTGGAATGTCCAAGTATGTCCCGGGCTGATGAGTGCAAATTTTCCTCCAGTACTTTTTGATATTTTACTGCATTCATTTTGCCATCAATTCTGACCAAATTTCCTGTGCCTTTGTATAGCTCGCACATCCCAAAAACATCAGCGATCCACTACCATGTTTCACAGTAGGAATGGTGTACCTTTCATCATCCTGTATTTCACCTGAAGTTATTTGTGTGTTTTTCCTTGCATCCCAAACAATTTTTCTGGCAGTTGTGGCTGAAATATTTGTTTTATTTGGTTTGGTTTAAACAGGACCTCTAATTTTACACTTCTTTATTAGAGTTTGAACACTGCTGATTGACATTCTCAATTCCTTTGATATTTTCTTATATCCCTTTCCTGTTTTATAGAGTTCAACTACCTTTTCCCGCAGATCCTTTGACAATACTTTTGCTTTCCTCATGACTTAGAATCCAAAAAACATCAGTACAGCACTGGATGAAAGATGCAAGGGTCTGTCAGGAGTCCAAAAATTCACGGACCTTTTATACACACCACTAATTACAAGCAAACGATCAGAGGTGGAGATGGTTACCTGTACTGCTCAGACGAGAAGAATCAAGGAGATTCGCCTGGTCTTTGAGGCGACTAATCTCCTTGAATGGCTTGCTCATATCTTGCACCCGCTAGCGCTAAAGTCGCCTGCGCCTATTCACACGTGGCAACGCAATTTTCAAAGTCGCTCGAAATTGCCTGAGCGACTTTGAAAATCGCGTTGCCGCGTGTGAATAGGCGCAGGCGACTTTAGCACTAGCAGGTGCAAGATATGAGCAAGCCATTCAAGGAGATTAGTTGCCTCAAAGAAGTGCCGTTTTGTCTCCAGGCGACGAATCTCCTTGAATCTTCTCGTCTGGATGAGCCCTAAGAGCCATTCTAACCCTTTTGTGTCAAGTTGTGTGCATGTTATCAGGTCAAATCACCAGGTTGTGTAAACTTTTGATCAGGGTCATTTGGGTAGTTTGTGTAGTGATTATGATTTAAAAAGAGTAAACAGTTGTCGGACAATAAATGGCTTCAGCCAACCACTAACCATGAGTGAAAGAAAAGTTATGTTATCGTTCATATTATCTGAAAAATTGTTAAGAAATCATACATTCTGCTATGGTATGTAAATGTATGAGCACAACTGTATAGTGAATTTAATTAAGCTAAAAGCTTGCATTATACGTTATATCTGGCTATGAAACTCCGTTTTCTTATTTCTTCATGTTACAGGGTTGGTTAGTAGATCTCATCAATAAATTTGGCACATTAAATGGTTTCCAGATCTTGCACGATCGTTTTATGAATGGTTTAGCATTGAATGTCCAGATCATTGCAGCTCTCATAAAGTAAGAATTCCTATTTCCGATTTTCATGCATGTATTGGAATTTAAATTCACGTTTAGTTATAAATGATGCATATTGCATAAGAAATTCAGAATTTTAGGACGTAAATTTTGTGCTTGCTCTATAACTTTAATAACATTAGTTTAAATTGTTGCAAATTACCCTAATTCTTAAAGTGAAAGCTGCTCAGAAAACTGCATCTTGGTTGTCACTACAAGTCTGTAAATGTATTTTTGAATAATAACTACAGATGGCAAATTGACATAGGACATTTAGCGGCAGTCTGAGCACTGACACAAATAGCTGTGATCAAAGTACTTGATTATGTATTTTATAAAGTTTAATAGGGCATCTATCATTTGCTGACCAAAATAGCAAATATTTTAGTCAGGTTTTCAGGTGTATTTGAAAAGATATATGGGGAAAAAATGGTCACTTGGAGGCAAAGCTAATGGTTTTTTTTTTTTTTAATTTATAGGCCGTTTGGACAGTGCTATGATTTTTTAACGCTTCATACAGTCAAGAAATACTTCCTTCCAGTCATAGAAATGGTTCCACAGTTCCTAGAAAATTTAACAGATGAAGAGTTGAAAAAAGAAGCAAAAAATGAAGCCAAAAATGATGCCTTATCCATGATAATAAAATCCCTAAAGAATCTAGCTTCTCGAGTACCAGGTCAAGAAGAAACCGTCAAAAATTTAGAAATATTTAGGCTAAAAATGATACTTCGGTAAGGTGTTTTTTTTTTTTAAGCTTCTGTATTAACCAAATGAATACAATGTATGAATCTACATGTAAGGCTTTTTCTTTAATGTCTGGTTCTGTCAGTATCTGTGTGTTGTTTTATTCATTGTATAACCTAAGATATTGATTTACCACTTACAGGCACTCAGGCAACCTGCTGTACAGGGGTAAAGGGACATGGAGACAGGAGAGGGAGCAAGAGCTAGATGAGGAGAGAGAGGGAGTTTCTGATATCGGCTAGCTCAGCTTTTTTGATAGACTGTTTGAGAAGCTGCTGTAAGGTTGCCAGGCAGTTAAGCTTAGTATCTCCAATAGGATTTACTTGTAGAAATAGATCTTCAGAAAAAAATCAGCCAATATGACATATAGGTACGATACGGATGTAGATTCAAATGGTTAAATTACCTTTTTAGTGTATGTATCACTTTAAACATATTTGTAAAATATATATTCTAGATAATATGAAATTGGTAAATGTGACTTTCTAGGAAAAAGTAGCAAACACCAAGTCTTGACAAAATAAAAGCTAATATGCCTAAATCTGTTTGTGTGTGACATTTAGCCGACATTATGGGTTGAGTTAATGCTGAGAAAATGCTGAGTATTCCCAAAACAAAAAGCCTAACTGATTTCATGTGTACTGATGCCCCCCCCCCCCCCCCCCCCCCCACTCTTTCCACTTGCTGCTTTATCTACACCCGTAACTTCGTTTAATAAACAAGCAGAATGTAGGAGGAAGTATGTATGTTAAGAAAGATCTGACTGTACTACATGCATGTACACCATGTCCTGGATGAATGGAAACCATAATGGTCCCATAATTCTCTTAAGAATTGTGCACTTTTTATTATTGCAAAAATTTTATGGTTAAGGGTTGTGCTAGATCCTTCAGCAGTAATAAAAATATTCTTGTAGAATTACTCAATATTACATTTTCATATAAATTAAAATTAGTGGTAACCTTCATTTATATATTTAACTTTTTTATTTACATTTTAAATGTATTGCAGGTTGTTACAGATTTCTTCCTTTAATGGAAAAATGAATGCACTTAACGAAGTCAACAAAGTGATATCTAGTGTATCGTATTATACGCACAGACATGGAAATCCAGAGGAGGAAGAATGGTTGACTGCAGAGCGTATGGCAGTAAGCTTATTTTATTTGGAAGATTTGAATTTATTTGTGTCCGTAATCTTTCCGTAATTCTATTCAGTTTTTCAAGTGTCCTGCTCCCAGGAGCATGGACACCCATCTCAGGATTGATTCTTCGGTCAGTGGCAAGCTGACTCCAGGGGTGATACCAAAAACAGGGTTACCTGCTTTAATATGGTTAGCCCCTTACGAGGTGATACCACCCTTCCCTACAAATTCCTGCACAAGGGGACTTGGACAGAATGTCTGGCCGGTGTGTAAGGTAGTAAGGTGAGTGACATTCTGTGGGGGGGGCCCCATTCACCACTGTCTAATGGGCTCGACCACATGGGAAGCTCCCTTGTCGCACCCCCAACCCCTCCCACCCCCTGCTTAAGGACTCTTTATCACAGCCTCCACTCCTGCAATTCAGCAATGTGGAGCAGGTGGTCAGAACACCATGGAGGTGTAGAGAGAGGATGCCTAAGCTCGGTCTGTTACACCCATCCAATGGAACGCGTTAAGCGATGGGTTCTGATGTTAAGTACATTTTATACACTCGCTTCGGTGCTCCGCTAGCTGCTTTTTTTTACCACTCAGGCACAGTCTGAGCAGTTGAGCCATGAACAGACTTCATCCCATTCAGAAGGTGAACTGCCCCCCCTCTGAAGTTTCATCCGATGATGGCGAAGAGGAGTGTTGGGAAAAAGACATTCTCCATGACGTTGATAACATTATCAAAGGGGTCCTTGAGGTACTTAACATATCTCAAAAGCCAAAAAAGCCGGGAGAATCTGCTGTGCTTTTCAAAAGACGTCACAAGTCGTCAGTCTGTTTTGAAAATGAACAACTGCTTAGTCTTATTCAAGATGAATGGGATGTGCCCGAGCGTAAATTTCAGGCGAGTAAGAGATTTAGCATATCGTATCCTTTCCCTAAGGACCTGACCGCGGTAGACACACTGGTGTCCCGACTGTCTAAGTCTACCACCCTGCCGGTCACTGACGCAGCAGTGTTTAAGGATCTTTCAGATCGGAGGTCAGAAGGTCTCTTGAGAGCAATTTTCTCTTCTGCATGATCAACATTACGACCCTGTTTGGCATCAGCATGGGTGGCTCGAGCCATTCAGGCTTGGTCCGAAATTTCTCGGGACAAAATGCTGTCTACTGCACAGGCAATTGCAGAGGCATCTAGCTATCTCTGTGACACCACCCTACACGCATCACAAATGACTGCACGCACGTCAGTGCTGTCTGTAGCGGCATGCCGCACTCTGTTGCTTAAGAACTGGTTGGCAGATCTTCGTTCCAAAAAGAACTTGATCTTGTTCCCACCACTTCCCATGCTACCTAGTTTGCTAAAAAAAAATCAAGTGGTCTACAGCAACAGTGATAGTAGTAGCACCGTTTTGGCCCAGGAGAACATGGTTTTCCGATCTTTAGGAGGTGTCTATAGCGAATCCAATCCGGTTAAATCTCAGGCCTGACCTACTATGTCTGGGACCGATAGTGCATCACAACTCAGGGCTGTTCGCTTTGACAGGTTGACTTTTGAGACATCCAACTGGCGGAGTAGAGGGCTAGCAGAGGAGGTCATTCCAACAATGCTAAAGGAACGGAAATCTTCATCTTCTAAGTCCTACCACAGGGTGTTGCATTCATACTTTAACTGGTGTGGGGAAACTGACTCGCCAGTCACCAAACTCAATTTACCACGAATACTGTCCTTTTTACAGCATCGCTTATAGATGGGATTGAAACTTGGCTCTCTCAAGGTTCAGGTTTCTGCCTTGTCGATTTTGTTACAACACAAGTTGACAAAGGATGATATTATACATACCTTTCTACAAGGGATGGCCCATATTACTATTGAGTGCTGTTTTTATATCTACCAGGGAGCTGTTTATCTGGTTACCTTCCCATTGTTTTTCTGATGGACTGCTGGGGGGCAGAAGGGAGGGGGTGATATCACTCCCAACTTGCAGTGTAGCAGTAAAGAGTGACTGAAGTTTATCAGAGCACAAGCCACATGACTGGGGGCACCTGGCAAACTGACAATATGTCTAGCTCGTTGTCTAATTTCAGAATTAAATATAAAAAAAAAATCAGTTTGCTCTATTGAAAAACAGATTTCAGCACAGAAGTCTGCACAATTAACAGATGTATAAATAAATGTTTTCCCATGACCTTATCTCTTTTAGAACACGTTTTAGGTAATGAGTATTTTTCTGGTTTGAACTTGGCCAGAGTGCCAAGCCTTAGTATATCACTGTGGCTCCAGTCCCCATCAGTGACTGGATAATGCTCCAATGCACAACCGTGACTCCCAGTGGCCTCAAAGCAGGTGCTTTTTTTTTTTTTTTTTTTTTTTTTTTTTTAATTCCTGGCTTGGAGGCAATATTTGGTTGCATAAAAAACAGCTCTTGAAGGATGCCAGACCAATTACAGCACTTATTTTTCACCACCAGGCAATATTTTATGTACTTTTGTTGCTCTATAACTTTTTACATCTGAATGTTGCTCATGGGTAAAAATGTTTGGGACCCTCCAGACTAGATCATGCATGCAGTAAGTTGTTAATGAAAAGCTTCTGACTTTTGAAACAATGTTGCAGAAAATTAATCAGATGAATAGCGAATCGATAAATGCAATCTGTAATTTGCATATTACAATTTAAAAAAAAAAAAAAATACACCCCCGTACAGCGCTTTCAACGTTATATGAATGTCAACTGGTATTCATGAATTCTGTGTCTCGCTAATTAAGATGGTAAAGGATTTTGTGATCTCCTTTTAATTTTCATAGCCTTTTTCATAGCTTTTTGTAATTACATTTTAGGAATGGATCCAACAAAACAGCATCTTGTCAATTGTTTTGCGGGATAGCCTTCATCAACCACAGTATGTAGAGAAATTGGAAAAGATTCTGCGGTTTGTCATAAAGGAAAAAGCATTAACATTGCAAGATCTAGACAATATTTGGGCAGCTCAGGTACAGTGAGTTTACTTTTTTCTGTAAAGTGGTTAGTTTCATAAATTCATACTTGATTAAAGGCTAGCTATAGCCAAAAACATTGCAGTTTTCTGTAAAATATCACATTAAACTGCCATTTAAAAAAAAATAAATATTGTTGCATATAAATACAACTATTTGATGAAGAATGTATCTCACTAGTTGTATATGTCATTGGAAACCCAATATAAGAAAACTGCTATTTTAAAGGAAAACTATACCCCCCGAACAATGTAGGTCTCTATAAAATGATATTGCCTAAAACAACTCATATGTAAAACCCTGCTTCATGTAAATAAACCATTTTCATAATAATACACTTTTTAGTAGCATGTGCCATTGGGTAATCATAAATAGAAAATAGCCATTTTAAAAAATAAGGACAGCCTCCTGGGATCCTAGGATCCAACGGTGCACACAAACATACCAAACAAACTATAAAGTTAGGTCACATGAGCCAATTAACAGACAGAGTTTTGTCTTTTGCTTCAACACTTCTTCCCTTTACAGTTAGAGTTGAAATATTTCTGGTCAGGTGACCTCTGAGGCAGCACACAGACCATCAGGAAATGGTGGTTCAAGGCAAGAGATGTAAAAGGGCAAATATTTACTTAAATATATATACCAGGTAGGTAAGATTCTTTAATATGTCACTTGATTTGATATAAACTATCTGTTAGTCAAAAATTCATTTTCAGGGTATAGTTTTCCTTTAAATAGAAAAGAATACCGTAGTATTTTACTTGAGCCCATTCAGGTGGGGTCATGTAAAATAAGGTGCCTAAACACTATGTGGACCTCCTGGAGAATCCAGAGAATCTGTGCAGCACTCACTATGGAAAGCCGAGTGTACACAAAGTCCCAGAGACCATCACTTCTGATGTGGAGAGTTGCATTACACGGAGTCTAAGGGTGGTGGCAGCAGAACTGTTCCATGCAAGCATAGACAAGCTTGTCAGCTTCAGTGCAAGTACACTTGACTGATTTTGGTGCAAGATGCAAAGTATTGCATTTCTTCACCAAAATCAGCAGAGCCTGTTTGCACTGAATCCAACACAATGGTTTCTGATACGAAAAGGAAATGAGGCTACTGCCTGCGTAGGGGCTGACATCGGGCTGCAGGTGTATTTGGCCCCCATGTGACACAAAGTCTTAGAGCTAGTCACAGGAAAACTCACTTTAATGCCTATGGGATTTTCAGTATATTTATCAATCGTAAAAATAGGAGGCGGTAAGAGTTGACTATTTTGTAAATACAATTTGAAAAAGCATGTAGTGACCACCACAACCCTTATATCTGTTCACTCATGATTGCTAAAGTTGCCAGTATTTTTTTAGTAACTCGTGAAGTTTTAGTCCATTACAAGTTGCATTTGTTTTTAAAAGTGGGTTTTTATTTTTTTTTCAGGCAGGCAAACATGAAGCCATTGTAAAGAATGTCCATGACCTCCTTGCAAAGTTAGCTTGGGATTTTTCTCCAGAACAACTTGACCACCTGTTTGATTGTTTCAAGGTAAAAAAAAAATGAAATCAAATTAAATGTCTTCTTTCACAAAGTGAAAATATGAATATGGTTTTTATAGTTAGATATTTCTGATTTTAACTATTTTCAACTACTGGCCAGTGTGTAATAATTCAACTGCAGTGCTCCTGTTTGGATGACCAACTAAATTTAGCTTTCCAGGTTAGATGATCTAGCATTTTCTGTCAATGTGGATTTATTTTTGTTGTGAAAATGCATACTTTGGCATTTTCTCGCCTAAATCTACATTAGTGGCTGACACTGTTCCTGTCCGTGGAACTACAAGTTGGAGCAAACTTCATAGTAGGAAAAGTTGAGCATTTGCTTCCTGTGCCCCTAGCCCAAGACTGCTTACAGACATGGCTCGTTTTATGCAGTCCAAGAATCCATCAATTTGTTGGCCTCTGCTCATTTTTTATCTGGCAGTAGCCTTAAGGATCATAGCAGCTTCCTTCAAGGAATTGTGCAGTATGAAACTAAAAATTGATTATATAGATAGCATGTGCAAGAAAACAAGTTTCTAATACAGTTAGCCAAAATTTAAGCTAGAAAGGCTGGATTGACTGGATGTGTAACATAACTAGAACACTACTGATTAGTTACAGCCTGGACTTGAGGCGGGGGCCACATGGGTCATAACTGTTTGCTATTGAATCTGAGCTGCATGCTAAGAAAGAATTGCAAACTCACTGAACAATTCTGTACCCCCCCTTAAAGTCACTGGCTAACTCAGTTAGGTAGCTGAAAAGCAGGAATTATTGTTCTGGCTATTGTGTTGGACATCTAGTCACTCCAGCCTTTATACATTACATTTTTGGCTAACTATATTAAAAACATTTTTTATTTTGTACAGCCTATATATTTAACCAGTTTTTATGTTTACACTGAACTGTTGCTTTAAGGTTCTTCAATCATATACTTTATACTTTTTATTTTCTTATGGCATTTCTTTTCTGCAGTGATGCAAATAGCGGTATCAGTATTGTGTGTTGGTATGCTACTTTGCCATTGTTGAGTATCCTATTGCAGACTTTTTCCGTTTTGGTCCCAAAAATAAGTTATGTATTTCCCCACAAACATTTTGTTTTGCTGGAAAAATGTTATGTTTTAAATGGTTACTTGTTATTAATTTCTAGGCAAGTTGGACAAATGCAAGTAAAAAACAACGTGAAAAACTTCTTGAATTGATCCGAAGGTTAGCAGAGGATGACAAGGATGGTGTAATGGCCCACAAAGTTTTAAACCTCTTATGGAATTTGGCACATAGTGATGATGTACCAGTTGATATCATGGACCAGGCACTAAATGCCCATATAAAAATTTTGGATTATAGCTGTTCACAGGTTGGTAAAGTAGGTTCATTTTACATTAATATATCATTTTTTTGTATTTCTTTTCAAACATTTGTCAGAAGCCTTTTTGTTTAGACAATATATTATTGGTCCTTTTATTCGAAACAGTGTGTTTTCAAGTCCAGGCAGCCCCTTGGTTACCAATGAGATAGGGTCTGTAGGAACAATTCAGTGTAAAAATAAAAACTGGGAAAAATAGGCTGTACAAAATAATAAATGTTTCTAATATAGTTAGCCATAATTTAATGTATAAAGACTGGAGTGACAGGATGTTGAACAGAACACAACTTCCTGCATTTGAGCAGTTCGTCAGCGACCGTTCTTATTTTTACACTGAACAATTGTGCCGAATGTGTATGTTGAGACATGTACATTTACTAAATGCAACTTACAGATGTTTGTATTTATTTTTTAACTTTGTCCTTTGCAGTAGAGCACACAAGCTATAGGGGATTGTGGCAGGTGGTTTATTGTGTTTTTTTTTTTAAGTTAATCGTGCTGCTCTAGCAGAATTCTGCATTGAAATCCATTTCTCAAAAGAGCAAACAGATTTTTTTAACTGATGCGTTCTGAAAAAAACGTTTTCCCATGACTGTATCCCTTTAAAGCTAAATGCTAATAAAAGCTAAGCAAACCGCAATATGCTACTGTAATAGCCTCTGTTTGTAAGTGTGAGTTTTATGTAAGTTGGATGCTTGTAACTAAAGGGCTCCTTGTATTAATCTATTTTTCAGTGCTCCAATAGATTATATACTTTGAATACTTTGAAACAAAATGTGTTTAGACTTGCTGCTAGTCATTCAATCACTTCACAATGGAACATAGTAAGGGACAGTTTGCATTATGTGTCAAGCTAAAGGAGGTTGGGGAACTGGTGCCTGATAACCATATTTTTTTTTCTTGCAATCGGCAATGTTTTTGTAGAATACATAATTTGTATGTATTTATAGAAATTCAGATAATGTTTATGCACCTTTTCTGAATAAGCCCAACTGGAGCACATGTCAATAAGGGGTGTGTTCTCTTTGTGTAGTTGTTGGATATTTGTATGTTGTATGTTTTGCATACACCCATTTATTGTACAGTACTGCAGAATGTTGGCTTTATGAATACAAGTTCATTATGCCAACTGTTAATTGTAAACACAATTAATGGATAGATAATTACCTGTACATAGTACCAATTTATAATGCATTAAATTTCTTTAATGCATACCGTTACAAATAACGGACAAAGTAAAAATTTCCCTTGCTCCTATATCATGATACATTCTTTTCTCATACATCCTGGGGGACACAGGAACCATGGGGCATAAATCCCCTCCCATCAGGAGGCAGGACACATCAGAAAAAAGAGAGAAGGGGAGGGATCCTCCCCTCTATATAGCTTCCCTCCTCCTCCAGTTTAGTCATTTTTTTTTATGTGTCCTCGCAAGTCAGGAGGTCCTGGACAAAGCCCCCAGGGGGCCCATCGCAAGGATTCTTCGGCCTAGCAATAGCCTAGGCATCCGGGGTAAGACCCGAGGCAATTCTACTACACTCGTTAAGTCAGCCCCCATTGCGGGATCCTCACCGCAAGATCATATGCCCAGAGCCGTTTTTTTTACGGACATGCGGTGAGGTAAGACAAGGGCTTTAGAGCGTGAGGTCTCCTCTAGCCTCTACCAGATGCCGATGGGTGCCGCAGCAAGTGAAGGGGCGGCCCACCTCTTACAGGTACCATTACAAAATGCAGGCAGGACAGTTTAAGCGCGCCGACAGGAAGCGGAAAGGGTGGTCCATCCAACGCGTTTGCGCCTCTTGCTGCTTCCGCTCTTTGCTCTGCCGCCATTTTGTCCTGTGAATAGAACAGCGCACAACTACTCTCCGCTCTCGATCTTCCGCACTCCAGACATAGGTGTTGGTACAGGGGGAACAGGAGCCCATCGGCAGCATTCTCGGCACCCTCTTCTGTATTGACTTTCCTCTTCCCAGGTATTTGGGAACCAGGGTGGAACACTCACAGGCGGGTGGCACTTACACACCACTCTACAGCAATGGCTGAGGGGACAGGTGATGCCATATTTACAAGGGCAAGCAAGCAGGCAACCAAGGTTAGTTTCTTGGCATGCGCTCATTGCAAAACAAAATTCAAGTGTGGCCAAACGAGCTCGTTTTGCGCCGCCTGCACATTTGCCAAGCAGACGGAGCATACAGCACCCACACAAAATTCGGGGCCTGTATCAGTAGCTTTGGATGGGCATATAGCAGCGGCATCTACTTCCTCCGCTGGCCCAGTAACAATTGAGGGCCAGCAGACCCCACCCTGGGCAATTTCTCTTTCCCAATCCCTCTCTTCCCTTCAAGGGATTCCAATTCTGGCAGCATCACTAGATAAAATACTAGATAGGCTAGCTGCCCCAGTCTCTCCTAAGAGATCCCAGAAGCGAAAGGTGCCAGGATCAGCTGATCCTTTAGGGCATTCCTCTACTGCGACACACTCTTCTCCCTATTGTTCAGAGGATGAATCTCTCAGTGAAGGGGAACTATCCACCTCGGATAACGAGGGCGACGAATCTTCCATTTCTCCAGACCATTCTGCTAAAATAGACAAACTCATTGCAGCGGTCATCGAGGTGCTCAGAACCGCCTTCTCAGGACAAGAAGCCCAAAGGTTTATTTCGCAGACATTCGGAACGGTCGCTGTTTTTTTCCTCCCCACGAGCAATTCCAAGGCATTGTCCAACCCAGAACACAAGCTACAGGTTACCAAGAAATTTTCAAAGCTGTACCCTTTTCCAAAAGAGGTGTTGGAAAAATGGAGCACACCTCCCCTAGTGGATGCTCCTGTGTCTCACCTTTCCAAATCAACGGCACTGCCTGTTCTGGACGCGTCAGCCTTCAAAGATTGCCACTGACAAGCTGGAGGGTTTTCTAAAGGCAATTTTTTCCTCCGCTGGCTCAGCCTTTAGACCCATTCTAGCCTCTGCTTTGGTCAGTAGGGCACTGGAGGCTTGGTCAGACTTGCTTCCTCACCGCCATCAGAGAGGACCAGCCTACTGAGGAGCTCGAGTCTATCACTCTCAAGATTCAAGAGGCTAGCTCCTTTCTTTGTGATGCATCACTAGACTCTCTAAAGATTGTAGCTCGAACTTCCGCATTGTCTGTAGCTGCCAGACCACGTGCCTTGTGGCTTAGACTGTGGTCCGCTGACGTGAGCTCTTAAGAAATCTCTCACCGTCCTTCCCTTCAAAGGTTCACGACTGTTCGGCGAAGAACTAGAAAAAATTATATCGCAGGCAACTGGAGGGAAGAGCACACTCCTACCTCAGACAAAGCCTAAATTTTTTCCACCAAGACGATCACGTCCCTTTCGGGGCCGGGGATTTCGGTCTTCCAGAAGCTCCTCCCCAACCAAGCAGTTTTCCTCTAGAGGCCGCTACAATCAGAACTCCCAGTGGGGGGGAAATTGGGGGGAGACATTTTGCAGAACAATGGGCACAAGGCGTAGAAGACCAATGGGCAGTCGAGTCCATAATAACAGGTTACCGTCTCAAGTTCCGAACAATACCGCCACCAAGATTCTTCGTCTCCAGGGTTCCTCGGGACTCTCAAAAACGACTGGCCTTCCTCTCCATCGTCGACGAACTAGTAGATTCAGCTGTTATCATACCCGTACCTCCATCCCAGAGGTTCAAAGGGTTCTACTCGAATCTATTCGTTGTACCCAAGAAGAACGGGTCCTATCGGCCGGTCTTGGACCTAAAACACCTCAACCAATGGATCGTTTATCGTCGCTTCAAGATGGAATCCGTAAGATCGGTCATACGGGCCATGGAACCAGGAGAGTTCCTAGCTTCCCTGGACATCAAAGACGCCTACCTGCATATCCCAATTTTCCCCCCACACCAGCAGTTCCTCCGTTTTGCCTTCCAAGAACACCACTTCCAATTCGTGGCACTACCTTTCGACCTGTCATCCGCCCCCAGGATCTTCACCAAGATCATGGCATCCATGGCAGCTATCCTCCCAAGTCCAAGGAGTATCTATTACTCCATACTTAGACGACCTATTGCTCAAAGCTCCCTCGGCCCACCTAGCAGAGAAGTCCTTACACCTCTCGCTCCAGACTCAACGGTTCGGATGGACGATCAACAGGGCCAAATCTTGTCTGACACCTTCACGACTAATGGTTATTCGACACGTCTCAGGGGAGGATCCTTCTCCCGAGGAGAAGATCCAAAAGCTGATAGGGTTAGTACACAATCTCTGTGCAATGCAGAAACCGTCAATTCAATATTGCATGAGAGTCCTGGGGGTAATGGTGTCATCTATCGAAGCCATACCCTTCGCTTCATCTGAGACCATTACAGAAGTGCATAATATCATCATGGAGAAACCATGAGTATCTAAACCAAAAGATATACCTCTCGAGAACCGCACGAGCCTCCTTGCTGTGGTGGATGAACCGAAAGAAATTGTCAGGGATGGTCGTTCCTAGAACCATCATTGCAGGTAGTTACCACGGATGCCAGTCTGTCAGGTTGGGGGGCAACCTTCGTGAATCAGACTGCCCAGGGACTATGGACGCTGGCGGAAAGCAGGCTACCCATAAATATCCTCGAGATTCAGGGCCCTCCTACAATGGGAACACCAGCTAACCGGATTAAACTACCGAATCCAGTCAGACAACATCACCACAGTAACCTATCTCAACCGTCAAGGAGGCACACGCAGTGTAGCAGCTGCTCACGAGATCAGCAAGATCTTTCGTTGGGCAGAGGTTACAATTCCTCACATATCGACGAAAAAGCAGACTTTCTGAGCCGTCATCGGCTGGACCCCACAGAATGGGAACTGAATGAAGAGGTATTCAGATCCATAGTCCGCCATTGGGGACAACAGACCTAGACCTCATGGCCTCCCGTTACAACAGGAAAGTAGACCGCTTCATCGTAAGGACACGAGACCCTCTAGCAGTAGGAGTGGACGCGATGACCGCAAAATGGGAAGCCTATGTTTTCACTCCCCTAGCAATGCTTCCACGGATCCTAAAATGGATAAAGAAAGAGAGAGCCACGTTCATAGTAATTGCTCCTTATTGGCCAAGAAGATCTTGGTTCACAGATCTGATGATCATGTTGATCGAACCACCAACGCCCCTTCCACTCAAACCAGACCTTTTGCCCCAGGGTCCAATTCTCCACCACAACCCGGGAATGTTCACTTTGATGGCATGGCTATTGAGACCTCAATACTAACGCAAAAGGGTTTCTCTGAAAAGGTAGTTCAGACTATGCTGAAGGCTCGGAAAACCGTTTCTTCTAAGACTTATCACAGAATTTGGAAGAATTTCATCTCCAGGTGCTCAGATCAAGGAAGATCGTATAAGGACGCGGATGTACCTTTTCTCAATTTTCAGGACGGGTTGACAAAGGGACTAAGCTTAGGATCCATTAAGGTTCAAATCTCAGCATTGTCTGTTCTCCTTCAAAGACGTTTTGCTTTACAAAAGGATGTGCGTCTTTTCATGCAAGGGGTGGCTCACATCACACCACCTTTCCGATCTCCCATACCACCTTGGGACCTCAACGTGGTTCTGTCGGCGATGCTGGCACCCCCATTTGAGTCTCAATCATCGATATGGCATGGCTAACTTGGAAGGTGATGTTTCTAATGGCCATAGCATCAGCCCGACGGGTGTCTGAACTTGGAGCATTGTCCTGTTCACCACCATATTTGATTTTTCATGAAGAAAAGGCGGTGTTGCGCACGGTGCAATCATTCCTTCCCAAGGTTATTTCAGCCTTTCACCTAAATGAAGAGATAATCATACCATCGTTCTGTAGCTCTCCCAAGAATGCTAAGGAGACGAGACTCAACAAGTTGGATGCAGTACGCGCACTTCGTACTTATGTTGAGCGTACAGCTACATTTAGAAAAACAGATTCTCTCTTCGTGGTACCTTCAGGAAGTCTGAAAGATCTCCCGGCCTCCAAAGTTACCATTGCCAGATGGATTAAAGGGGTTGTTCACCTTTGAGTTAACTTTTAGTATAATATAGAGAGTGATATTCTGAGACAATTTGCAATTGGTTTTCATTTTTTATTCTTTGTGGTTTTATAGATATTTATCTGTTTATTCAGCAGCTCTCTATTTTGCAGTGTCCGCAACAACTCTGCATTGATTTGAATTAGAGACTGGAATATGAATGGGAGATGGACTGAATAGAATGATAAATGATAAATAATAAAA
>CM044434.1:48250849-48310139 GCA_024363595.1 Xenopus borealis | reverse complement strand
CCCACAATGGTAAAACACGCCACATCGTTTTTTGGGACTTAGAAAAATTTTCAATTTTTTCCCCCAACCTCCTATCTATTGTATTCTATCTACTTTGCTAGCATAAATTCTCCAGAGTCGGTGTTGGTGAATTTGCGCTAGCGTTAGACGCTTTGCGCTGGCTGTCCGTGGGGCACATGCGCAGTAGCGCAATTCCACTGACACACGGACTGGATGCAGAGACACTTGAACTTTATTATATAGAATATTATGGCTATTCAGAATTGGTGAAAATCTGCTGTAGCAAATCACACAAGGAGATTAGTAGCTGTGATAGTATGCAAATTCATGTGTGCGCAGCATGCCAGAAGTATGTAAGAACGTTTGGACAATATGTACTATTTTGCATTCTTTTTTCTAGTGACCACAAACTCGCTCATTATTCATAGATGAAGATACGCACAATACTCGTGAGACAATACACCATGGGAAATGCCTTTTTAAAAAGCATTTCTTTGACACAGGCTCATCGATCTTGTTGAACATCCAGCCTGTGTGGGTAGAGAAAGCACCGTGGTGCACTATGGGATGCAAATCACTTGGAAGCCAAAGTTGCCTGAAATCTTTGCTCTCAAAAAGAGGATTGCCTGTTGCCAAAACTTGCTGCAGTACACAAAATGTATATTTCTAAACAGTAGCCAATATTAAGGCCTGTTCTACTGAGCATTCCTAATAACTTATTTACTGGTACTCCAATCTGAGAAACAAGCACAGTCAAGTCACTGCTTAATCAATTTGTATACCTTAACACAAGGTATAATGTTGGTTTTGAATGAATGTTTGAAACTGCAGATACCAGCTTAACCCATTTACTATGCTGAATTTATGTTGTAGATTAGTGTCTGTACAGTTGTTAAGAAATGGTGCCATTACACAATTCTTGGCAATTCAGTTTTATTATAGCATTATATTATCTTGTATCTCTATTATTTGCAGTCAAACTCAGCGCAGTCCTCATGTGTTTTACCGTCATGATTTAATCAACCAACTTCAGCACAATCATGCTCTTGTTACTTTGGTGGCTGAGAATCTCTCCTCATACATGGACAGTATGCGACAGTACTCAAAAGGTATGTATTTTCATTGTGGTTATGGTTTTGGTAGGGCTTTTATTGCTAACTAGTCAGGAAGGAAGAGAAAGTAGGAGAAGAAACTATGTAAGATAGTAACAAACATAGTTCCTATGTCCCCCAAGCGACTGAAGAGAGAGAGATTTAACAGTGAGTCCACAAAATCTCCTTTTCTCTAGTGTCTGCTTGGGGGACACAGGAACAGTGGGGACATTCCAAAGCTGTCCCCGAAGTAGGGTTTGGCACACCTTTCTGCGTGTCAGGTGCCGCAAAAGTGTCAAAGTGGTAAAATGGATGGATATCCATGTTGCCGCTTTGCAGAGTTTTCCACTGAAGCTTGGTTCCGGAAGGCCTAAGATGTACTCCTTCCCCTGGTAGAATTAGCTTTTATCTTTTCTGGTGGTGTTTGGCCTTGTACAGAGTAGGCTGTTTGGATGACCTGTTTTATCCATCTAGAAATGGAAGCCTTTGTAGCTGCCTTGCCTTTTCCTGGTCCATTAGGAAGGATGAATTAGGAATCTGGCCTATGGATATCCTTTACTCTGTGCAGGTAAAATTTTAGGGCCATTACAGGATCCAAGGAGTGCTGAGATACCTCCTTGGGATTAGCCGAAGTTGGACAGAAAGTTGGTACTGTAATTTCTTGTCTTAAATGAAAAGATGAAACTACATGAAATGAAAGCACTTGCGAAGGACTGCTCTGTCATGGTGAAAAGAAAGGAATGGTGATCTGCATGATCTGAAACACGCTTCGCTGATGTTATTGCCAGCAGGAAGACTTCCATGTGATCCATTGAAGAGAATCCGAGGCCATTGGTTCAAATGGTGAATTTTGCAGCGCCTTCAGAACCAAAGTGAGGTCCCATGTGGCTACAGTAGTCTTGAATGGGGGAGCAATGTGAGCCACCCCCTACAAGATGTCAGAAGTGCTAGTCTTTTCTGAAACAGAACTGACAAAGCGGAAACTTGAGATTTAATAGATAAGAGAGAGACCTTCCTGTAGGAAGTGCAATCTAGGCATGGAGAATATTTTGAAATTTGTCTTGTGTCGTAAGCACTACTGGTGGTAAGTCGTTCACACCCTGTGGTAAGCCTTGGCTGATGCAGCTTTTCTTGCTGCTCGCATAATATGCACCACTGCCTCCGAAAAACCTTTTAGTTTCAGTATTCGTGTCTCAAAAGCCACGCCGTCAAATTGATACTGGCTAGGTTGGTATGTCAAATTGGTCCTTCTTGAAGAAGGTCTGGTTGGGCAGGTAAAATCCAGGGTTCCACTGACGAGATTGCCAAGATCTGAAAACCATGTTCATTGTGGGCACTTTGGAGCTATCCGGATAAGGATGGTTTGTTCCCTTTGTAGCTTCTTTATCGTTCTTGGGGGTAGTGGAAGAGGTGGGAACGTGTACACTAGGCGAAAATTCCAGGGTGCCGTCAGAGCATCTGCTGCTTCCGCAAAAGGATCCCTGCATCGTGCAAAAAACGTTGGCACCTTTCTGTTGGAAGTGTTGATTTTGAGCAGCAAAGCACAAAAATCTCTGATGCGGAGGGAACATTGCCACATGTAGATAAGCATCTTTGATGTTGATGGATGCAAGAATTGGCCCAGACTCGTTGCCGCAATAATAGATCTCAGGGATTCATCTTGTTGAGTTTCTTTAAGTCCAGCACTGGACGAACCGATCCGTCCTCTTTGGGAGCCACAAACAGGTTGGAGTAATATCCTTTGAATAATTCGGCTGGTGTAATTACTTCTGCCTGAAGGAGGGATACAATCACCTCCTGAAAGGCTTTGCGCTTTGATATTGCAGCTTGACATAAAAAATCTTTGAGGCGGCATCAACGAAAATTCTACATGATATCCCTGAGTCACGACTTTGTGACTCCATGAGTCTTGTATGATTTTAAGCCATTCGCTTGCAAAATGGCACAACCGTCTCCCTAGAGATGGTAGGCCCGGATGATGGGGGTATTCTGTCATGCTGAGGTAGATTAGTCTGGAGACTGGCTTGCGACTATGGGTTTGTTTCCAAAACATCCTCTGCTAGAGTATGATTGCCGAGGTGGAGCTAGTCTGGAACCCTTATTGTATGAGGGATGAAAAATTTTTCCTCTGCGAAGGGAATATTTTGGTGGTTTTGGCTGTGGTAACAAGGTACTCTTGCCCCCTGTGGCTTGACTGATAATCTTATCAAGGTCAGAACCATAAAGCAGCTTGCTGCTGATCACCTGAGCCCCGTCAAATGAGGCTTCACAAATGTAATAGTTTGCTTCCCTGATTTGAGATGCCCATTGAGATAGTTCGACGATGGGCTCCTGAAAGGATAGCTTGGACAAGTGACCAAGACTGCCCAAATTGCAGTGCCTGAGGCTGAAAAATGTGAGCGGAGAAGCCCCTCCATCTTTTTATCCATATGGTCCTTAAAGGAGGAAGGGCAGTGAAAGTCTTGAGACTGGGGCATCCACTTATGGTGGAGACACCCCCTTTTTTCTATATTGTCTGCCGAAAACTGGTACAATTTTAGGAATCTGCGATTGGCTTGAAAATGATTTTCAGGCTTCTCCCATTCATGTTGAATTATTTGATCCAGCTGAGTGTGAGTAGGAAACACAGGTGAAGACCTACTGTTGCACTGGAGTATCAGAGCTGCTGCCAGGTTCTTGCATATTAAGAGTTTCCAACATTGATTGAATCGGCGAGTCTTCAACCTCTGAGTAGAATTTTAGGGCCTCCTCATCTTGGCCTTCTGAACTTTGGGACAATTTCCTTTCTGAGCGACATTCAACATCCCCCCTTCTTGGTAGCACTGGAGATTGGATTTCTGAATTGTCGTTGCTGTTGTCATCTGAGGGAGATGGAGCTCCACGCTTAGATGCTTTGCCCTTAGGTTTGTCTAGGCGAGTAAGCAGTTTCTCTGAGATCCCTCTGGTGTTGGTTGAACTACTTGTGAAGCAGCTGACACTAGAAGGTCTGAGGTATGCTCAACTGGTTACATTTAAAGGAATTGTTCAGTATAAAAATAAAAACTTAGTAAATGGCTGTGCACAATAAAAAAATGTTTCTAATATAGTTAGTTGGGAAAAAATACAATCTATGAAGGCTTTAGTAATGTCGAACAGAACACTACTTCCTACTTTGCAGCTCTCTGGTTTCCACGCATTGGTTACCAGGCAGCAACCAATTAGTGACTTGAGGGGAACCACATGGGTCATAACTGTTACTTTTGAATCTAAGCTGAATGCTGAAGATCAATTGTAAACGCATTGAACAGTTAGGTCCCATGTGGGTCCCCTTCAAGTCGCTGACTCCTGCAAAGTTGGGTTCTGTCACTCCAGCCTTCATGCATTACATTTTTGCCTAACTATATTAGAAACATTTTTTTATTTTGCACAGCCTATCTGTTTAACCAGTTTTTATTTTTACACTGAACTGTTCCTTTAAACACAATGGTTCCTTGTGACCGGATGGGAGCCTTTTACGGCATCTGGCACATGCCAGGAATTTAACTGAAGTGGTGGCAGCCCCCTTAGAAGAAGAGGGGTTCGCTGGTCTCGGTCTGTCAGCAGCTTTTATCGGCCCCTGTATGGGGGTCTTTAGAGCTATTGCTGGCAAACACGCGCTAATAGTGACCAGTAAGTCCCTGTTGTGCTGCTCTGCAGGCCAAGTGCTTTAGTAGCAAGCGTTTGCTGCTGTGACTGTGACAACCGCACTAACACAGAGACACTGGGGCTTCTGGTAACCCAACCAGTAGTAGCGCAATTCTTCATGCTCTTTCAAAATGGCGTCCTGTTTGGCGCGAAGAAGTACTCCTGCTGTACCTAGGGTGACCACTCTGACTCGTGACCAGGAAAAAGAGAGAGTGAAACATGATAGGCTGGTTGGTTTGTGCTAATCCAAACAAGTGACCCCAGGGACAGTCCCACGCTGGCAGAATCTAACAGACAGCCAGACAGTGTAGGTGTCCTGATAACTTCTTGTCAATAAAGGAAAAAACAACACGTCCTAACCTCCTTGAGGACAGGACTAAAACCGATTAGGGCTCCACCCACTGGAGGGGTATAGCCAGTGGAGGAGGCGCTAGTTATTCGTTTTGTTGTGTCCTGCCTCCTAGACATACTAGCTATACCCCACTGTTCCTGTGTCCTCCAAGCATACACTGGAGAAACATACCAGTTTTACCAGTGCAAGTAACTACATTATACTGTCATTTATTTAAAAGTGTTGTTCAACCAGAGTGTCCGGTCTCTAATGATGTTGAAGAGGCTATTCACAGATTCAGTTTGTATGGGGAGGATTTACATGTCCTTTAAAGACAACTGTTAGAATTGATACAATAGTTACTAATATACCACAGATGGTACTGAGAAATGTAGCAACTATGTGTATCAACTAAATTGTTACCATTCAAAATGTTCCTGGATCACTGAGATGCCAGCCTGAAGCACTAGACATGAACATTAAAGTTCAATTATGGGAAAAGGTAGAAACTAAAAGATCGAAAGCAATGAAAGTCTTTGTTTATGGTGAACACTTTGAAAAAAATGTTTGGAAGATGATCAACCCCTTTTAAACACTTTTAATTTTTTCTTCTGTTCCTTTATGGGCTAACACTAGGAAAGGCAGTGGCAAAAGGGAGTGTAGTATAACACGAGGAGCTTAAGGTGATGAGGAGAGGAATGTGTAGGAAAAATAACATAGGACTTATAACACAGGAAAATAAAATGAAGCAGACTGTAGGAAGAGACATCAGGAGGAGAAAGTGAACGCTAAGGTGAGGGCTAAAAGTAATGTTTCTGGCACTAGGATTAGTTTTCTGAAGTACTCTAAACTGAGCATTGAGAGGACCTGACCTTTTGGGCTGTGTCTTAAATTAAATAGGGGTTTAGTAATAAAATTCAAGTGTTTAAAAAATGTCAGTCCTAATTAAGTAAATATTATAGCAAGCTTTTGAAAGTTTAATCCACCTGCTTCCAGTTAAATATGACCACGATTAGAGCTCCTTAATTCTTGATTGTCATTTCAAGAGCATGAAGTAAACCAACCAGGAGAGCTTTGCAACCTTGATTGCATGATAGGCACATGCCTCTTTTCCAAACTTATATTTCTGGTCCTGGTACTGCTTTTCTCTTTAATTCTGGATACTGGAATCATACTTTTGTTAATATTTTTAGATTTTTGTTCTTATGGTTAAAATGTAAAATGTTTATTATTTCAGTCACTTGAGAACAATACTGCATTGTTCTTTATTTTCAGAACATGGAGACTATGATCCACAAACTGTGAGACCAGGAAGTCGATATAGCCATGTACAGGAGGTCCAAGAAAGGCTAAACTTTTTGAGGTATGCCTGTTATTAATTGTAAATTTTAAATGCTTTCTTTTAACCAGTTCTTGTCTTTGTAAGTCTTTTAGTTTCTAAAAAGTTTTTGTTATAGAGGAGAACAAAGACTGAATACTGACCCATGTTCTTAGGACTCCAGCTTTATTAAGGCTGCCTCCCAAAGTAAATTACTACAATTAATATCACCTATGTGAAGCCCATAGTGTACAGTTAATGCTTAAGCTGGGTCACAGATAGGGTTGCCATCTGGCCGGTAAAAATGACGACTGATCAATGTTATTAATAGGGAAAAAAGATAAATATATAGGAAGGCTGGTATTTTTTTTTTTACAGAAAAGGTGGCAACCCTAGTCACAGAGTGTGGCATAGTTCTGTAGTAAATTTAATTTTTTTCAATACATTTTAGAAACTACTGTACCTTATTTAGTACCTCTAAGCCCTGTATGTTTTTATCTTATTGTGACCACTTAATCTTTCAACCCTGTTTTTTTTCTCCTAAATTGTATTATGGTGCTGTGACTGCTTTATGGTATTATAGTTTATATACACTGCCACCCTAAAATTAAAGTGGATGCAAAACCCAAAAAAATAAGATTCTCTTGACTGTAAACTGTAAATTTAAGCAATCATCCAATATACGTTTATTACATAAATTTTCAATGGCTGTAAAGTTATTTGTAGATATAGCCGCTATTAAATGTGTTTTCCATGGTGGATATGACTTTGGAAACCATGTCTGATTTATAGACCTCTGAAGAAGTATACAGAAAGGGGCATACTGCTTTCAGTTACAGTTGGATTACATTAAATTTAAAATCATTGGACACTTTAATGACTTTAGGTTGGAAAGTTTCTCAGAATAAGAATTTCTTTTGTTAGGAAAAATGTTATTTTGGGGTTTACCTTTTGTGATGGATTGAACCCACCTTTTCTGCTTAACAGTTTTAGCTTTACAAAAATGTTAAAAAAAATTGTCATCTTTTAATATCCAGTTCTGCTTTTATTTAGTATTAAGGGGTATGTAGTTTTCCTCCTTGTTTGATCTGCTTTTATTTACTTAATGGTGCTTACATGCAGATTCTTACTAAAGGATGGCCAACTTTGGCTTTGTGCACCACAAGCAAAACAGATCTGGAAGTGCTTAGCTGAAAATGCTGTCTACCTTTGTGACCGTGAAGCCTGTTTTAAGTGGTACTCTAAACTCATGGGAGATGAGCCGGACTTGGATCCAGACATAAATAAAGATTTCTTTGAAAACAACGTGCTGCAATTGGATCCTTCTCTGTTGACAGAAAATGGCATGAAATGCTTTGAACGGTTTTTCAAAGCTGTAAACTGTCGAGAAGGTAAACTTGTTGCAAAACGGAGAGCTTACATGATGGATGATTTGGAACTCATAGGACTTGATTACCTCTGGAGGGTAAGCACCTATTCAAAGTTTTGACCTGAACCACCTGTTTCATTTTAAAACTCAGATTTAGAAATTGATGTTCTTCTGAAAAATTGAATAGGACATTCTGTTATTCTTTAATCATAACTGTATAATATAATGACAAAGCTAGAGCATTTTAATATATACTATCTTCTGGTGAATTCGTAGCTAAAGTTAAAGGGGACATATACCATAAAATTTAACAATGGGCTAAAGCATGCCAATTAACATCAAATTGAAGTGTTTGTTTTTATTTGGGTACCTTTCTGATCAAATGTGGATTAAAGGACCAGTAACATCAAAAAATGAAATTGTTTTAAAGTAATAAAAATGTAGTGCAGTGTTGCCCTGCACTGGTAAAACGGCTGTGTTTGCTTCAGAAACAGTATTATTGTTTATATAAATAAGCTGTTGTGTAGCCATGGGGGGCAGCCATTCAGGAGAAAAGGCTCAGGTTACACAGCAGATAACAGATAAGCTCTGTAGAACATAATGTTATCTGTTATCCATTACTTATCCTGTGCCATATAGCCATTTTTCAATTTCCGCCATTGCTACTTAGCAGCTTTTTATATGAACTATAGTAGTGTTTCTGAAGCAAACCGCTTTAACAGCGCAGGGAAACACTACATTATATTTTTTTTACTTTAAAGCACTTTAATTTTTTGGTGTTACTGTTCATTTAAAAGTCAGAAAACTGACTCGACCCACCCCTTTCACAAACTTTTGGTCCAAGGCTCCTTTCTGTATTTCTCAGAGCTAGAGGCTGGAATGCGTGACGGGCATAGGATGTGCTTTCACTGATGTCATTTTGCCACAGACTTACTTCCTTATTCTGTGCCTCATCTCCTCTGCACTGCCTACTCTTTTCCCGATTGCACTCTCTGCTTTCCCCCATTATGCGCCACCCCCCCCCCCCCCCCCCCCCCCCCCGCTTTCTCCAATCTCTTCCTGCCTCCTTCCCTGATCGACTCCCTGCATCTTGACACCTCTATGCTGCCTTTATGATCGCTTCCCTGCTGATAGGCTCCCCGCAGCTGTAACTTGACACCTCTCTGCTGCTGGCAACACAGCCTGCTGCCTTTACAATCCATTCCCTGCTGCCTTTTCTAAACTTTTTCTGGCACCTTCCCGATTGGCTCCCCAGAGGTTTCACCCAACACCTCTGCTGCATGTCGTGTCTTATCAGCTTTCCCCTATCTCTCCTTGCTTCTGGCGACTAATTGCCACGACTAATCTATCCGAATGGCTTGCTAGTATCTTGCACTAAAGTCGCCTGCGCCTATTCACATGCGGCGATGCGGCGACGCGATTTTCAAAGTCGCTCAAAATTGCCTCACGAGGCAATTTCGAGTGACTTTAAAAAAACGTATCGCCCCGCGTGATTAGGCGCTGGTGACTTTAGCGCTAGCGGGTGCAAGATACAAGCAAGCCATTCAAGATTAGTCGCCTCAAAGACGTGGTGTTTTGTCGCCAGGCGCCTAATCTCCTCAAATCTTCTCGTCTGGACGAGCCCTTAAAGGAACAGTTCAGGGTAAAAATAAAAACTGGGTAATTAAATAGGCTGTGCAAAATAAAAAATGTTTCATATATAGTTAGTTAACCAAAAATGTAATGTATAAAGGCTGGAGTGACTGGATGTCTAATATAACAGAATACAACACAACATCCTGCTTTTCAGCTCTCTAAATCTGAGTTAGTCAGCGACTTGAAGGGTGGCCACAGGGGATATAACTGTTCAGTAAGTTTGCCATTGATCCTCAGCATTCAGCTCAGATTAAAAAGCAACAGTTAAGACCAATGTAGCCCTCCCTCAATTCACTGATTGGTTATACTGATTCTGCACACTAACTAAATTTGCACCCTTTTTATCTTGCGCAATTTCTGGCTGCCGTTACAACGCTGCTAAGCTCACATAACACAGTCCTTCCAGCCTTCCGTGGGCTCAATACAGCAGCTTACCAAAGACAAAATTCAGCAAAATCATCCACTAAGGCTCGCTTTTTCCCCTCTGCTCCCAATTGTCAGCAGGTACCAGTGTTACTGCTGTGATGGGGGGAGAGCACCAGTAGCAGCAGCAGCGCAAATTACTTATTTAGCATGCAGAAGCTGCCACACCAAAATCCCTGGGGGCCATGGGGAGCCTCTCTGCAGATCCTGCTCCAAGGGGCAGGGCATAGCACATTCCCCAGGAAGGTCTATCAGTCCAGCAACAGACCTATCTGCAACCATTGCATTGCATTGGGATAAAGATCAGCAGGATGCCGGGACTGGGTCCTCCACAGAACCTCCACCTCCTCTTTGGGCTGTTCAGCTATCTCAATCACTAGCCTCACTACAGAGCTAGCCTCACTACAGAGCCTACCCTCCATTGCAGACAATTTGGGCAGAGCCCTAGAAGGGTTCCTGAGAGAGGTGTATTCGTCAGCTGGTTCAACCCTACGTCCAGTGCTAGCCTCAGCCTGGGTATCCAGAGCCATACAGGCTTGGTCCGAATATCTTCTATTGGACTTTCAGAATGGAGTACCCAGATCAGAGCATCTAGCAACCATGCCTATTTATGCGGCGCAACATTAGATGCAGCACAAGTTACGGCACGCACGTCAGCTCCGTCGGACGCAGCTTGTCGATCTCTATGGCTGAAAAACTGGACAGCGGACATCAGTTCAAAGAAGTCGTTAACCTCTATTCCCTTTAAGGGACAACACTTGTTTGGGGAAGAACTGGAGAAGATCATCTCCCAGGCCACAGGGGGAAAGAGTACTTTTTTCCCTCAGACTAAAACCAGATCATCTACATCTTCCAGAAAGGGAACATTTTTTCGTTGTCAATCAGGCCATTTCACACGAAGATATAGCCCTCCACAACGCTCTAATTTTCGTTCAAAACCATCCAACAAAGGGCGCCCAACTTGGAAATCCAACAAGTTGCTCCTCCACCAGCCCACCAGCTCCAGCATGGGACCTCAACATTGTTCTAGAAGCCCTACTAGGACCCCCCTTTGAGCCCTTACGGTCAATTTCAGAGGATTGGCTGACACGGAAGGTTGTCTTTCTAGTGGCAATCACATCTGCCAGACAAGTCTCGGAGAATAGCGCATTATCATGCGATCCTTCACTTCTAGTCTTCCACAAAGACAAAGCAGTTTTACGAACAGTTCCATCCTTTCTCCCAAAGGTGGTGTCATCTTTCCACATTATCATCAGGAAATTGTGGTACCTTCCCTCTGCCCGGAACTTCATAGCCTGGATGTGATAAGAGCGCTTCGATGGTATCTACAACAGTCTAAATCCTTCAGACGTCCCCAAGCTCTCTTCGTTGTCCCCACTGGGGCCAGACGGGGCATGCCTGCTTCTAAGGCTTCAATTGCTCGATGGTTGAAGGAAACAATCCGACAGGCATACATAGCAAAAGGAAAATCACCTCCAGAGACTATCCAACCTCATTCTACTAGATCGATGGGAGCCTCATGGGCATGGCGTAATGCGGCCTCCTTGGACCAGAACTGCAGAGCAGCTACCTGGTCCTCGGTTCATACATTCACCAAATTTTACAATTTTGACACGTTTTCCTCAGCCAAGGCTTCTTTTGGCCAGAAGGTACTGCACTCAGTAGTGCAGTGACGTGTCCTATATCTCGCTACCCACCCTGCTGCTGTCCCAGGGCTGCTTTAAGTCCCCATTTGAGAAAACAGGATTTTTTTGCTACCGTTAAGTCTGTTTCTCTGTAGTCGATAAGGGGAACACAGCTTCCCGCCCTAATGCGATTTGACCATGTTGGTCCCAATAGGAAAACAGTTCTTTAGTTTACCGATTCTGCGGTTATATGTTTTATCTGATGTTATTATCCAGCAGTGTCTTTGGTACAAACTGATCTGATTGGTCTGGTGGAGGGGATTAAGCCACCCCTTTGGCACGCCCCTTAATCTAAGTGTCCTGCCTCCTAGAGGGTGGAGTTTAACCCCATTCGCTCCCTGTGTCCCCCTTATCGACTACAGAGAAACAGATTTAATGGTGATTATCAAAAAATCCTGTTCTAGAACAACAGCTGACTGATCATATTATACTAATGTGCAGAGACTGGTTAGAGTTTGTTGCAGGTGGGTTAGAACTAACCAAAATTTGCAGCTATAGGAATAATATAAATAATGTGCAGAATCAGTATATAGTTGGATGCATGCAGTATTGGTATTGAGAGTATTACATGCAGGCTGGAGAGACACAGGCAGAAAGGTTATTTCTGTGCTAAACCAGCGTTCAACCTGTCCGTAAGTGCTATGAAAATTTCCTGTGGAAGAAAGAACAGACACTCCCATCTCTCATTTCAGCCTAGACACAGAAGCAGCTCTAATAAATTCAACATTTTAGGAGATGAAATGCTTTTAACTGCTTTCTTTTCTGCATCATTACATACTGCAAGGAAAGCATAATATAACTGAAGATGAGTATTATATGAAATGTCCCCTTTACACTTGTTGCATTGCAAATTGAGCTTTAGAAATCGTCCTTGTTCATTTGTTACAGAGAGTAACAAAAGGGGATAGGCAACCTTAAGTTGCCAAAATGTTTGTAAAACTAAAGATCCCAGCTTTCTTGCACCAGTAGAGTTAATGGGGCATGTGGGTGTTTTGTATAAGTGTGTAGTATATTTTGCCCTAAAGGCAGGTTAATCTTGAATCTTGGTTTTAATAAGGTAAAACTATGTCAAGTTTTTTCTGCGTAGGTTGTCATTCAAAGTAGTGATGACATAGCAAGCCGAGCAATAGATCTTCTTAAAGAAATTTACACAAACCTTGGGCCCAAGCTGCAAGTCAATCAGGTGAGTTTTGATGTCTAAATCTTATTGTATCCATTAACACGGATATCTATATTTTGCAAAGATGGTTATTAATTATTCAAATTAAAGTTGTGTTTGTCAATTTGGTGACGGTATGTCCCCAACCTTTTATACATGGATTGACAGTATGGACTAAGAATCAAGCATAACTCACTTTCCAGTGATACTATCCAGTAACTTACTATCCAGTCTTTTCGCTATATTGCCAGCCGAAATGTTGATGTTGATGAAGAAGTTGAATAACTTGTGCAATGGTCAGTGGCACTGGAAACTGTTTTATATAAACACATTGATTTGAGGCCTGTAATAGAAAGGCAAATTGCCTGAAATGAGAACAATTGAACACCATTTCAAATTCTCCGTTTTCTATGCTGAAATCCAGCTGTTTAACAGTTCTTCTCTTTCTGCATCATTTGAAAAGGAGGGACTTCACACAGATCTTACAAAATGTAACAACCTCTCCACAGTTTAGACAGCATGCAGGATGTTCTGTTTCTTGCCTTATTAAAATCACGTGTGCAGGGAATTGTGGGGTTTGGAGGACAGATGGCTGTTGATACAAAATAATGGTAGTCAGCCAGCTCTGCAAAGTAGTCAGACAGATCAGCAAGGGGTAGGCTTACGAAACGGTTCCAAACCGTTAAAAACCACAAAAAGTATATTAAGTACATATTTTTTAATTACTGTATATTGCAAAGTTGCTTGAAATTGTTTACTTTTCAAAAAGCTTGTGTTTTTGTGGAGTTCCCCTTTAATATTGCCTACCAGTCACTGTGACTTAAAGCTGGCCATAGACGCAACAATCCGATCGTACGAATCGAGGTTCATACGATTTTCGGACTGCGTGTGAAGAGTCCCGTCATTTTTTGTCTGGCGGAGATCGCTCGTTTGGTCGATAGGGCAGGCTAGAAAATTTCTTGTCAGCTTCCCCTAATATCTCTGCGTGGGAGACAGTCACTAGGTTTTGTCGGGCACAACTTTCGTACGATCCCTGTAGGGGCAGAACGTCCACTAATCTGTGCTTAGTGGCAGGTCGGGAGATGGGGAAGTCCGGTCGTTCAAGGATTCAAACAATTGGATCTTTGTGTCTATGGCCAGCTTTACATAGTTAGATTAGGTTGAAAAAAGTTCAACCCCTCCAAATTAAAAAAACACACACACACACTCTTTCACACAAACCATATATGCCCATAGCTATACTAACTGTAGAGTTTAGTATCAAGATAGCCTTTGATATTGTCTGTCCAAAAAATCATCCAAGCCCCTCTTAAAAGCATCAACAGAATCAGCCATCACAACATCACCCGGCAGTGCATTCCACAGCCTCACCGTCCTTGACTGTGAAGAACCACCTACGCTGCTTCAAATGAAAGTCTTCTAGTCTGAAGGGGTGGCCTCTGGTGCGGTGATCCTCTTTATGGGTAAAAACGTCCCTGATATTTGTCTATAATGTCCTCGAATATATTTGTAAATTGTAATCATATCCCCTCGCAAGCGCCTTTTTTCCAGAGAAAACAACGCCAACCTGGGCAGTCTCCCCTCATAATTTAATTCTTCCATCCCTCTAACCAGTTTAGTTGCACGTCTCTGCACTCTCTCCATCTCATTTACATTCCTCCTAAGGACTGGAGTCCAAAACTGCACTGCATACTCCAGATGAGGCCTTACTAGGGATCTATAAAGAGGTATAATTATGTTTTCATCCCTTGAGTTTATGCCCTTTTTTATGCAAGACAGAACTTTATTTGCTTTAGTAGCTACAGAATGACACTGCCCAGAATTGGACAACTTATCTATAAAAACCCCAAGATCCTTCTCACTTAAGGAAACTCCCAACACACTGCCATTTAGTGTATAACTTGCATTTATATTATTTTTGCCAAAGTGCATAACCTTGCATTTATCAACATTGAACCTCATTTTCCAGATTGCTGCCCAGTTTCCCAACTTAGACAAATCACTCTGCAAAGTGGCAGCATCCTGCATGGAACCTATAGCTCTGCACAATTTAGTATTCTCTGCAAAAATAGAAACCGTACTTTCAATGCCCGCATCCAGGTCATTAATAAACAAGTTGAAAAGCAAGGGAGCCAGTACAGAGCCCTGCGGTACCCCACAAACAACACTGGTCCAATTAGAAAATGTTCCATTTACCACCACTCTTTGTAGTCTATCTTTAAGCCAGTTCTCTATCCAGGTGAAAATACTATGTTCCAGGCCAACATTCCTTAATTTAACCAGTAACCTTCTGTGTGGCACTGTATCGAATGCTTTAGCAAAGTCTTAGTAAATCACATCCACTGCCATCCCAGAATCGAGGTCCCTGTTTACCTTCTCATAAAAAGAAATCAAGTTAGTCTGGCAAGATCTATTGCGCATAAAACCATGCCGGCCCAAACTCATAGTATTGTTATTTGCTATGAAGTCCAGTATCCTATGCTTTATTAATCCTTCAAAAAGCTTTCCTACCACTGACGTCAGACTAACTGGCCTATAGTTTTGAGGCTGAGAATGGGATCCCTTTTTGAATAGCGGCACCACATTAGCAATTCGCCAGTCTCTCAGCACCATGCCAGACCTCTTTTGAGAAACCACCATGTTAAAGGAAAACTATACCCCCCAACAATGTAGGTCTCTATAAAAAGATATTGCATAAAACAACTCGTATGTAAAACCCTGCTTCGTGTAAATAAACCATTTTAATAATATATACGTTTGTAGTACCATGTGCCATTGGGTCATCCTAAATAGAAAAAAGCCATTTTAAAAAATGACAGCCTCCTTGGATTGTATGATTCAACAGTGCACACAAACAAACTATAAAGTTAGGTCACATGAGCCAGTTAACACAGAGTTCTGTCTTTTGCTTCAACACTTCTTCCTGTTAGAGTTGAAATATTTCTGGTCAGGTGATCTCTGCGACCAAAGACAGACCATCACCAAATTGTGGTTCAAGGCAAGAGATGTAAAAGGGCAATATTTACTTAAATATATATTCCAGTTTAGTAAGATTCTTTGATTTGCCACTTAATTTGATATAAACTGTTGCTCAAGTATTCATTTTGGGGGTATAGTTTTCCTTTAATGATAGTACATAAATCCATTCTTAGAACAGGAAGCATATAAACAAACGGCATATTATAGTATGTTACTCCCATGTGTGTTAACCAAAGGGTCTCAATATTGATGGCCAGGCATGATGTAAAGCATTTTGTTAAAACAAACTAACAATATTTTACTAAATTATTGTCTCATAGCATTTCTTGCTTACTTTCACCACAGTTGTATATTTCTGTATGACCATGAATTTCTTAAATTACCAAATTACTAAATTCTAAAACACACTTGATTTAACTTCTATTCTTCCTCATATTCTACTTTTTTCCCCCCAAAGGTGGAAATCCATGAAGATTTCATTCAGTCTTGCTTTGATCGTTTAAAAGCCTCATATGACACACTGTGTGTACTAGATGGTGACAAAGACAGTATTAATTGTGCAAGGCAAGAGGCAATTCGAATGGTCAGAGTACTGACTGTCTTAAAAGAATATATAAATGAATGTGATGGTGACTACCACGAAGAGCGAACAATTCTTCCAATGTCAAGGTTGGCTTGTATGAAATTTTCCTAACTTTTTTTTTTTCCCTGTTTCACTTAACAATTTGTATTTAACAATTCGTACATTGCAAAAGTGCATTAATAGAGCAGTTTAAGTAGAAAGACATTATTGAAATGCTGTTGAAATGCCTCTCGGTGCCATAAATATCGTCCTGGCATCATATTTTAAAGCAGTGACAGACACGGTGTCTTATTCAAAAATTTCTTTCTATTCTCAACACATTTTGTATCATTGCTCATAGAAATGTTTAGAATTGTGAATGCATTATGTTCTTCAAAATAAAATGTAAAAACATCACACCCCTTTATTCTTGTGGGGGGGGGGGGGGGTCGTTCACACCTGATATTCTTTTCCTTTCTTTTCCTTAGGGCATTTCGAGGGAAGCACATCACTTTGGTAGTAAGGTTTCCAAATCAAGGCCGGCAAGTGGAGGATTTGGACATATGGTCTCACACAAATGACACAATAGGTTCTGTGCGGCGTTGTATACTTAATCGAATCAAAGCAAATAGTGCACATACAAAAGTTGAACTCTTTATTGGTGGAGAATTAATAGATCCAGCAGAAGATAGGAAACTGATTGGACAATTAAATCTCAAAGATAAAACTGTAAGTAAATCTGTTATGCAAATGCATATCATATTATAAAGTTGCAATAAAACCATAGAAAGTTAACTATTTTAAATTGACTTCTTACTTAAAGGGGTTGTTCACCTTCAAACAACTAGTTGGTTTCAGATAGACCACCAGAAATAATGACTTTTTCCAAACACTTTCTATTTGTTACCGTTCTTCTAATATTGAAGTGTAAAGTGTCATTTTTTCACTGTCTAAAGCAGCGCTGGGGGGGGGTCGCCGACCCTCCAAACTGTTTTAAATTGATACGTTTAATGGACACATTACTTATCTTTGTCCTTGCTGAGCAAAATCTCTGGGTTTCATTAGAGGCAGCTGTTAGAATTGATACAATAGTTACTAATACTCCAAAAATGCTGCTGAGAAATGTATCAACTAAATGTTGCAATATTGTAACAGATTAGAGTTTGCACCTGAATTACTGAGCTGCCAGACTGAAACACAAGAGATACAAACTTTAAACTTCGATTTTGGAAAAATAGTAAAAAATAAATAATAGAAAGTAATTCAAAAAAATCTATTTCTGGGGAACAATCTGAAAACTGAATTGGAAAAAAATGTTTGGAAGGTGAACAACCACTTTAAGTGCAAGTTCTGAAGAGCCTAAGTTTTATAATTATTCAATGAGTAGTTGCTTAAGAAAACCATTTGTAAAAGTAGAAAGCAACAGACCATGGTTTTGGTTTTTTTTTCCATACAGGTGAATAGGGATCACTGTTTCTGTAATTTATTTCCATTTATGTTTCAGCTAATAACAGCCAAGCTTACCCAGATAAGTTCAAATATGCCTTCAAGCCCTGACAGCTCATCAGACTCTTCAACTGGATCTCCTGGAAATCATGGAAATCATTATAGTGATGGTCCCAATCCAGAAGTAGAAAGTTGCCTACCTGGTGTGGTAAGCAGAGTTTCCCTTTATTTAATTGCAATTGTAAATTGTTTTAAGTAGAAAACTTTATGTATGATCTACAGATCACACCCAGTGTCTTCCTGCTGTTCCTGCAAAAAAAAGTTTGTTTTGCTTTGGAGAGGAGAATATGCTTTGAGGCAGGGGTGATTAGGGAGTGTCAGGCAGGTGGGGGCTGACCCAGTCCGACCTTGGATAAATTAGAACACAAATCAATTGAGCACACAACAATAGAATCAAATTTAGATGCATATAAATTGCAAAAAGCTCAGAAGTACCCCTGTACAGAGTAACTTAAGTGACACTATTTACATATAGTGGGCTTGCACACATAATTACCAACACATGGTGGTCTCACAAAAAACATTTCTTTATATAAAAATCAAAAAAGTATACAGTATATCAAGCAATGCCGTATTTGTCCTGAATTTATTCACATACATCCGGTTTGATAGCATAACAATACATGCCACCAAGATGCAAACTCAAGGCAAAAAAAGAGCAACACATAGAGGATATTTTTTTTTTAAATGAGCCTAACATTTCAGCACAATATCCTTTGTCCACTTGATAATGTTTTTAGATCTGCTCATCACTGCAAGCTGGATACTGTCATAAAGTATTGCACAGCTAGATTCTTTTTTTTTTAATTTTTTTTTTTTTAAATAACATTACCCCAACAATATCCCTTATTGGAGGCATGTAATGTTATGGAAGCAGGTTAATGATATTGAAACTTTCAAAAGGTTTAGTAAAAGGAAGTTCACCTTTATTGACATTATGAATTTTAGCCTTCCTGTTCTGCCTCATTCCATCCTGCTCAAAGAGATTGACTGTCAGGTTTCATTTTTATTGTTCTTTATTTTTATTATCATTTTATACAGGCCTCTCTTATTCGTTTTCCATTTTGACTTCAAAACTGCTTATCGATTGCTAGGGTAGTTAAGCCTTAGCGATAGCGGTTTGGTTTCCAAGCCTGAGCATTACAGAATCCACACCAAAATTTTAAAGGCTGAATTTCCCTTTTAATATTGGATGTTTCAGGCCCAAGAACATTTCATTTTGATGAGCATCCTTTCTTTACATAGTGATAAAATGTTAACATTTAATTTAGTTGTAAGATCTCCAACTGTATACTTTATTTTCCATAGGCATGCACTTTTTGTGTAAAGAAATGTAAAATTTTCATACTTATTGTCTTTTCAGGTAATGTCCATGCATCATAGATATATATCTTTTCTTTGGCAAGTTGCAGACTTGGGCAGCAGCTTAAATATTCCACCTCTGCGTGATGGTGCGCGAGTCCTCATGAAACTTATGCCACCAGGTAAGAAAGAAAATGTTCAAAATCAGATCCATAAATGCTCCTTTTTTTTTTGTGTGTGTGTGAAATCTATATTTAAACACAATTTATTTTTAAAACATATTTCAGTATATTTACTTAATGACATTGAAACTACAAAACAAAAGACGAGATTTTAGTATAAATTAATTCTCCAAGAGTGCAGTTAATAATGGGCAATATTAATACATATATAAATATATTACACGGGCAACAAAGTACATCTTTTCAGAAGGAATGTTTTTAAAAAAAAATGTGCATTTTATTATGGCTACTCAACTACCCACTGTTGACTTGCAGGCTGTAAATGACTATGGAGCATTTACATTTCAGTAGTCATCTTGTTGGCCCAGAGCTACTTAAAACAGTTGACAATATGTAGCGTTTGTTTTCTCCTAGTCTGCTTGGGGGACACGGGGACAGTGGGGTATAGCTGGTACATCCATTAGGCAGGACACAACTAAGCACCTTGTGCTCTTAATGTTTTATTCTCCCTCACTTTGTAAACACCTGCAGCACAGATCATTTATTCTCTGACCCGGTTTTTTCTGGGTCTGTAGGGGGGTGGTGCGTGGTCCTGCACAAAGTTTGTCCTGTCGCCATCTCTATTACAGATGCACAGGTCACACACCACCATTTTCCCTGCATTCCACAGCATTTGCTCCCAACCCCCCCTGCGGCAGTCATTTTGTCCAGACTACTGGGAGACGAGCTCTGGGGTTGTTCCTTTAACCACTCCATATCTCCTGTAATAGACAGACTGTCTCTGTCTGCCTACAGCTCCAGGCATACAGTGGGGTGTCCTGCCTCGTTTTTTTCAGCTCCAGCAGGGCACACCCAGAACTGCTGATCCTCCTTTCCTGCTCTACCATCCGCAGGTTAGTGTTCAGCTGGGCATTGGGGCTACTAGGGACCCTACACCCTACCCTAATTACAAGCCCACTAAATTATTCTATTTTCATGTCTGATTGCCAGAGTGACAACCTTTTTTCCAGGGTAGCGCCAACTGCTTCTGTTAAAGCCATAGGGGGAAAGAGCACCCTCCTACTGCAACCCAAGGCACTTCCTACTGTTCGAAGGGGAAAGTTTTTTCGCAGCTCCCAAACGAATAACACATGGTTCTCCCCTCCAAGGCAATCTTTCATGGCACGGGGCGCTTTACAAGTAAGCAAAGACCAGTCTGGCACAACAAGAGGGCACACTCCGAGGACAAGTCTACCTCAACATAACCGTGTCATTATACCTCCATATGCATCTCCGATACGAGGGAGGTTAAGTCTGTTCTCCAACGCTTGGCTCACAATCAAGATGCACGATATGGTGACTCGAGGTTATCATCTGGAGTTTTCGTTTTTTTTTTTTTTCCATGTCCACAATTCCATCAGAGCCAGACAAGCATGCAGCCACCCTAAGGTTTTCCAATCTCCGTCTCTTAAAGGTGCTCACTCCCATGCCCCCTCTAGACCATTTCAAAAGGTATTATTCAAACCTGTTCGTAGTACCCAAAAAGGACAGGTCAGTTCATCCCATCCTAGACCTGAAGGAACTAAACAAACTCATTTGCCAGACACTTCAAAAAGGAGTTTCTCAGGTCTGTCATTGCAGCAGTGACTCCAGGGCAGTGTCTCATTTCCCTGGACATAACACATGCTTATCTGCAGGTTCCCATTTTCCATCACCATCACAGATATTTGAGACTTGCCTTTCAAAATCATCATGTCCAATTTACAAGTCTCCCTTTCGGGCTCACTTCAACTCCCCGAGTCTTCACCACAGTCATGGCAATTTACAAGTCTCCCTTTCGGGCTCACTTCAACTCCCCGAGTCTTCACCACGGTCATGGCAGCTACAACAGCGGTGATCATCAGTGCGGGTGTTTCCATTACACCGTACCTGGACAATCCATTGATCAAGGCTTCATCCCATCCATTGCAGGAACTAGGTTGAGTTCTAAACAAAATCCTCATTGGCACCCAGTCAATTGAAGGTGTTTCTCAACATGCACTTCAACACACAGAGAATCTCTCTTCCTCAGGAGACAGCACTTCACCTCAGATTTCTAGTTAGATCGCTTTTGGAGAAACAACATCAAATTTTTGAAAGTGCTGGGAGTTATGGTCTCGGTCATAGAAGCAGTGCCATTTGCTCAGTTCCATCTTCAAGAGCTGCCCTCGAGGGAAAGCCAGCACAGGGACTCTGGAATTCAGAGGAAAAGAAATGACCGTTCAATATTCTAGAAATTTGAGCAATCTGTCTAGGCCTTCATTGGCAACTAGATCTGATAGATCAGGTGGCGAAGATTCAGACAGACAATGCCACAATGGTGGCTTACATGAACCACCAAGCCGAGGGGCCTTAAACGAGATCAAGCTCATTTACCAATGGGCAGAAAGCCATCAGACCATGCTTTCAGCCATCTACATTCCAGGGCTCCTCAACTGGGAAGCAAACATTCTAAGCAGACAGTCCATAGACCCAGGCAAGTGGTCTCTAAACGACAGTGTTCCACAAGATAACACAGAGGTGGGGCATTCCGGAAGTGGACCTCCTGGCGACTCGACACTATCGAAAGTGGAACCTTTTCTAGCTCGGTACAGAGATCCCCTAGCCTTCTTCATCAACGCTGTCATGGCGGCCTGGCCGTTTTCACCTAAGCATACACCTTTCCACCTCTGCCACTTCTCCCAAGGATAATCAGACGGCTACAGACAGAGCAGACACCTCTTATTCTCATAGAACCAAGGTGGCCTCGATGGTTCTGGTTCACAGACCTCATCAATTGGTCAGTATCAGAACCCTGGATGATACCTCCTCTGCCAGACCTTCTATTGCAGGGTCCAATCCAACGTCCAAATCCATCATACCTGAATTTGACTGCATGGCTCAAAAGGTGTTTTCCCAGGCCGCAGCATGCATTATGTGCACTTCCTGAAAGCCAGTTTCAGCCAAGACATACCGTCAATGGTGCAACTGAAACAATGCTGTATTCAGGGTCTTCTCAGTCCCCAATATCCTAGAGTTCCTGCAGGAAGGGTTATCCAAGGGTCTGTCTCTTGCTTCTCTAAAGTCTCAGATTCCATTTTTTTCTGTATGGAGCGCCTGGCACTATTGCCTGATGTCAAAACCTTTATGCAGGGGGTTTTACATGTGGCTCCCCCCATCCGACCACCAGCTCCTCTCTGGGACCTCAACTTAGTATTGCAAGACACCTGCTGTTTGAACCACTGGGGTCAGTGTCTCTGCAATGGCTCACCTGGAAGACCGTTTTTTCCTTTGGCAATTGCCTCAGCAAGACCTGTTTTATGAACTCACAAATTATCCTGTAAGCCGCCCTTCTTAGTTGTTCCATCACGACAGAGCGGTTATCCGAACCATCTTTTCATTCCTGACTACAATGGAATTTCACTTGAACCAGGAAATAAATGCTTCCAACTTTCTGTCCTTCACATCCAATCCCAAGGAGGTGGCTCTACAATGTCTGGATCCAGTTAAAGCTCTAAAATTCCATCTTAATAGTGTTCAGGACATCCGCAGGACTGATGCCCTACTCATCCTGCCTGTGGGACCTCATAAAGGTTCACCTGCCACTAAATCTGCCAATTTTCGTTGGATATAGTAAACCATTCAGCGAGCCTACAATGCACAAGGCCAATTGCCTACAGCTAGGATTACTGCCCACTCTACCAGAGGGATGAGTACGTCTTGGGCCTTCGGAAATCATGCTTTGGCAGAACAGCTGTCCAAAGCAGCTACGTGGACTTTGGTCCACTCCTTTTGCAAATTTTACCATTTCGACACTGTTGCGGCTTCTGACACTCACTTTAGCAGAAAGGTGCTTCAAGCCTCAGTGGTCGTTTCCACATAGGCCTCACTCTCCCCCTGGGATTTTAGGGGACAGCTTTGGTACGTCCCCACTGTCCCTGTGTCTCCCAAGCAGACTAGGAGAAAACATACTACATGTTATTACGTTCTAAAGGATTATTTGATTCCTATTGACTTTGTTACAAACTGAGTGAAACTCTGCCTGCTGGGGGTATAGCCAGTGGAGGAGGAGCCAGTTTTTATTAGTTGTGTCCTGCCTGCTGGATGTACCAGCTATACCCCACTGTCCCTGTGTCCTCCAAGCGACTGAAGAGAAAGAGATTTAAGTGAGTACACAAAATCTCCTTTTCAGTTGTGTACCTAACAAAGCTTAGATACAATGGCACAAAATACCTTCATCATGAAAAGGTGGGATGTTAAGTTGCCTTGTCTTTAAAGTTTTAAGTAAAATGCTTTGTTAAAATGCAAAGTGGGCTGTTCTGTGCTTCAGCAATGAACTTTATCATTATTAAGCAAATAGTTTTAAATCCAGTACCAAGTAATTATGTAAACTACAGAATGCCAACTTAACAGTTGACTTTTAAACTGAGGATCTTTCATACAAAATGTGTACTGTTGTTATTGGCAGCCTGAATAGTCATGTCGGTAAAATCAATTTATTTTTAATGTTCCTTCATACAAACCATTGCTTCCTGTTTTAAGGCATATTACTACTTTCTTCCCTAATTTTGTGATGAAGATTTTGCTCTTCTCTTTCTTTACAGATAACACTATAGTAGAAAAACTCAGAGCGATCTGTTTAGATCATGCAAAACTTGGGGAAAGTAGCCTAAGTTCTTCTCTAGATTCCCTTTTCTTTGGTCCTTCTGCTTCTCAAGTTCTTTACTTGACTGAGGTTGGTAACAGTTCTATTATAATCAATATTATAAATATTTTAGTGTAGAGATTATACAGGTATTTACTACTATTAGTAGTAGCATTAATGTGCATGTAAAATGTATTTGAATTGCTGTATATAAACTTTGTTTATACATTAGTATGCTTATACCCATGGCAATTGCCATTTCTCTTGCCTAATTGGGGGACACAGGCACCATGGGGATGAAGATCCTGCAGCTGGAGAATGGACACTAACTTGTTAACTGTGACTCCTCCTCCTGCTCTGGGCTTCATCCCCTGCCTCCTCCTCTTACTTCCAGTTTCTTTTAGTGTCCTCAGAAGGAGAAGACACAACTACAGGTGGCTGGAGCAGGTGATTAATGACTACGGTCGGATCATGCCACAATGATAGGGCCACTGATTTATTTCAAGAGCCCTACTCAGCTGTAATTCCTTTTCGATACCCTAAAGCCTTCCCGCTCCCCGGAGGACTGCAGGCTAGCTCCAATATATCCCAACGCTGGCTTCCCGCTCTTCGGAGGCTGCACCAGCATTGCCATACCTGAACTTATCTAACTGGAGGTCTTATGGCACTACAGGGATATCATAGCGAGTTATCACACAGCTGAGGCAGGGGTAAGTACTCTACCCCTACCCCCTCTTCATATGGCTGTAAGTCAGTCAACGCGGTTACCCCACAGCACCCTGAGTAGGTGTAGGTACAGGGAACAAAATATATTTGAAAGGTGGCGAATATCTTTGGTATCGCTCCTTTTCTTAACGCATCGCTACAGGTTCAAACTTGAGCGCGAAACCGGCCGCATCCCCCTTCACTTCCGGGTCTCTGTCTCGCGCTCCTTGAGCGCGAAATCTTGCGCAGGGCACCCTTCCTTCCGGTTCCACACGCGGCAGCTCCTGAGGCAGAGACACCCTCCCTCGGGGACAGCAACTGAGATGCAGACACTTATCGGGCTCCCGCTGCCACCTACTGTCTGTCAGGCGGCGGATACCCCCATCGCTTCAAAGCGCAAGGTACTTCCCAGTCCTATAGGGAACCTCTCTCCCCTATCGTGGCAATGGCTTGCACGGCACCTCACTCTCTCTCTCTCTCCGACAGCGCTACACCTGTGACCTGCTACCCTCACACACTACACCTGAGGGCTATTCCCCTGCCTCCCTCCACAAAAAAAAAAAAAAAAGCAGCTCATGGCAGAAAAAGCAGACGAGCCCAGGACCTCCAAGTCCTCAGCTCAAAATCGTAAGGCTACGCAGGTGTCTTACTTGGCATGCACTGCGTGTAAGTTCAAATTTAACACGCCTTCGGCCGATTCTGTGTGTGTGTAAACTGTAGGCCTAAAGACCCTACACCACCACCTACCAACGCAACAGAATCTGAACTGATTAAGGCCTTATCGCTTTCCCTGGCAGGCATCCAGAATCTTGCCTGCATTCCAGACACATTAGACAGATTCCTGGAACGCATATCCCTACCAAATACAGGGGAAAACCAGCCTACGGGCAAGAAACGTATCTCCAGTTCAACTCAAGAATGCCCAGGAGAGCCGTCACAGCTATCTGACGAGGATGGCCTGATCCTGTCTGAAGAAGAGTCAGACACTGAGCAAGAAGCAGAAAATGATCTGCCTAGAACACAAAGAGGTAGAAGGCCTTATACAAGCAGTACTTACGACTCTTAACATTGAGGACTCTGTCCCTGCAGTAGAACCTGCCAAAAACATTTTCAAAAGACAGAGGAAGAACGCATGCATTTTCCCAGCATACGAACAGCTAGAAGACATTATCAAGGCACAATGGAAGACCCCAGACCATAGGGTTCAATTATCCAGAAGATTGTCACAGACATACCCTTTTCCTCAGGAGTGTACAGAATTATGGTCATCACCACCATCAGTGGACCCACCGGTATCCAGACTTTCCAGAAACACGACTATTCCTGTGGCAGACGCAGCAGCGTTCAAAGACCCCATAGACAAGAGAATAGAAGGTTTCTGTAAGTCCACATTCACTGCTGCAGGGACGGCATTCAGACCAATTTTTGCCATCGCTTGGGTCGCCAAGGCCATGGAAGTATGGATAGAACAAGTGTCGCAATCTATTGGTTCGGAGGAACCCGCAACTGACAGTCTACTTTCTCAAATTGCCGATGCTACATCCTATATCTGTGATGCGGCCTTAGATGCAGCTAAGATGGTCTCACAGGCCTCCGCACAATCTATCGCAGCCCGACGTTTTTTGTGGTTGAAGACGTGGTCAGCTGATATAACCTCCAAGAGATCACTTGTCAGTCTGCTATTCCAAGGGAAACTTCTCTTTGGGACGGAGCTGGAAAAGATAATCTCCCAAGCCACGGGAGGCGAGAGTACTCTACTGCCTCAGACCAGAAACAAGAGAATCCCCTTCAAGAGAAGACCCTTTTTTTCGGCCATTTCGCCAGACGCAAAGAGCCAGAACGCAAACTGAGAAGAACAACAGTGGCTACAGATCTCAATATCAACACAGGCAAAGACCCAATTGGTCTTCCACCAAGGGAAATCCAAAGCCCTCTCAGGATAAGCCCAGCACAGCATGAAGGAACGCCCACCTCCGAAGAGATCCCGGTAGGCGGCCCAAGATCATTGGGTACGAAGGGTGGTATCACAAGGACTGCTGATAGACTTCATCCAACGACCCCCCCCCGCAGGTTCTTTGTATCCAGACTGCCCAAACAAAGCCAAAACAAGACCAGATTCCTAGCTGTCATCCAAGACCTTGTGGCAGCAGGGACGATCCAGCCAGTCCCTCACACAGAAAGGGGAAAAGGGTACTACTCCAACCTCTTCACCGTCCCCAAAAAGGATGGAACTCTCCAGCCAGTTTTAGACCTAAAGTCCCTCAATCCTTTCGTCAGATACTGCCACTTCAAGATGGAGTCCATCCTGTCAGTCCTAAGTTCGATGGAGGGAGGCGAATTCATGACCGTCATAGACATCAAGGACGCCTACCTCCACATACCAATCCACCCAGCACATCACAGATTCCTAAGATTTTTTGTCAACGGAAGCCACTGGCAGTTCGTGGCACTCCCATTCGGCCTTTTATCAGCACCCCGCACCTTCACCAAGATCATGGCGGCGGCATTAGAAGGGCTGAGGATCAAGGGGATAACTGTCATACCTTACTTAGACAACCTCCTCATCAAGAGCCAATCCAGGGAAACGGCAGAACAAAAAACATTTCAAGTAATACAAGTCCTAACGCAGTTCGGGTGGTTAATCAACTACAACAAATCCCACCTAGTCCCGACACAGAGGATAGAATACTTGGGACTCATACTAGACTCGAACAAGGGCAAAGCCTTCCTTCCGGCAGAAAAGAAAGCCACCTTACAGGCACGCATCCTAACCCTGAAAACGGCACCAAAGATTCCATTACGGGTAGCAATGCAAACTCTAGGGACGATGGTAGCAGCCTTCCCAGCCATACCTTACGCACAGTTCCACACCAGAACACTACAACATTTCATACATCGCCGTCAAAGGATGAACCAAAAGGACCTAGATCGACAGATAGTCATCCCAGACCTAGTCAAGAGATCCCTAGATTGGTGGACCAATGCATGCCAGATGGCTACAGGGAAACCTTTTCCTGGCCACCATTGGACAGTACTCTCTACGGACGCAAGTCTGAGGGTGGGGCGGAGTAATCGGCCAAAGAACAGCACAGGGATTTTGGGACCAGAAGGAAAGAACTCTTCCCATCAACCTGTTAGAACTAAGGGCGATCAGATACTCGCTGAATCGCTTCACTTCCGTACTCAAGGGGCGAATACAGTCGGACAATGTGACAGCAGTGGCCTACATAAACCACCAAGGGGGAACCAGAAGCTTGGCGGCCCAAAAGGAAGCAGATCACATCCTAGAGTGGGCCGAAGAAAATGTCCCAGCCATCTCGGCAGTACACATACCGGGAGTAGAGAACTGGATGGCGGACTACTTGAGCAGGGAAACCATAGATCAGAGCGAGTGGAGCCTACATCCCGAAGTATTCCAGCTGTTAGTAGAGAGGTGGGGACTACCAGACATCGACTTAATGGCATCCCTAAGCAATCGAAAAATGCAGAGATTTGTGGCCAGAAGCCTAGACCCACTAGCTCACACGGTAGACGCTCTGGTCATACCCTGGAGCTTCACAACAGTTTATGTATTCCCGCCAATATCACTACTACCAAAGGTAATACAAAAGATAAGGAAAGAAGGAACAAGAACCATCTGGTAGCACCATTCTGGAGATCGTGGTTTGCGGAAATTGTAAGACTGGCAAAGGAAGGCCCCTTCCACCTTCCTCAAAGAGCAGACCTACTCACACAAGGACCAATCGTCCACGAGAATTCTCAGCAGTGGGCTTTAACGGCATGGCTCTTGAGACCCTAATTCTCAAGAAATCAGGAGCACCAACGGAGGCTATACCCACCATGCTAAGAGCACGAAAACCCACTTCAGCGAAGGCCTATCACAGAGTCTGGAAGACATTCATTATATGGTGCGACAATAGAGGGCTAGACCCACAAGAAGCAAGGGAAAGGGAAATCCTATCCTTCCTTCAGGAGGGCTTAACTAAAGTCTTAGCCCTCAGTTCCCTAAAAGTACAGGTATCGGCCTTATCCATTCGCTACCAAGAAAAGCTGGTGTTGAAGAGTAACATCAGAACTTTTCTCCAGGGAGCGATGCGAGTTGCACCACCATACAGATCCCCAGTCCCCCCCTGGGATCTCAATTTGGTTCTCAAAACACTGCAGGAGGATCCTTATGAACCAATAGAGGACATTCCCTCTTTCTACTCTATCTGAGAAGGTGATCTTCCTATTGACCATCACTTCAGCTTGCAGAGTCTCAGAGCTAGCTGCACTATCATACAAGCCTCCATTCACAATCTTCCACAAGGATAAGGTGGTATTACGACCAACACCAGATTTCCTACCTAAGGTAGTCTCCGAGTATCACCTCAACCAGGAAATAATCGTTCCATCGCTATGTCCAGAGCCCAAGAACTCGAAGGAAAGCAGATTGAACAAATTAGATGTAGTGAGAGCACTCAGAGCCTATTTGGAAGCCACCAAAGAGATGAGAAGAGCAGACACACTATTTGTTATGCCCAACGGACCACGCACAGGAACCATAGCTTCCAAGTTAACGTTGGCGAAATGGATTCGTGCTACAATCACCAGAGCTTACACACTCAAAGGAAAGAAGCCACCACTAAGGGTGACTGCACATTCGACACGCGCAATCAGCACATCTTGGGCGGTGAGGCATCAAGCAACAGTAGAACAAGTGTGCAGAGCTGCAATGTGGGCCTCCCAACATACAGTGGTGTGAAAAACTATTTGCCCCCTTCCTGATTTCTTATTCTTTTGCATGTTTGTCACACAAAATGTTTCTGATCATCAAACACATTTAACTATTAGTCAAAGATAACACAAGTAAACACAAAATGCTGTTTTTAAATGAGGGTTTTTATTATTTAGGGAGAAACAAAATCCAAACCTGTGTGAAACAGTAATTGCCCCCTGAACCTAATAACTTGTTGGGCCACCCTTAGCAGCAATAACTGCAATCAAGCGTTTGCGATAACGAGTCTTTTACAGCGCTTTGGAGGAATTTTGGCCCACTCATCTTTGCAGAATTGTTGTAATTCAGCTTTATTTGAGGGTTTTCTAGCATGAACCGCCTTTTTAAAGTCATGCCACAACATCTCAATAGGATTCAGGTCAGGACTTTGACTAGGCCACTCCAAAGTCTTCATTTTGTTTTTCTTCAGCCATTCAGAGGTGGATTTGCTGGTGTGTTTTGGGTCATTGTCCTGCTGCAGCACCCAAGATCGCTTCAGCTTGAGTTGATGAATAGATGGCCGGACATTCTCCTTCAGGATTTTTTGGTAGACAGTAGAATTCATGGTTCCATCTATCACAGCAAGCCTTCCAGGTCCTGAAGCAGCAAAACAACCCCAGACCATCACACTACCACCACCATATTTTACTGTTGGTATGATGTTCTTTTTCTGAAATGCTGTGTTACTTTTTGTCAGGATCGCGCCGCCCGGAGGCTTACCTTTAGCTCCGGGCGGCGCGTCCTCTCCTGTCCGGCGCATATCCACAATGGCGGCACCCATAGCCGCCACGTGGATATGCGGTGCCGGGTAGTGACGTCACCGCGCTCGTTTTGGCGCGAATTTCAAATATTTAAAGGGCTATTGGACGCCATTATGGCGCCCAATTATAGGACCATACTGCTATTGTTCCTGGGTATTGTTATTGATCCTGATATTGCTTTTGATCCTGTTTCCTGTGTTTTTGACCTTGTTCCTGTATTTTGATCACTGCTTGGACTTTTGTTTATTTTGTTCCTGTTAATACACTTTTGCCTGGACCTGTCTGACTCCTGCTTAATCCTTGCCTTGCTGCGTTATTGGATCCTTTGGTCCCTAAGCTTCCTCCTTGATCCACTACTTCCCCATGGCGCCTAACGAAGGCCAACCCGTGACACTTTTACGCCAGATGTAACGGGACGTGCACCTTCCAAAAAGTTCAACTTTTGTCTCGTCGGTCTACAAGGTATTTTCCCAAAAGTCTTGTCAATCATTGAGATGTTTTTTAGCAAAATTGAGACGAGCCTTAATGTTCTTTTTGCTTAAAAGTGGTTTGCGCCTTGGAAATCTGCCATGCAGGCCATTTTTGCCCAGTCTCTTTCTTATGGTGGAGTCGTGAACACTGACCTTAATTGAGGCAAGTGAGGCCTGCAGTTCTTTAGATGTTATCCTGGGGTCTTTTGTGGCCTCTCGGATGAGTTGTCTCTGCGCTCTTGGGGTAATTTTGGTCGGCCGGCCACTCCTGGGAAGGTTCACCACCATGTTTTTGCCATTTGTGGATAATTGCTCTCACTGTGGTTCGCTGGAGTCCCAAAGCTTTAGAAATGGCTTTATAACCTTTACCAGACTGATAGATCTCAATTACTTTTGTTCTTAGTTATTTTTAACAAGGGGGGCAATCACTTTTTCACACAGGCCCATGTAGATTTGGAGTTTTTTTTCTCCCTTAATAACGTAAACCTTCATTTAAAAACTGCATTTTGTGTTCAATTATGTTATCTTTGACTAATAGTTAACGGTTTTTGATGAGCAGAAACATTTAAGTGTGACAAACATGCAAAAGAATAAGAAATCAGGAAGGGGGCAAATAGTTTTTCACACCACTGTACCTTCACACGCTTCTACAAGTTACACACACGGGCATGTCCCTCCCTCTAGGGGTGCTTTAGGACATCCCCATGGTGCCTGTGTCCCCCAATTAGGCAAGAGATTTTTGTACTCACCGTTAAATCTTTTTCTCTTTTCCTATATTGGGGGACACAGGCTTTCCCTCCCTGGCTGACACTGTAAAAGTTATGTATTCATCTGTTGTTAATAGAAAATAGTTCAACAAGTTTTAAATTTTTTGAGGGGTTTGAATCCTCCTCGTCTGTTTTGGGTTGCTTTGCTCCTTCTTCGGTAGAAACTGGAAGTAAGAGGAGGAGGCAGGGGATGAAGCCCAGAGCAGGAGGAGGAGTCACAGTTAACAAGTTAGTGTCCATTCTCCAGCTGCAGGATCTTCATTCCCATGATCCCTGTGTCCCCCAATATAGGACAAGAGAAAAAGATTTAACGGTGAGTACAAAAATCTCTCTTTCCAGCCTTCACAGTGGTGGGTTCCATTTATTTTATATTTAAGAATGGTTAGCAACACTGGTTGCTAACAAATGGTTGATTTATATGCTATATCTGACATATTTGTCGGGCTTGATTCTGCATCTATATGAAATTACATTGAACTGAAAGATATAATCCAGTAAATATAAAATATATAGTTAATTCTTCAGTGTTGATGCTGTTGTTTCTGTTCCTTTCTAGGTAGTTTATGCCTTATTAATGCCTGCCAATGCCCCCCTTGGAGAAGATGCATGCGATTTCCAATACAACTTCTTAAAAAGTGGTGGTTTGCCACTTGTTTTAAGCATGCTGACCCGAAATAATTTCCTACCAAATGCTGACATGGGAACAAGGAGGAGTGCCTATCTTAATGCCCTGAAAGTTGCCAAATTGCTGCTTACTGCCATTGGCTATGGCCACGTTCGTGCTGTTGCAGAAGCCTGCCAACCAGTTGCGGAAGGCACAAACCCTTTTTCACCGGTAAATTAATAATTCAGAATTAGTTCAGTATGTTAAGTCTCTTAAAACATTTTTGGTACTGGCCAAAATATGGGACATTTTAAGTAATATATATATGCTTTCAAGGTATTAGCCAGTGGGTGGACTTTTTAAGTAAGAAGTAATATGTTGCTTACTACACATAAACGCTTGTGCTGTACATTCCTGTGTACATAGTACAAATAGTGGTTTAAAATATATGTATAAACATGTCTATGAATTACCAAATGTATAATAATACTAACCTTCTTTTAAAGGGGCTGCAAACCTTCCAAACACTTTATTTAGTTCAGTTGTTTTAAGATTGTTCACCAGAAATACAAACGTTTTTCATTTGCTTTCTATGTTTTATTTTGGACCATTTTTTCTGAATTTAAGTTTATTGCTCCTGTCCCTGATGTTTCAATCTGGCAGCTCAATAAGCAAGGTCCAGATTCTGAACCTTTACAGTTTGCTACAATTAGATGCTACATTAGTTGATACAATGCCTAAAATGGATTGTTTGAGAGTTAGCACCTTTTCATTTACAGAACATGCCTACAGCTTTTAAGATGTTTGGTTTTTTTTGTATTGTGAAGCAAACAACAAATAGGACAAAATAACAAATCTTCAGCATACCCTAAAGTTATTACTTTGTAGAGCCACCTTTTTGCAGCAATTACAGCTGCAAGTCTGCAAGGGGTGGGTCGCTTTGGATAAGTCTCTGTGAGCTTGCCACATTTTGCCATTCGGATTTTTGCCCATTCCTCAAGGCTAAACTGCTCCAGTTCCTTTATGTTGGATGGTTTTCACTTTTGAACTGCAAACTTGTTGACCAGAGATTCTTCATTGGATTGAGGTCTGGACTGGACTAGGCTATTCCAACACCTTTAAAGTGACAATGACACTAAAAATTTTGGTTTCAAAATGTTCGTCTATATTAAAAGTTACCTATAGTTCATGTTGATCGTTTTTTGCTAATAGTTCTGCTTTTGTAAGTAATTGTTATTTGAAGTTCCTAAACCTGACTGTTTTGCCAACCTGACTGTCCTGCCTTAACCTGTCGGTTAGAGTTTCTAATGCTAAAAGACTATTGCTGCATAAATATGGCAGCCCCTTCATAGAGGAACATGGGGGTAAGAAAGGTAGTATAAAAGCATCAGGCATATACTTTAATGGTAACATTATAAACAGCATTCAAAGGCAATGTTAGGATAGATTTTTATATTTAAAAAAAGGTTATTTTCTGATGTTAGTATCTCTAAGCGTTTCCCTTTAAACCAATTGAGTGTTACTTTGGCAGTATGCTTTGCGGCATTGTCCTGCTGGAAGGTGAACCTCCATCCCAGTCTCAAATCACAGGCCTACTGACACAGGTTTTGCTCAAGAATATCCCTGTATTTAGCACCATCCATCTTTCCCTAGACGTAGACCAGTTTCCCAGTCCCTGCTGCTGAAAAACATCCCCACAGTATGATGCTGCCACCACCACCATGTTTCACTGTGGCGATGGTGTTCTTGGGGTGATGGGATGTGTTTGTGCCAGACCTAGCATTTTCTTTGGTGGCCAAAAGCTTCAATTTTACTCATTTAACCAGAGCATCTTCCTCCATACATTTGGGGAGTCGCCCACATGCCTTTTGGCAAACTCAATACATGCCTTCTTATTTTTAACTTTAAGTAATGGCTTTTTTCTGGCCACTCTTCCATAAAGCCCAACTCTATGGAGGGTACGGCTGATTGTGCCCTGCTTGCCTGGTCTGTGAGTTTTGGTGGGCGGCCTTCTCTTGGCAGTTTGTTGTGGTACCATGTTCTTTCCATTTGAAGATGATGGATTTGATGATGCACTGGGGGATCCTCAAAGATTTGGATGTTTTTTTTATAACCCAAACCTGACTTGTAGTTCTCTATAACTTTGTCCCTGACTTGTTTGGAGAGTTCCTTGGTCTTCATGGTGTGATGCCTCTTGCTTAGTGGTGTTGCAGCCTCTGGGGCCTTTCAGAGGCCCCACAGTGTCATGTGACACTTAGATTGCACACAGGTGGACTTTGATTTCAATTATTGTGACTTTTGAAGGTAATTGGTTGCGCAAAGATTTTTTAGGGGCTTCAAGGCAAAGGGGGTAAATACATATGCAGATGCCAATTTTAAGTTTTTTATTTTTCTTTTCTTTTTTTATATATTTTTGTCTAATTTCACTTCACCAACTATTTTGTGCAGACCCATCACATAAACCTTTAAATTACAGGTTGGAATGTAACAAAATAGGTAAAAAGCCAAGGGGATGAACACTTTTGCAAGGCATTGTACATTTCTCAGCATTATCTATGGAATGTTAGCAAATGTTGTATTGGTCATGATTATGATCGGTTAAGTTAATCAAAATTAGAATAGGCTGCTTCATAAAGGCATAATGTTAATAATAAACTGAAATGTCCGTATTAGCAAATGGTCACTATTTGAAAAACTCAACTGAATTAACTGTGAAAGAGAAGGACCACTTTAAATAACTTTTTTTTTTCGAGTCTTTAAACACTAACATCTGACCCTTATAACTGTATTACAGGCAATGCATGATCAAGCAGTGGTTCTTCAAAATGCCCTTCAGAACATTCCTAATCCAACTTCAGAGTGTATGTTGAGAAATGTTGCGATTCGGCTTGCACAACAAATTTCTGAGGAGGTAGATATTTTAATGTCTGGTAGCACTAAACTAAATCTTTATTTTTTTTTTTTTATACCAAGAAGAAGATGAAATTATCAAAGCATCTAATCCACAGTCTGTGATATCTGTAAAAAGATTTGAATACATTTGCCAAAATGGCTTTCAGTTGTCTGGAGTTTTCATGGCATTAATATGTGCACAAAATGTTGGTACAATACAGCCAAATAGTGAAATAAATTTTGAATTTGTGCATCCCTAATATAGACTGACTTTAGTCTGTTTTGAATGAATTTTTTTTTTTTTTACTGAATTCACTTTTTTTACCTTTTTATATAGGCTTCTAAATACATCCCTGATATTTGTGTTATAAGAGCAATACAAAAAATCATCTGGGCATCTGGTTGTGGATCTGTCCAGTTGGTATTTTCAGCCAACGAGGAAATAAGTAAAATTTATGAAAAGGTAAGAAAATGATAAAATAATGAATATGATCAATAGCTACATTTCCTTTTTTTTTCTTTTTTTAGCTAAACTGAAAAAATATAAACTATAAAGGCTGGAGTGACTGGATGTCTAACATAATAGCAAGAAAACTACTCATGCATTGCAGCTCTATTGGTTTCCACTGATTTGGTTACCAGGTAGTAACCAGTCAGTGATTTGAGGGGTGCCACATTGGTCATAACAGTTTGCTTTTGAATGTGACCTGCATGCTATGCATCAATTGCAAACTCGGTTATGTCCTTTGTGCCCCACCCTTCAAGTTACTTACTAAATAAGAGTTAGGCAGCTGAAAAGCAGAAAGTTTTGTTCTGTTTTGAATGCTTGAGCAACTGATGAAGTGGCAGATATTTAAGTAATCTCTTGCCTTGAACCACCATTTCGTGATGGTCTGTGTGCTGTCTCAAGAGATCACCTGACCAGAAATATTTCAATTATAACTAACAGGAAGAAGTGTGAAAGCAAAAGACTGAACTCTTTGGCTCATGTGACTTAACTTTATAGTTTGTTTGGTATGTTTGTGTGCACCGTTGAATCCTAGGATCCCAGGAGGCTGTCCTTATTTTAAAGGAGACATTTCATATAATCTTTATATTCCTTACAATATGTAATGCTGCAGAAAAAGCATTTTACCTCCTAAAAAACTGTAATTCTATCAGAGCTGCAGAGAGAACCTCTCTGCTCGGTGTCTAGGCTGAAATGAAGAGTGGGAGTGTCTGTTCATTCTCTCACAGGAAGTGGTCTCAGCACTGACTGACAGGTTGAAATCTGCTGTAGCTGGGCTGACCCCTCCCACTGCCTGTGTCTATTCCCAGCTGCACACACTGTGTGTCATTTTTATTGCCTGCTTCAAATGTACCTTCCACCTTCTTTGACCAGCTTTTACTTTGCCTCTGTTACTGGCTCTCGCTCCTTCTCCCTTACCAGCTCTCTATCTCCCTGGCTCCTGTTCCCCTCACTGACTCTCTCACTCTCCAGCTCGCTCATTTTTGGGCTTCCCCTTCTCTTTACATCACAGATAATCAAGATAGCAGAAACACTTGATAGGTTTTGGTTTTTGTTGCCTGCCTGCCTGCTTCAAAAGGCTCCCCCCTCACACACACACAGAAAGCAGTAAAGTCTGCTGCCCCTGCGACCCACCCCATCCTTGTGTAATGCGGGGAAATTCATTAGGGGGGAGGAGCAGAAAGGACGCTGATCGGAGATAAATCCAAACTGGTTCAGCAATGTGCAGGCTGTATGTGTTATAGCTGCTGTCATTCAGCAGCTCCTCTGCGTTCCTAACTCTTCACTTGACTGCCCGCTGTCATAGCTCCGTCCTGCTCCCCCCCCCCCCAGCCTAATTGTGTTATCCCCTGTGCGACCTGTGGAGAAAGGCAGGGGCCAGCGCAGCAGCCTGTGAGAAGGATGCGAGCCTGCCTTGTAGGGCCCCAGTGTGAGTGATGGTGCCTGAATGACATCACAGCATTGTACCGCCCAGCTCTGCATGCCCTCTCCTACTCAGTGGCTGCGGCTCACTGCTGAAAGAAAGGGAGAGCCAGCGGCCGTTGTATAGGCAGTATACATTGCAGCACAGGAAGCCCAGATAAAGGGAGGAGCAACAGCACTTTTAAAGCTTTTGACACATCATTTTCACTGAAAGGTATAGAAAACCTGAGATTTTCTTCTATTTTATAGTTTGACTAATTGATTTGAGGAGAGTTGTAAATGATGGTATATGTCCCCTTTAAATGGAAAATTTCTATTTATGATTACCCAATGGCACATGCTACAAAAAAGCAGGGTTTTACATACGAGTTGTTTATATGCAATATCTTTTTATAATGACCTACACTGTTTGGGGGGTATAGTTTTCATTTAAACAACTATATTAGAAACATTGTTTTACACTGAACTGTTCCTTTAACAACCAAATAAATATGAGGTTGTTTTATAGTCACATGCCCTTTAACCTCCTAACTGAACCTTTAATGGTAGTACACATTGTGAAGCAGATTTCCACCTACAACATCCCTTAGACCCCTGTTGAAATTTCCTGTATTATTTCCCATAGTGTAAAATGGAATATGCCTATACCAGTAGAAAAATGTGACGTAAGGATGTAAAGTCAAAAAAATAAAAGCACTTTAACAGATCCACTGCCTAAAAATAAACCTATTTTCAATTTGCTTTAATTAAAAAAAAATCTTTATAGTTTTCATAGAAACTGTCCTTTTCTGTGCTCCAGCTTCCCTTCTCTCCACTCACACATGCTTCAGCCTGCCTCCGCTAACCTCCATGACAACTCCACAAACTGGGGCAAATTCACTGAAGCGGGGAAATGCGCTAACGTTGCGAATTTGCGCTCAGGGCGGCGAACGTTAGCGAAGTAGCGCTACCGTTACTTCACCTGGCAAATCGCATTTACGCTAGCGATGCCTATTTTGCATACAGCGTGAACTTAAGCGTGTAATAGAGGTGTATGTTACAGCCACTACATTACACTTCACAAACCCAGGAAATCTTTAATAAATAATATAAAGTTGTCCTATTGCCCTAAACATGTGCCCCCTATATAGTTGAGCAGGTCTGACATGGCGAAGTAACATCTAGCATAAGAGGTAACAAAAATTTCATCTTCGTGAATTAGCATAGTTACGTCCCGTCGTCAGTGCGCAACTTTGCCTGGCATAAGGGTGCGAAGTTGCGCAAGTCTATCTACTTCGCTAGCGAATTTTCGCCAGGGACAATGTTAGTGAATCGGCGAAGTTGCGAATTGACGTCACGCTGGCGAATTAGTGCTAGTGTTACACGCTTTGCGCTTTAGTGAATCTGCCCCACTGCTTCCCTGAGGACTCCCTGGGGAGTGGAGATTGTTTTGAAATAAAGCAGTCACCTGCTGGCCTTCAAGGTCACAGGACTTCATGCAGGCAGGCTGAAGTCCGTGCGAGTGGAAAGAAGAGGAAACTGGTGCAGAGAAAATCACAATTTTTATGAAGAGGGTAAAGCATTTTTTGTTAAAGTATATTAAAGGTTTATTTTTAGACAGTGGACCCATTAAAGGAATCAATTTTTTTTTTTTTTTTTTTTTTTTACATTACACCACCACTTTAATTAAAGGAACAGTAACATCAAAAAATGTGTTTTAAATTAATGACCATATAATATAGTCTTGCCCTGCACAGATAAAGCTGGTGTGTTTGTTTTGCAATCCCCTTAGATGTGAGCGTACCTTCTGGTCCAAGGAATCTCCTCTGAAATCAATATGAAGCACTTGTTGCCTTTCCATATAGCTATGATGCCAGCTATATCCAAATAGCTATGATGCCATGAATTGTTCCATGCACTATAGCCCTAAAGTGTTACATTATTTTGTTATTAGTTTTTGCTATTATTTGGTCAATCCCTGCATTAAGTAATTTTGATTTCATGGCATGATTGTTTCACTAGCTCTGATGAACCAGCTGTACACAGTGTGAACAGTTTATTTTCAACTTTATGGCACCTTTACTTCAGTGACTATAAGGGTTTGTGGTGGTGCATTTCTACTTTGCATTAGTTTTATTTTGTTTTTTGTTTACTGAAAGAGAGCACTGTATAAAACAATGTTCTTTATTACCCAGCACTATTACACTCTCCTATACTGTGTTATAGATGTGAAACGTAACTGCAACACTAGCATCTGTGTGGAAACAAATGATTCTGCCAGTCTCCAGCCCCAATACTGAATCAAGAAATAGAAAGGAAGTCTCACAATGCTTGACATTGCCTAATTGATTACTATTTTGCAGACAAATGCTGGAAATGAGCCAGATCCAGAAGATGAACAAGTTTGCTGTGAAGCTCTAGAAGCTATGACCCTTTGTTTTGCTTTGATTCCAACAGCATTAGAAGCTCTGAGTAAAGAGAAAGCATGGCAGACTTTCATCATTGACTTGCTTTTGCACTGTCAGAGCAAGTAAGTTCAATGATATAAGAAATTAATGTAAATGCTTAAAATTTTGAAGCTGAAGATAAACAGAATAGAAAACTAAACATTATGCTATGAGCATTAAGGAATACACTTATAGGCATTTAGTGTAGGAGAAGCAAAGGCCGATTTAGTTAGTATTTTATGTCCTTATTTAATTAAATCGTACATATTTCTGAAGGGGGATCCATTTTTTGTAGCTGTTCATAATTTTAAAGCACACCAATCATAGCCAAAATCAAACACATATTAACAACCTGACCAGTACAACCTAAACGTGTTTAATCAAACTACATGTACAGTTTTTTGAAAAAACAGCAGTTTTTAAAAAATCCCATACTTTGTCACGGACTACAACATGCAAATGAGTTCATGAGCATGCTCAGATTGTAGCACTGTCTGAGTATTCTACCCAGAATGCTTAGCTTTAGTAAACTCTAAGTATCAAGAGAAGTGCACACCGCAACTTCCACAAGGTGGCAGCACTAACACAGAAGTTTGGCAGATTTCAAAATAGCTTAGAAGGTTTATTAGGCAAGCAAGGAATTTCAACTGAGCATGTGCAAGATTTCAGAGCTACAGTTGGCTGTGAAGATATAGGTAGGAGGAGTCAGTGAAATCCAAGATGCCTGCCTCAGCTAGAACTGCAGTGGAGATGGGGGAGATTTTGCAGAAGGTATAGTGAGCTGATGATTTACATTATACAAACAATTCTAACTGTTTTAAAAATCTGATTTCTTGAACTTTCACATAGTGTATTTACTTAGTAAATCATTTTAGGTATGATTGGTGCCCTTGAACGTGATTGTAACGCTGGATTTGTGTCATATATTTTTCTTCTCTCTGCCATAGAGGTCAGGATGTGTATATTGTCTAGCTAAAGATTGTTTATTAGCATCAAATGATTTAAGACTTCTTATTTATTTTCTACCAAAGCACTTTTCAACCCACTTAAACAGTGGCAGGTTGGTTTCATTATTCTAATTGTGTTTGCTGTGTGCAACAATGGAATTTCTGACAAATCATGAAGGAATAGTATTGACCACATTCTACGACTTTATTTTATTCATGTATCTTGTGACTCAAAAAGGATTTTCCATTTTCAGACTTGTGAGACAAATGGCTCAGGAACAATTTTTTCTTATGGCTACAAGATGTTGCATGGGGCATAGACCATTGATCTTCTTTATTACTCTTCTGTTTACAGTGCTCGGGGTAAGTAAAGCTCTTTAACCTCTTTCTTGCTTGCTAATGGGCCAGTAACATGCATCATCAAAATTTAAGTGGTGACATTTAAGAATCTATATATTTAAATGGCGTACTCTGTAACCATTGGTGCTGCCATTGCTACTGCCATTGCTACCATTCAAGTTAGTAGGGCTGTAGAGACACACAAGTGCATTATGGTTTTAGATCATTTAACCTTTTATTTACCACTCTCTAGTTTCAAATGTGTCTGTTACTATTGTCCAATGCTTGATTAGGGAAGAACCACTATAAAAAAAAATAAGCAGTACAAAGTAACCATAAAAAGGGCCTGCAAAGTATTCGTTAATGGTTTTGGACAGTGATTTTGGCAACCGGTTAGTATTTTAAACTCTATAAATCAAAAATGGGGGGAGACTACTCAAATACTGCAGAATGCTGAGAAGGGAAATCATTTTATATTGATTGTTATTTAGAAAGTTTCTCTTTAATATTCCGCCGTATTTCTGCTTTAGCTTGGGTACTGTCGGGTACATTCTGACTTCTACAGCTACAGTACATAAACCTGATGTACAATCTTAAGCATAGCACCATTCTGTGCAATAGGTACATTTGGTTTTACTTAAAGGAGCATTATAATGAAAGCCGAAATGTAATATAAGCCTTCTCTCATGGCAACAAAAACATTCTAAATCTCACCTGTGGATTACTTACTGTTTCGAAAATCATAAACTAAAGCTCGCCATAGATGTGCAGACTTTAGCCTTATATCCAACAAACGATCATATTTTGCAATCATCGAACCTGCAAAAAATCATTAATATTATATAAGTAGTAAAAGAACAAATCAAACAATGTACGAAAGTTGTGTCCGAAAAATAGTTACGGTCACCCATTCATATAGTAGTTCATAGGCAATATTTGCAAAGAGATTAGCAGACCTAAATCTTCTTTTCGACTGATCACCATAGTACAAAAAATGTCAGGATTATCCACACATGGCGCAAACATTGTACGAAACAAATTTTCATGCAACTTTATCTTTGCGTCTCTGGCCAGCGTTAACCTCCTCACAGCAGTCTTTATTTCTGCATGCAGGTGTGTAGAAATTGTGTTGTTTTCAAGACATTTAACTTTCTCTGTCGTCTTAGGGGGACACAGGGTTAAGCTCCATCCTCCAGGAGGCAGGACACTTGAAAGAATTGTGTGGGCGTGCTGGGTCAGGCTTAACCCCACCCACAATACAATCCTATTCAGTTTTTTAAGTGTCCTGCTACACCCGAGGTAATACCTAAAGCAGGGCTGCCTGTCTTTAAAAGCGTTAGCCCCCGACGAGGTGATTACCACCGGGGTCCCTGCACTGGCCTTAACTGGCTATACCGACCACCCAGACAAATTCCTGCCCTTGGGAACTTGGAGCAGAAGGTCTGTCCGGTGTGTGTATTATAAGGTAAGTGACTTCAGGTGCAGCATCCCCTGGGTCACCACTTTACCTTGGGCGTTTAGGAGCATGTAGCCCTAATTCTCTACCCCTCCCCCCCACACACACAGACTGTCCTCATATGCTACAGAACACCTCTTAATTAGGCTGTTGGTCGCTATTCTACCTCCCAGAAATGGGTAGTCACTAGCCTAGCCTTGTGGTGAGAGTTATTGTTCATTTTCGCACAACCTTTTTTCTGTGTTTCACAGTGCGCACTAAGCAAAAGTTCGCTGAAAGTTGTTAGCGAAAATAGCGCTCACAAACAAAATTTGCGGGCTTTTCTCCGCGCATGTGCGTTAACTGGAGCGCATGCGTTCCAGCGGCCATTTTGTCTGGCGGATCGTTCGCGCTCCAGCACAGCCTCGTCTCTCTCAGCAAAGAAACTTGCCAAGTGGTGTCGTGAAGGCATTCAGGCTTAACCTCTCCCACAATTATGGTAGAAGGTAGGACAGGGGGGCTGTTCACCAGGGCGGGGGGGGGGAGAGTGCCCACTACAGCAAAGGTCAAGTACCTAGCCTGTACCAAATGCCATAACAAATTGCCCGGGGGCCAAAAAGAGCCGCTTTGCAAAGCCTGCTCTATGGGACAGGGGGCTGCTGCTGCCTCTGGGGGCATTTTGGAGCAGTCAGAAGACCCCCTCCACAACACTACCTTAAATCCGGGACAAGGGTCAGTGGCCGAACTGCCCCACTCTAGTTGGGCAGTTCATCTCTCTAAGTCCCTGGCATCCCTTCAAGGTTTACCAACCATTGCAGAAAGTTTGGGCAAGGCTCTTGAAAAGCTTAACTACAGGTCAGGTAGTAAGCGCAAGCGTAAAGACAGCATTATCAAGGGAGTCCTTGGAAACCCTTAACATCTCTCAGAATACTGAGAAGCAGGGGGATTCTCAGGCGCTGTTTAAAAGATGCCTTAAGGCGTTGGCTTGTTTCCCAGAGCATGATCAACTGCTTAGCCTTATTCAAGATGAATGGGATGTACCAGAACGTAAATTTCAAGCCACCAAGAAATTCAGTCGTTTGTATCCCTTTCCCAAAGGTTTAACCGAAAAATGGTCTAACCCTCCGCTAGTAGACGCACCAGTTTCACGTCTGTCTAAATCCACCACATTACCAGTGACTGACGCAACAGCGTTCAAAGACCCTTCAGACAGAAGATCAGAAGGTCTCTTAAAAGCTATTTTCTCTTCTGCAGGCTCGACGTTGCGGCCTGTCTGGCGTCAGCATGGGTAGCCAGGGCAATTCAATCTTGGTCCGAAACACTCTTCAAGGAGATTCAAGAGGGCACTCCTAGGGAAGAATTGCTGGCAACTGTACAAGCAATCACAGAGGCATCCAGTTATCTCTGTGACGCCATAATAGATGCATCCCAAATGATCGCACGCACCTCTGCGTTATCCGTAGCAGCTCGCCGAACACTTTGGCTGAAGAACTGGTAAGCGGATACTAGTTCCAAGAAAACTCTAACTTCTCTCCCATTCAAGGGACAAAAGTTATTCGGCGACGAGCTCGAAAAAATCATCAAGCAAGCAACAGGTGGAAAAAGTACATTCTTGCCTCAAGCTAGAGGGCAATCTTCAACTTATGCTAGAAAGGGAAAAAAATTTCGTGGCCAAAGCGGAAAATTCACGAGGCAAAACAATTCGCCACAACGTTCTCAATTCCGACAAAAGGGATCTGACAAGAATCTGCCCACATGGAAGAACACGAAGTCTTACAACAAGTCCTCCTCCGACAAGCAGGCATCAGCATGATGCACCACTCCCTCCGGAATAGTCAGAGCAAATCTGAGGAAAACTTTTACGATTCCGCGAGGCATGGATTCGTTACTCAACAGACGCTTGGGTCAACGAAATTGTGTCGGTAAAGTTGTCAGCCATACACATCCCAGGGATTCTAAACACCAAGGCAGATTTCCTAAGTCGGAATCAGATAGACCCAGGAGAGTGGGAACTACATCCTGTCGAATTCGACCGACTCGTCAGCTGTTGGGGACGACCAAACATAGATCTGATGGCATCCAGGCTCAATCGAAAGGTTCCAGAGTTGTTTGCCCGTCATAGAGACCCTCTAGCGGCAGGGGTAATGCCATGACACAACGCTGGCAGTTCGACCTAGCCTACGTGTTTCCACCTCTACCCTTACTACCACGAGTTAGAGTCCTGCAGCGGGTCGGGTACCCGCGGGTTACCCGCAAAATCCCGCGGTACCCTGCGGGTTGCTCGTAGAATTTCTGGGTGCGGGTATAGAAGCGGGCCGGTGGTTCTGCAGGTTGGCGGGTTGAGGGTCGGGTCGCGGATCCTCGCTATAGGGATCTTTACTCCTTTTTCTGAGCATTTCTACTACTGATGATGTCACATCCGGTTTACAATCACAGCACTTCCTGTTTTACTCCTTTTTTCTTCTGATCCCAGCTACTTCCGATGATGTCACTTCCTGTTTATGATGACAGCACTTCCTGATTCTTGATGGTCAGCGGTTGCGGGTACGGTTTGGGTCGCGGGTAAGAATGTGGGTATGGGTCGGGTTCGGGTCCCAAAAAATGGACCCGCGCATGACTCTACCATAAGTGCTGAAGAAGATCAAGCAATCACCAGTCACGGCGATAGTGGTAGCACCCTTTTGGCCCCGGAGAACCTGGTTCTCCGATCTACAAGCATTGTCAGTGGCATGCCCAATTCGGTTGCAATCCAGAAAAGACCTACTACGTCAAGGGCCAATCGTTCATCACAACCCAGGACTGTTCGCTTTGACGGGTTGGCTGTTGAGACATCCATCTGGCGGAGCAAGGGACTAGAGGAAGAAGTCATTCAGACTATGCTCAGGGCAAGAAAAGCTTCTTCATCTAAGTCCTACTATAGAGTGTGGCGCTCTTACCTCAACTGGTGCCAGGAGACAGACTCCTCTCCAACAGAAGTCAGTCTACCGAGAGTTTTATCCTTTCTCCAGAAAGGATTAGATTTAGGACTAAAGCTCAGCTCCTTCAAAGTACAGGTCTCTGCACTTTCCATACTCTTACAGCACAAGTTAGCTAATGAAGATATCATACACACCTTTCTCCAAGGGGTAGCTCACTTGGCGCGTCTGTTTCGCCCCCCAGTGGCAGGATGGGACCTAAATTTGGAGCTGGAAGCCCTACTAGAACCACCATTCGAGCCGATGCATTCAGTATCGGATACCTGGCTGACCTGGAAGACTGTCTTTCTTGTGGCCATTGCCTCTACCAGAAGAGTATCCGAAATCGGAGCCTTGTCCAGCGATTCTCCTTACCTAACTTTCCATAGGGATAAAGCAGTACTTCGTACGATGCCTACATTCCTTCCCAAGGTGGTATCTTCATTCCATGTTAACCAAGACATTGTGGTGCCTTCCTTTTGTCCGGAACCTAAAAACGATAAGGAGCGGAAACTACACAAGCTTGATGTGGTCAGAGCCCTTCAATGGTAAATAGATCGATCCAAGTAATTTAGATCTTCACAGACGCTGTTTGTAATTCCGTCTGGACCCCGCAGGGGCCAAGCAGCTTCAAAGACGTCGCTATCCAGATGGATCAGAGAAAAGATCAAGCATGCATATATTGCAAAAGGCAAGTCGCCTCCCCAAGGACTTCGGGTGCATTCCACGAGAGCTGTGGGAGCTTCCTGGGCATGGCGTAACTCTGTTCCCTTGGAGCAGATTTGCAAGGTGGCTACCTGGTCGTCTACACACACGTTTTCAAAATTCTTTAATGTTGACACCTTTGCTTTGGCTGAGGCTTCACTTGGACGTAGAGTGCTGCAATCAGTGATAAAATAACTGAACCACTCTCTACAGGCTCGCTCCCACACTGCTGTGTTGGGACTGCTTTAATAAGTCCCCATCAGTCCCTGTGTCCCCCTAAGACGACAGAGAAAACAGGATTTTTGTACTTACCGTTAAATCTGTTTATCTGTAGTCGAAAGGGGGACACAGGGCTTCCTGCCCTTGGCGAGCCTTCGTTGTTGACCATGTTGGTCTTATTGAACACTTCCCTGTTTTACAGTTCTGCCTGTTTTTGTGTTTTGTGTTTTGAGAATTATAAAGTTCCGTTAGCAGCTTTGGAACCAACTTAATAGGATTGTATTGTGGGTGGGGTTAAGCCTGACCCAGCACGCCCACACAATTCTTTCAAGTGTCCTGCCTCCTGGAGGATGGAGCTTAACCCCATCAGTCCCTGTGTCCCCCTATCGACTACAGAGAAACAGATTTAACGGTAAGTACAAAAATCCTCAGGATGGAGACTGAGTCCAATTCTTTAACTCTCCAACGGAAGCAGATGACTGGCTTACTCAGAAAAACCCAAGCAGGTCGCCCCCCTGCAATTAAAGGCAAGATTATCCCCATATGTCTGGTGTATACTGGTTTGTAAAGCGCATTCTGTGAAACGGACACATGCGGAATTTACCTTGGCAGAGATTACCTGGAATTGTGTGCCCTAGGTCTATGTCACTTTGTTGCTCACAACCCAATATCCTCAGACGCCTGTTAATGTGGATGCTGGTATTTCATACAGTCTTCCTGATGCACGACAGGCTTATCCCTTGTAGTACTCCTTTGAGCAATACTATGTGAACAGGCTGAAGAGGTGAGTGACTGAGTACAAGGCCCACCTGGATATCAGATATTTACACATATATTTTCAAAGTAGACTACTCCCCCCCCCCCCCCCCCCCCCCCCAGTGGTGGGGGGACATTGTAACAATGTGATCCCTGGGCAGATCCCGTTAATTACGAAGCATAGAGTTCACAAGATATGTGGGCAAGGCACTAGCCTTCTAGCCTAGTGTATCTAAGCCATGGTGACCAACTGGACTCCGGCAAAACCCATATGGCATACTGTTGCATTTATTCAAATGTGAACTATATCTGCCTATCTAATCCTTTACTACACGCATGCCTCAGGCCAGGACTGGACTGAGAATTAAAATAGGCCCTGGCATTTCAGGTACACAAGAGGCCCATCAGCCCACATAGAGGCCCAAACAGTCCCCACCAGCCCACTAAACACTGACTTTATATGGGACCTTATAGCAGCCCCTCTGGCATTTGCCCTAACCCACAAATGGCCAGTCCGGGCCTGCCTCAGGCAATCCACTTGTGCCCTACTCCAGACGTTAATATGGGCGCATGGGAACTGCTAACTGAAGCATTTAACTTGTGGAAAGTTTTTAGTTACCAATTTATGTCAATATGTGTTTGCTTTTGGTTTAAATAGGGGTGCTGTCTCGGCCCTCACAACAACACTCCTCATGTTAGAAGTTGGTTTTGGGTATAGGCTCACCCGTGTTTGGGGGGTGGCCAGGGTGGGAAGGGTTGGGTATTTTCTCTGGTCAATTTGTTTGCACTTATTCAGCATAGTAGTCAATTCTTTGCAGCGCCAAGATAGGGATGGTGTCAGTACTAAATATATAACTATGCAATGGGGATAGTTAAACTAATGTCCTGGAATGTAAGACTGCTCAACTCAAAATTCAAGAGGGCTTTAATACTTAATTACATTTATAAATATAAACCGGACATAGTGTTACTCCAGGAGACCAATCTCACAGGACAGAAACTCTTGGCTCTAGAGAGATTCTGGGTGGGCCATGTGTACCATGCCCCTTTCTCAACATATTCTCGGGGGGGTCTCCTTTCTAGTTAAGAAATCATTGATGTTCAAACTTTTACAAGTACTACAACTAATTTATCAAAAAGTCACTGCCCTCTCTCCAGATCCTATATGCTTGTTGGGGGATTTTAATGCCACTACTAACCCCAAGCTAAATAGAACCTCTGAGACTGATCCATCATCTCAACATCTAATTAAATGGATGGAAGCACTGGGTCTGACTGACCTGTGGAGGGAGAGACATCCACATGAAAAACTATTTTCCTGTTATTCATCCAGTCATGGTTCCCTTTCAAGAATCGACCTAGCATTAGGGTCGACAGACTTTGCTAAACTAGCTCAAAATATCTCGTATTTACCGAGAGCCCTCTCAGACCACTCCCCCTTAAAGGTAGAAATCCAAGTAGGACCGCCCCAGGGCCAGCGATTATGGCGCCTCTCCCCCTTATGGCTCACAGATGACGCGGACAGTTGCATAAAAGAGTTTGAGGAATATTGGGAGATTAACCAAAATTCGGCCTCCCCCACAGTGGTGTGGCATGCAGCTAAAGCAGTAGCCAGGGGCACCCTTATAACTACCATACATGCCAGGGAAATTAAAAAAGCTAGTGTTAAAGCTGCAGAAACAGCGCTATTTGAGGCAGAACAGATATACTGTCAGAATAAATCTAAAGAAAATCAGGGCACACTAGCTATTGCACAAAGAGAACTAGATCTTTTGCTCTCAGATACTGCTAGGAAAAAATTACTATATTCCAGACAGCGGGGATTTGAACTAGGGTATAAAAACAGCAAAACCCTAGCATATATGGCAAAACTGTCAGATCAGGTCACAGTAATTCCAGGACTAAGGAACCATGTAGGGGACCTGGTGACTGACCCCACTACTATGGCTAATATGTTTGCAGAATATTATAAAGCAATTTACTCTCCGCAAATTAATAGCACGGTCATTGAACTAGACCAATTTCTGACAGACTTGGATCTTCCTCAATTGTCGGCAGAGGAAGCTAAATCCCTAGAGGAGCCACTCACTAAAGCCGAAATTGATGCGGTCATAGCAGGCCTTCCGAACAATAAAACCCCAGGCCCTGACGGCTTACCAGCCGCCTGGTACAAACTAATGGTCAAACAAATATCCCCCAAACTTCTAGATACATTCTCTCATGCATCCATGAGGGGAGAATTACCCCTCTCATGCTATAATGCAATAATTACGCTGATCCTTAAAGAAGGGAAAGATCCGTATTCCTGTGATTCTTATAGACCTATATCACTGATTAACACGGACGCTAAAATACTTGCTAAATTACTGGCGAATAGGTTAATCAAGGTTATTACATCACTCATTCATCCAGATCAGACAGGCTTTATGCCTCATAAGACTACGGCCATTAATTTGAGAAGACTATTCACACACATCCAACTAGCCTATCAACAACAATCCAGCGGAGCTGTTGCCTAACTGGATATAACAAAAGCCTTCGATTCAGTCAATTGGCAATACCTCTGGCAGGCACTTAAAAAAATATGGGTTTGGTCTGAACTTTATCTCATGGATAAAACTGTTATACAAGAACCCCACAGCCCAAATTCGAGTAAACAACACTCTATCAGGGGTTTTCAATTTGGGTAGAGGAACTAGACAGGGTTGCCCTTTGTCGCCCCTGCTATTTGCCCTAGCTATTGAACCACTGGCAGCGACTCTGAGACGGACTCCCTTGGTTAAAGGTATATCCATTGGAAAGGTAGATGAAAAAGTGGCATTATATGGATGATGTATTACTTTTCCTTGCAGATGCTGGTCCTTCCTTAAGGGCAGCATTGGAAGTATTAGAAAGATTTGGCACAATAAGTGGTCTACAGGTAAATATGAATAAATCAGTACTACTGCCCCTGGGGAACGCGGTAGATGTTGAAGAGAACCCGACACTCACTGTAGTATCTAAATTCCGCTACTTGGGTATTATTATTACAACACACTTCTTTATGCGTAGCTGAAAACCTGGAACCCATCCTAACAAGGTTCAAAACCGTGATTCCACACTGGACTAAACTACCATTAACTTTGTGGGGAAGGATCAATCTATTCAAAATGATGTATTTACCTAGATTCCTGTACCCATTATGGAACTCGCCTATCTATATCACTAATCTCTTCTTTAAAAAAATCAATAGTGACTTAATCTTCTTCATATGGGCCAACAAGACCGCAAGAATGTCATGGTCTACTCTGACTGCCCCAACAGATAAAGGAGGGCTCGCCCTCCCCCATTTGCAACATTATTATTTTGCTGCCCAGTTATCTTACATTCACAACTGGTTTAATCCAGATGACAATAACTCATTAACGGCTGTACATGCCTCAATTCTGGGATCTATGGAGGCCATTCGCAACTCTCCCTATAGGCGACTATGTGACCTCCCCCAGTTGCCGGGAGTAATTACCACCCCCATTAAAACATGGGCAAGGCTACAACCTAAAACAAGGAACCAAATACCTAATGCTTCTGGCAAAACTCCTCTGTGGAGAAACTCTAACCTGCCCCATATGGAGACTCTAACAGATTTTAATTACTGGCCACAAATGGGTATAAGGCGCATTGCAGATTTAATCAGAGGATAATTTTGTCTCCCTGGAGCAATTAAACACCAAACTGAATCGCCAAGATATACAATTATTCTGATATTTTCAACTGAGACACGCATTTCATGCACAGTTCAGTTCTTTCCAAATTACACCCACAATGTTGGGGTGGGAGGCCAGACTTTGGACTCCAGACCCCCACAAACTGCTATCTCCGCTTTATAATTTAATTCAATCCACGCAATTTCCTCCATTCCACAAAGCCAAACAAAAATGGCAGTCATTTATTCCATCACTAGAGGAGGACCAATGGGAAGAGGCTATAGATAATTTATATCCCTGTTTAATATCACTCAGAGACAGAATGATTCAATTTAAAATGATTAACCAAATCTATATCACCCCACTGAGGCTCAAAGCCATGGGTAGACTAGATGGTGCCACCTGTGTAAAATGTGTCAGGGATGAAGCAGGATTTCTTCATTTGATATGGGATTGTCCACAGGTATCAGCATACTGGGCAGAGGTCCTACAATATATCAATGTATTTTTCTCCTTTCCAAGAATCAAGTCCCCGGAATTTTGCCTATTAGGTATCATAGATGAAGTAGTGCCATTACAGAAATCCAGAATACTTCTAAGGTCGATCCTTTTCTATGCAAAAAAACTAGTAATTATGAAATGGATGAGCCCTAATCCAGCCCTCACTGCAGCAATGGATTGACTTAATCAATGGTACATTACCATTAATCAAACTGACATATAATGCTAGGGGAACACCGGGGAAATTTGGGAAAATTTGGCACCCTTGGTTAGAAGTCAACCCTCATACATCCCTTTCAGGTGATTGATTTATAAGAAGCACTTTGAAGTAATTGAAGGTATCTGCTAATTGTTTCTTCAAACCGTCACTATGCCTAAAATACTTGTTAACGTGGCTGAATAAGTGTAAAGCATACATGTGTTGTTTTTTGTTTGGTTTTGTCTAAAATGCAAAATAAAAAATCCTTTTTTTTTTTTTTTGCTTTCCGGCGAGTATTTTTCTATATAAGGAATATTCTTTTGCAAATTGTTTAATATAGATTTTTCTTATGCTTTTAAAACGATTGTCTAATTGAAACAGAGTACGGCCAGAGAGAGAGCAAAACATGCTGGTGACTATTTTACTTTACTGAGGCATCTTTTAAACTATGCATACAACAGCAACATTAACATCCCCAACGCAGAAGTTCTACTCAACAATGAGATTGACTGGCTAAAAAGGATAAAAGTAAGTAAAGTTGTATGCATATATGGTAACGGTTTGGCAAAAATGTGATATTATGTGTATATATATATATATATATATATATATATATTTATATATATATATATATATCCAAAACTGATTAATTACTTTTGTGATACCTATCTAACTAATGAGGAAACCTCACTATAATCAAATATGTTAGACTTGACTAGGCAAGACAATCTTAAAGGAACAATAGCAACAAAAAATGTAAGCGTTTTAAAGGAATATAATGTCCTGTTGCACTGCACTGGTAATGCTGGTGTGTTTGCATGACAAACACAGCTATACTTTATATAAACAAGCTGCTCTGTAGCCATGGGAGCAGTCATTCAAGCACAGGATACATTGTAGTTAACAGATAAGTTTGAAAGAATCCCATTGTATACTACAGAGCTTATCCATTATTTGCAGTGTATCTTGTGCCTTTTCTCCTTTTTCAGCTTTGAATGGCTGCCCCCATAGCTACACAGCAGCTTGTTTAATACATGACCAAAAACATTTTTTTTTTTGGTAGGATGATGTAAAGAGAACAGGTGAAACTGGTATTGAGGAGACAATCTTGGAAGGCCATCTAGGAGTTACGAAAGAATTGCTAGCATTTCAGACCCCAGAAAAGAAATACCATATTGGATGTGAAAAAGGAGGGGCAAACCTTATCAAGGTAAATTATTGATTGCTTTGTTTTTTTAAATGAAATGAAATGCTCAAAAAGCAATATTTCACCAATTCTACAATTTTATAGACTGCTCTATTTTTAGAAATCATGATATTGTGTGGGTTTCCTCCCACATTCCAAAACCATACTGGCAGAATATGGCCTCTAAATAAAACTAACCTTAAAGGGATACTATCATGTTTTTTCAAAACGCATCAGTTAATAATGCTACTCCAGCAGACTTCTGCACTGAAATCCATTTCCCAAAAGAGTAAACAGATTTTTTTTTTATTAAATTTTTAAATATGACCTAGGTCTAGACATTTTGTCAATTTCCCAGCTCCCCATGTCATGTGACTTGTGCCAGCACTTTAGGATGGAAAGTGATAGCCATTTGGAAACCAGCATTGTGCCTAGTATGACATGTATACTTATTTCCAATAGACTTCTGCTCTGCAACATGCAGAGACTTGGTAGCCAAGCTACAGGAGTGCATGTCTATTAATATAAAAGCAGTAGGTTATTTTGATTGTTTCTATCTGAATCCCCAAACTTCTGGCTTGCCTTTTCTTCCCCATTAATTTAAAATTTCAGTCCAATCTAAAAATTTTTGCAAAATTTACTTGATAGACTTGTAGTAGGAAGTATATAAAGGCAAAACAAAGGTTTTTTTTTTTTTTTTGCACGATGAAAGAAAAAAAAAGTGTATATTAACGAGCATTTTCTGAATGAGTATTTACCAGACCGCGTCTGATTTGGTATTGACAGCCCCTATCCAAGGAGGGACGTCCTGTGTCCCCCAAGCGACTGAAGAGAAAAAGATTTAACAGTGAGTACACAAAATCTCCTTTTCTCCAGTGCTTGGGGGACACAGGAACAGTGGGGACGTACCAAAGCTGTCCCCTGAAGATAGAGTAGGAAGCATAGGCTTACTTGGAATTAGCTACCGCAGCCTGAAGAACCTTCCTACCAAATGTGTGTCAGAGGCCAAGGTGTCAAAATGGTAGAATTTTGCAATGAATGGACCGAGGACCATGTTGTTGCCTTGCACAGCTGTTCTGCACAGGCTTGGTTCTTAAAGCCCAGTGCTCATCCCTCTGATGAAATGTGCTTTGATGCCGGGGGGGTGGGGGCGTCTTTCCTTGCACTGTGTAGGCTGTTTGAATGGTCTGCTTTATTCAGTGGTTTTGGAGGCCTGTGTGCCCCGCAGTGGTCCGGAGGGTAATCAGAACTAGGTGTCTTTCTTAGGTCATGTACCCTTTCAAGGTACAATTTGAGAGCCATGACTGGATCGAGGTTGGGAAGTGCCACCTCCTTTGGATTGGATTGGATGGACACGGACAGAATGTAGCAATGGTGATCTCCTGGTTTAAGTGGAAGGATGAGACCACCTTAATTAGGAAGGAAGGCACATTGCGTCATACTGCCCTATCTTGGTGAAAAACGAGAATCTCTGAGCGATGGAGTACTGAGTTCCAATACCCTTCTCGTATATGCAATAGCCAGTAAGAACAGTGTCTTCCAAGTTAGCCACTGTGTAGAAATGGATGCTAATGGTTCAAAAGGTCCGTAGTACCAAGGAAAGATCCCATGTGGGTGCTCTGATTGGAAGAGCCAGATGAGCTACCCCTTGGAGAAAGGTTATAACGTCTGGCAAGAGAGCCATTCATTTTTAAAATAGAACTGAGAAAGCCGAGACTTGTGATCTGAGTGAGCCCAGGGATAGCCCCATAGAGAGGACGTTTTGTAGGAATTCTAGGAGAGTGTGAATGGAGAATTGATCAGCATCCTTCCTTGTCTGGGAGCACCATTGTCAGTAGGGTCGTCTTCCAGACCCTATGGTATGTTCTGGTGGATACGCTTTTACTAGCTGCTCTCATATTTCTATTTGGCTACTGCCGTTGAGTTGTCCAATTGTATCTTTCAGCACCTCTTGCCAGTGAATCAGACCCAAACGAATTGCTTGTATTTCTAGGAGGTTGATCGACAGTTTGCTATCCCCATTTGACTATAGTCCCTGAGCTGTCCTGCCTTCCAGGGCCGCACCCCCAACTGAACAGACTTGTATCCATTGAGAGAATGCTCCATCTTGGTCTTCCAATTGGTCTTCCCTTGATGAGACTGGCGATCTTTAGCCACCAAGTTGGGCATTATAGAGTCCTTCTGGATATGCGAATCAGCTGGTGGAGAGATTTCTTGTTCCAAGATGATAGGATGTTCTTGTGTAGCTCTCTGAGATGGAACTGCCAATAGAGCTTTGACTAATTCTTGTAGGTGTGTGTGATCTCCTGTGGGGAAATACTTTCTGAGCCAGTGTATCCAATTTCATCCAAATAAAAACTGCTGACTGACTGGGAATTAGAGATTTGCTTCTATTAAGGCACCATCCCAGGTCTTAGAGTCCTCATTGTGAACCGAAGAGCTTGTTGGGTCTGCAGGGCCAATGGAGCCTTTATTAGAAGGTTGTCCAAATATGGGGTGATTGAAATTCCCCTTTTTCAGATCACTTCTGTCGCTGCCGTCATGATATTTGTGAAGACCCTGGGGGCTGACGTGAGACCAAATGGCAAGGCCCTGAATTGATAGTATACGTTTTGGCAGGCAAAGCATAAGACACAGAATTCTCCCGGTAACGTAGCGGCAATGATGAAGCGAAGGGACTCCATCTTGAAACTGTGTGGAAGGAAAAACTTGTTCAGTTCTTTGAGGTCCGGAACTGGTCGGAACGACCCATCCTTTTTGGGTACTATGTAAAGGTTGGAATAGGGATCATTCTTTGGATGGGACAGGTATTACCACCTCTGTTTGTAGCGTATAACTGATTGGAATGCAGCTCGTTTTGTTGGTTCCTGAGGGAGTCTGGACATGGTGTCAGGGTGGCATCGAAAGAAAATTCCAGGTGATAACCGTGAGACACTATCTCGTGTACCCAGTGGTACTGGGTGAGGGAGAGCCAGGAATTTGATAAATGCTGCAGTCTCCCTCCTATGGCCCGTAGCCCAATGAAGGACTGCCATTTTTTGGACAGACGTAATATCAACGGCTATTTTGATACTATACCCTACAGTTAGTATAGCTATGGGCATATATGGTTTGTGTTTGAAAGAGTGGAGATGTGTTTGTGTGTGTGTATGTTTGCTGGGTTTTTAATTTGGAGGGGTTGAACTTGATGGACTCTGTCTGTTTTTTCAACCCAATTTAACTATGTAACTATGCTGATGTATTCTTGTCTGTGGTCTTGGTAAAAGGGTTTCGGCTTTGCCAGGCGGTTTCTGACTTGCCACTCCAGCGGCCTCTGCTGGAGTTCGAATGTGGAGGAGGAAATGTGTTTTGGGGCGTATTTGAGGTTGTGGTAGTAGTAGAGTGCTCTTGCCACCAGTCACTTGACTTATAATCTTCTCTAAATCTGGCCCAAAGAGTATTTTCCCTTGAATGGAATGGATGTAAGAGACTTTTTTGAAGACATCCGCAGACCATAACTCGAGCCATAGAGAGTGCCGAGCAGCAAATGTTCAGCTGATCACTTGTACTGTGTTGAGAGAAGCTTTGCATATGTAGTCGTTTGCTTCCTCGCTCTGAGAGGCCCACAACGAAAGCTTATGTGGTGCCCCATATAGCCTGAAGTAGTGAGTCTGACCATGATTGAATGGCGCTGCTGACCCAAGCCGTGGCAAGAGCTGGCCCAAGTGCTGTACCAGAAGCCAAAAAATCTGAGCGTAGTAGATCCTCCATCTTCTTATCCACCATGCATCAGGAACTGGTAAGACAGTAATTTTGGAAAGTCTAGATACAGGGGCTTCTACTGAAGGAGGTAAAGTCCATCATTTGACAGTTCAAAAGGATAGTGCTTTTAGAACAGCCTGTTAGCTTGGAAACTTCATACCGATTTATCCCATTCCTGCATTGGATTGGATTATCTAATCTATCTGAGAATGAGATGGAAACACCTTGCTGTGTCTTTTGAACAGAGATGTAGATTTTTCCTAGGAAGCCTTCAGTTCCTGCAGATCAAGGGTGGTTAGCACTGAAAGGATTAGATTGTCCACGGCTTCAGAAGAATGTGTGGGACATTCATCATCCTCCTGGTCACTGTGGGATAACTCTCCTTCAGAGAGGACTAGATCTGGATGAAGGGTAGAATTGTTATGGTAGTTGTCCTCACTCTCGTCCTCTGAGGGGAAGAAGGGTGCCCTCCGTTTGTGTGTTCTGGGTTTAGGGCTCTCGAAAGCGAGATAAGTTTATCCAAGGATTGCGCCAATCTTGGAATCCCTGTAGATAACTGGAATGCCCATTGAGGAATATCTTGTGGATCAGGAGGGGGGTCTGTGGAGGAAGCCCCCTGGTTTCCCTGGGAGGTCAGAGTTTCCTGAGGATGAGCATTTCTTTGCTGGGGGGTCTGGACTAATAGCCATGGGTTTGCAATTAGAACATAATGGCTCTTAATAGCCTGGTGACCAGCGTTTGTGACATTTAGCACATGCTAAATATTTCACTGCAGTGGCCCCTCTAGAAAAAAAGACCGTCATTAGCCCCCTCAGACATGGTAAAGCAACATGGTGTATTATTATATGAGCAGTTGTATAAATTAATGCTAGATTGTTGCTAATTAGGGTATAAAATGAAATTTTAACTCGGGACTGTTGAATGAGGGCATGTTTTTTTTTGTGTGTATATATGTGTGTATGTATATGTAGATTTGTGCAACAGCGTGGCAGTCATTTTTAGATGTAACGTTTGTGAGATAATTGTATTGACTTTTTTTTCAGGAGTTGATAGATGACTTCATATTTCCAGCATCCAATGTTTATTTGCAGTACATAAAAAGTGGAGAGTTGCCAGCTGAGCAAGCTATTCCCGTGTGTAGTTCTCCTGCTACCATCAATGCAGGGTTTGAGTTGCTAGTAGCTTTAGCAGTGGGATGTGTTCGGAACCTCCGGCAGATTGTGGATACATTAAACGACATGTATTACACAGGTAAGAAAACACTCTTCATGAAGATAGCTGTTGATTTAGCGACCCATTCATTGTCCTCCAGATTTTTGTCTGTTTTTGATCTGTTTTACTGTCTGAAAGATCTCGATCTATTGCTCATATTTGCCTACCATGTTTATAGATAGATTGGCCTCCAATCGTACCATCTAATAAACCTGTGTGAACATATATTAAAGCAAATGTAGATGAAACCTTTTAACAAGCTAACACTAGTGAAAAAGATCCTTAACAGTAGACCAAGGGAATGAAATGGATTGGATAAGGGATATTTTTGCCTACTTTTATGCATTGATCAATCCCCGTTTTGTATTCGTGCAGGGGAGTCCAACCTGCGGCCCGTGGGCCGCATTTGGCGTAGGATGGATATGAATGCGCCCAGCTTGAAACTGTTTGTTCCTAATGAAATGTCATGTTGTAAAGGGCACCCTGCCCATTGCCCAGTTAGTAGTAGTAATAATAAGTCTATTTAATATCCAGGTATCCCGTATTCTAGTTCATAGCTCAATTTGGTTATCCAACTGGTATTGTAGTTCTTTTCTGTGCATTTTCTTTACTTTTACAAATCAGAAGTGTTTGTGTATTTCAAATGTGGCCCCAGACAATTTTTCTTTTTACAATGTGGCCCAGGGAAGCCAAAAGCTTGGACACCCCTGTATTAGTAGGTTGTTGACCGTGTTCTTCTTGGTCAGTGATTAAGTAGCTCACTTACATCTGATTATATAAATAAATCAGGAAAAGGTGTTTCATTGCTTGTTTTTTTGTTTTTTTTTGTTTAAGGGTAAGGGCACACCTGGCGATTCAGGGAAAACAAAGTGCCGCGTGTGTCATGCTGCAGGTGACTTTTCATTATAGCCGGCGCAAGTCAGGGGGAAGCGGTTCGGGGAGTCACCCCAAAGAAGAAGCGTTTAGTTGCCTGGTGACTAATCTCCCAGAATCGCCAGGTGTGACCTTACCCAAAGAAAAGTCTTTAGTTTTGCCAGCTTTTCATTGTTTGCTGTTTTTAGGTTGTGAAGCACTTACTGAATGGGAGTATCTGCCTCCTGTTGGGCCAAGGCCACCAAAAGGCTTTGTTGGATTGAAAAATGCTGGTGCTACTTGCTACATGAACTCTGTAATCCAGCAGTTGTACATGATTCCTGCCATCCGAAATGGAATTCTTGCTGTTGAAGGCACAGGTAGTGATGTTGATGACGACATGTCTGGGGATGAGAAGCAAGACAACGAGGTAGTAGTTACTTTTTTACTAAATTTCTCTGATTTATTTTCTAATCATTTTTTCTTTACTGAATGAAACCTAACCATTTGATGCAATATTACAGAGTGGAAAAACTTTTTGGACCAGGCACTCAATGAAGACAAACTGCCACCAGGCAAATAGTTCAAAGTGAAGAGAGTTTAATGTGCCTACAGCCTTGCGTGTTTCGTGTCATAAACACTTAATCATAAGTATTTATGACACAAAAGGGTAAGGCTGTAGACATATTAAACTCTCTCCACTTTGAACTATTTGCCTGATGGAAGTTTGCCTGCATTGAGTACCTGCTGCAAAAAGTTTTTCCGATTTGTCCGCTTCCTGTGCTGAGGGCTCAGGGCAGTCAGTGCACCTGGGCCTCTTCCTTCCTGTAGTGAGTAATCATCTTATATTAGGAAACCCCAATACTTCAGATTTATCATTGGCTTTATTACATAGTAACATAGTAAGTTAGGTGCAACATTCATCAAGTTCAACCTTTTTTTTTTTTTTATTTAACCTGCTTAACTGCTAGTTTATACAAAGAAAGGCCGAAAAAAACATTTGAAGCCACTCCAATACCTCAGAGGGGGAAAAAATCCTTCCCGACTCTTAAGATGGCAATGGGACTAGTCCCTGTATCAACTTGTACTATGTTCTATCTTCCATAACCCTGTATTCTCTCCATTGCTAAAAAAAAACCCATTATTCTAGCTCCTTCTTAAAGCTGTCTATCAGCCTGATTCAGGGAGAGAATTCCACATGTTCACAGCTCTCACTATAAAAGAAAAAAAAAACCTTCTGAATATTTCTTTTAATCGGAATGGTTGACCTGGTGTCTATATAGTGGAAGAAGTGGACCCCTTCCTCCTGTGAATCTGTGCCCCCTTTAATACAGCTTAAGATCGTAGACGGTTGGAGGAGATTTTAAACTAGGCGAGGGGGGGGAGGGTTCTATAATAGGTAC
>CM044434.1:48224451-48237198 GCA_024363595.1 Xenopus borealis | reverse complement strand
AGGAATGGCGTAGCAGCAATATTTGTGCACATTAGTGAAATGATCTGCCACTTGGTCTATGCTGCCTGTATGCTGAAGCAATAGACATGGACTGGCACATATTGATGCACCGCTTCACATACTTTTTTAGGGCTGAAGTTGTCAATAGATGTATGGACGTGCCAGTACAGTAAACTAAAGAAGTATGCGAGCGTGCATCACTATGTGCCAGTATGTGTCTTGCCAACACCTTTAGCACAAAAACAGCAATATGGACCAAGTGACAGATCATTTCATTAATGTGCCCAAATATTACACCTATGGCTACGCTATTCCTTGTTTACATTCGTTGAATGATGTTAATGGTTTAAAGAATGCCAGGTTGAATGGTCGGCCCCCACACGTTTTCACCTTACTAAATCTGGCCCTCGTTGCAAAAGTTTGGACACTGCTGCCCTAAGTCCCTACTTACCCCTTCATGCAGGTCTCCTCCAGTGATGTTCACAGGGGCCATCTTCTTTCTCTTCTAACCGAATCTTCTCTTCTTCCGGGATCTGAAGGCGCTGGACGCATGCACAGTATTACCGGCATCCTACTGCGCATGTGCGCCCATCACCGTCAGATCCCGAAAAAGCAGTTTGAAAAGAAGATGGCCCCTGTTAACATCTCTGCAGGGGACCTGCATTAAGGGGTAAGTAGGGACTTGGGGACAATAGCCTGGGGTGAGAGGTAGGCTGGGGGTGGGGGGTTTGAGTTTGCGCCTGGGGGTTTCATTCCCCTTTAATTAAAGATATTGGTTGATTTTTTTTTTATTTCTTGCATTAACATTCATACTGAAAGCATGCTAAAGAGGATCTCCACTTAAAACTTTTTTGTGTAATGTAAAATGTTGTTCTAAGCAACTCCCCTTCCAAAACTTTTTTCAGTTGGTTTGTTTTCAGAGTTCCTCAGAAATAGACTATTTTTCGATAACCTATTTTCTAAGTGGACCATTTTTCTAAAATTAAAGTTTAAAGGGGAACTCCACAAAAACTTAACATAAGCATTTTGAAAGGTAAACATAATTTCAAACAACTTTACAATATACCTCAATTTAAAAATATGCAGACTTTTCATGTTTTTTAAAGGTTTCTGACAGTTGCCTAAGCCTAGCCCCCTACTCTCCTTCTGATCTTTCGAAATACTTTGCTGAGCTGGCTGACAACTGTTATTTGTATCAGCAGCCAGCTGTCCTCAGCTTGCATCCTCCAGACCCCACTATTCCCTGCACAAGTGATTTCAATAAGGATAGGAACATAACAGTGCAATGCATTGTGGGTTATGTAGTTCCTGCATGCTGTCTGTAAGCTGCAGAGAAGTTGTTAAAATTTTGTAATATCAGTATTTTAGTTCCTCCTTCCCTGCCAGGATTTCAAATGATTCAGAAAGAGAACTGTTAAACAGCTGGATTTCAGCATAGAAAATTAAATTTATTCATACTTTTTGAAGAAAGGTAACTGTGATGGGTATATTATGGGTTTCTGTGTTATGTGGGCTTCTTTATCAAGCCTGAGTTCCACATTAATTTGTCACCTTTTATTTATATATATATTATAAATTATTTTATATTTCAATATGTTTATGCGTTAGAGCTTGTAGCTGATGTTTTTTTCATAATGGGAAATCTGATTTTATAAAGTTGCAGTGCAGATAGCTTTGTTTATTGCAATTAATGGTTACCATGTGGCTATTTTCTATAGCCTTCAGTAAAGCTATTAGCATTGCTCTATAAATACAAAACAGATGATTTTGAATAAACTTTGGATATGTGTCTCATAAAAAGTATCTGGCCTGTAATTGTATATATAATTCTGTGTAAAATATATTTATCATTAGAGAGCACAAATTATAGTTACATTGTATAAAAGTCCAACCTCACCTTGGAGCCTTTACCTCCTAGCAAAAGGGCCAGGTTAAATCAAAATAATTTACAGGCAATGTATTGCAACAAGCTGAAAGCTGAAAAATTTTTTGTCAGGCTACCATTTTGGTTACAATTAACATAGAATTTATTTTTGACAGGTTAAAGTACTACATTATGTGTAGACAAATGTGTTTTAATTTTGTCATTGCAGAGCTTTGTACATGTAAAACACATTGTATTAATTATCTACATGTCTTACATTAAATAAAGTTGTGACTATGTGAAAGTTGTACAGGTATGGTACCGGTTATCCAGAATGCTTGGAATACCTGGTGTTTTCCAGATAAGCAATCTTTCCGTAATTGAGATCTTTATACATTATCTACTTCATTTTAACATTACAAAACCAAATACAATTGCTTTCGCTCTAATAAGGATTGATTATATTTTCTTTGGATCAAGGATAAGGTACTATTTTATTTTTGCAGAGAAAAAGAAAATCAATTTAAAAAATATTTATTTGACTAAAATGAAGTATGTTGGAGTTGGCTTTCTTTTAATGAGCAGGTTTCTGGATAACTGATCCCATACCTGTATTAGGGTGGTGGCACACGCCGCGGTGCTGACCGGTACGAATACCTCAGCGATTTTGTGCCATTTTAATTTCATTTTCATTTTAATGATGCACAATTGTAGGATTAAAATGTGATGCTCTCTCATAAACACTGAAGTGAACATAGTTAGGTGTTTTCAAGGTAAAAGCAAGTTATATAGTCATCTTTTCAAGATTAATTTTAATATCTATGTTTTGTTTGTTAAACTCAAAAAAAGCTTCTTTGTTTTATAACAGGAGAAGATCATCTGTTGCCTGAGCCAGAAGAAATAACTATGATTAGTATACAACTTGCTGCTAAATTCTTGTTTACCTCAGGATTTCATACAAAGAAAGTTGTCCGTGGTCCAGCCAGTGACTGGTAAAAAAAAATATTAACTAAAAAAAAATATTATTAACTAGTATCTCATAGTATTTGTATAATTATAACATAAGTATGATCTTTTCAGACAAATCTATTTAAAGGAACAGTAACCCCAAAAAATTTATGTTTTAAAGTAAAGAAAATATCATGTAGTGTTGCCCAGTGCTGTTAAAACTGATCTGTTTGCTTCAGAAACACTACTATAGTTCATATAAACAAGCTGCTAAGTAGCAATGGCGGAAATTTTTTTTTTAAAGTAAAGAAAATATCATGTAGTGTTGCCCAGTGCTGTTAAAACTGATCTGTTTGCTTCAGAAACACTACTATAGTTCATATAAACAAGCTGCTAAGTAGCAATGGCGGAAATTGAAAAACGGCTATATTCCACAGGATAAGCAATGGATAACAGATAACATTATGTTCTACAGAGCTTATCTGCTGTGTAACTTGAGCCTTTTCTCCTTTGATTACACAACAGCTTATTTATATAAACAATAGTAGTGCTTCTGAAGCAAACATTACAGTTTTGCATTACTAGTGCAGGGCAACACTGCATTATATTTTTATTACTATTTAATTTTCATGTTACTGGTCCTTTAAGTGTATTAAGGACGTGAGTAGTGCAAAATATAATTTTATAGACTACTGCCATATTACTTTCTAGTTTATATTTTAACCTGTAAAGGTGTACATCCATGCTAATCTTTTTTTAATGCTTTTTTGTTTTATAGATACTTCATAAACATTTCAGTTTTGCCATTAGAATTAAAGGGATCCTGTCATGGGAAAAAATGTTTTTTCAAAATGTATCAGTTAATAGTGCTGTTCCAGAAGAATTCATTTTGAAATCTAACATGGGGCTAGACATATTGTCAATTTCCCAGCTGCCCCAAGTCATGTGACTTGTGATCTGATAAACTTCAATCAGTCTTTACTGCTGTACTGAAAGTTGGAGTGAAATTGTCCCCTCCCTTTCCCCCACCCAGCAGCCTAACAAAAGAACAATGGGAAGGTAAACAGATAACAGCTCCCTAACACAAGATAACAGCTGCCTGGTACATCTAAGAACAGCACTCAATAGTAAAAACCATGTCCCACTGCGTACTATTCAGTTACATTGAGAAGGAAAAACAACAGCCTGCCAGAAAGCAGTTCCCTCCTGAAGTGCTGGCACAAGTCACATGACTGGGGCAGCTGGGAAATTGACAAAATGGCTAGCCCCATGTCAGATTTCAAAACTGAATATAAAAAAATCTGTTTGCTCTTTTGAGAAATGGATTTCAGTGCAGAAGTCTATTGGAGCAGCACTATTAACTGATGCATTTAAAAAAAAAACATGTTTTCCCATGACAGTTTCCCTTTAAGGATGTGACAGGTTGCAACAGAGATGTTCAGTTAATTTTCCCAGGGCAAATTGGTGTAAATTGCCTATGAATGCAGCTATCTAATAGGGAGTGATATGTTATAGGAATTCTGCATGAAGTGTTTTAATTTTCCCAAATGTGGTGTAGATTAACAGGTACACACCTATTCTCTGTTCATGATTAAAGGAACAGTGAGATAAAAAAAAGTGTTTTAAAGTAATAGTCAATAAAGTACCCCCATTGTAAAATATAAGGATATTATAAGTCACGAAGAGTTTAATGACCATTCAGCTAAGTGCTTTTATACAGTTCATGGAGGTGACTTCTAATATCCTCATATTTTCCAACAAGGGGTACTTTATATGTTATAAAATACGAGTTTTAGTGAGTCATGTAACAGAAATTACATCACTATGCACTGTTTATGACTGAAGACATCACTAGTCACCATTTATAAGGCTATAATTTACAAGATATTTGTCTTTTGTGTATTCTAAAAATATAATGCAGTGTTGCCCTGCACTGGTAAAACTGGTGTTTGCTTCAGAAACAGTACTATTGTAAACTGCTGTGTAGCAATTGGGAAGCCATTCAAAGGAGAAAATGCTCAGATTACACAGCAGATGGATAAGTTCTGTAGAACATAATGGTGTTATCTGTTAACCTGTGCCATATAGCCTTTTGCCAATTTCCACCATTGATGCTTAGCAACTTGTTTGTATGAACTATAGTAGAGTTTCTGAATCAAACAGATCAGTTTTACCAGTGCAGGGCAACAGTATGTGCTATTTTCACTACTTTAAAACACAAATTTTTTGGTGTTACTGTTCCTTTAGCTCAGTCAATGTAACTGTGTAAAATTTTAATTATCTTGTTCCTTTTTAGGTATGATGCTCTATGTATCCTCCTTCGGCATAGTAAGAATGTACGCTTTTGGTTTGCACATGGCGTTCTTTTTGCTTATCCTAACCGATTCTCAGAATATCTGTTGGAATGCCCCAGTGCTGAAGTAAGGGGTGCTTTTGCAAAGCTTATAGTATTTATTGCACATTTTTCTTTGCAAGATGGACCCTGTACCTTACCCTTTGCATCACCTGGACCTTCAAGTCAGGTAAAAGTATTTCCTTAAATACAGAAATAAGTTATTGCAAACCTGTTTGCCCTTTTATTAAACATCATTTATAATTAACCTGCATGGAATACACACACATACCTCCCAACTGTCCTATTTTCTGCTGGACATGCCTGACTTTGACAGCTCAGCCCACAGTCCCCTGTTTCTTACTGAAATGTCCCAAGTTTCCATTTGTATCTTTTTCTGGCATCAGTGTCTGAAGCTTAATTAAAATAAGATACTTTTTGGCCGAGAGCTCTAAACACTGTACATTTGTAACAGTTTCAGATAAGCAAAGAAACAACTGTAACTATTTACTCTTGGGGAATCTGACTCACCGCTTAAAGGAACAGTAACACAAAAAAATGAAAGTTTTAAAGTAAGGAAAATCTCATGTAGTGTTGCCCTGCGCTGTTAAAACGGACATGTTTGGTTCAGAAAGACTACTATAGTTCATATAAACAAGCTGCTGAGTAGCAATGGTGGAAATTGAAAAACAGCTATATGGCACAGGATAAGTAATGGATAACATGTTCTACAAGGCTTATCTGCTATCTGCTGTGCAACTTGAGCCTTTTCTCCTTTCAATGGCTGCCCCCATGGCTACACAACAGCTTATTTATACAAGTTTCTGAAGCAAACACAGCAGTTTTACCAGTGCAGGGCAACACTGCATTATATTTTTATTACTTTAAAACAATTTCATTTTTTGATGTTACTGGTCCTTTAAAGGGCAATTTCAGCTTCATTAGCAAAACATTGTTATAACACATAAAACCTGGCCCTAAAACTCAGAAATGTGATCAAACTTTCATAACTTGCCGCGTTTTGTAAAATGGACATGGTAACTAGGGGTTCTGGCCATAGAGTGGGTGTGGTCAAACACCATCACGCTACACACAGTTTTTGTCCCTTTTTCAAATGTTGATAGGTATACAAAAATGGGCAATTTTTAAAATGCAGTATATGGATTCATTTACCCTACCTTGCTAATTAGTGCACCATCTGCAAACTGCTAAACCTGGCAATGTCCCTTCAAATGGTTTTTAACTATCCTCTTGTACTGTTTGTAGGCTTATGATAACTTGAGTCTGAGTGATCAGCTACTAAGAGCAGTGCTGAATCTTCTGCGCAGAGAAGTATCAGAGCATGGTCGACACTTGCAGCAATACTTTAACCTGTTTGTCATGTATGCCAACCTTGGTAAGGAAGCATTTGCATTCCCTTTGTGCTAATTGTTCTTTGTACAAGCAAATAATATATAGGCTGTGGTCAACTGCCAAAAAAAAGGTAATTTTCTCAAGAAGTTGCACGTTTATTTAAATTTTTTCTGTACTACTATATTGAGTAGCTTTTTGTACCATATGTAGTTGTAATAACTAATACTTAGTGTTTGGGAAGACACTGTAGTAGGATTATTCTGGCAGTATATTATTTAGGTTGAAATCCTCATGTTAAACTGTTATTAATTTTCAATGTTGTAACAGTAATGGCACACAATATTCTCCCAAGCAAGTGCATCTATATTTGCAGGCCGTTGCTGGTAGCAGCAGATTTCAAACATTTTTAAAGTACTGTTTTGTTGCACTGCACTGGTACAACTGGCTTGAGAAACACTATTGCGGTCTATAAACAAGCTGCTGTGTAGCCATTTAAAGCTAAAAATGGAGAAAAGCACAGTATTTTTAACAAAAACATTTTAACATTCAAACAAATCTGTGTGATACAGCCATATATTTTACAGTTGCTGAAATTTGTATCATTTGTATAAATATCTTAATATAAATATAAAAATTTGTCATTGCGGTTCTGCTTCATTTATCTGAATAAACGTAAGGGCTGGTAACTGGAGGTGGGTTAGATGTAGATGGTTGTGAATGTTAAGTATGCAGTGTATACAGTGTTAAAATTTTCATTGTTACATGCACATGCAGCTGACACTTCCATATAGTGAATTGTCCACTTACGGCGTTGTTGCTCCAGCAGTGGTACCATTTGCACACCTTAGGGGCAGATTTAATAAGGGTCGAATTTTTTTTAAGGGTCGAATTTTAATTTGAATTCAAAAATCGATTTTATCAAACCTTGACCCTTGGAACAATTCGAATTTGACTATTCATCACCTAAAACCTGCTGAGTTCATGTATAAGTCAATGGGAGAGTTCCAGTGACCCATTTGAAGATGCCTTTGTGATTTTTTTCATAGAAAAAGCTTGATTCGAGTTTAGACTAATTTGATTAGAATTTAATTGAATTTTGAGTATATTCGAATTTATGGGACCTCTAAGTGAAACATGTATGCCAACCTTTGATTTACTAGAGTGGATACTTTGTATCTTCATTGACAGTAATGTAACTTACTGCTTCCTGGCAAATGATGTTCAGACGCCCCCCCCTCTAGATGTCCGGTTTAATTGCCACTAAGCAATCTTCAGCAGGCTCTGATGCAATTGCACCCCCTGCTCCCCCAGTTGTTACTCCACTTTTCATTGGCTAATTGTGCACTTGTTGTCATAAACAGGGCAGCAACTAAGCATAGTAGCCAGTAGGGTGTCAGGCAGCCACTTGGGGTGCAAGTAAGGGGCACAATTAGGAGAGCGAGTGAGAGCAAGCAAGTAAGAGTAAGTAATTTAATCAAGTGAGTAAGTCATTTTGCAAGCAAGTGTCTGGTTGGGGCAGATGGCATACAAGTAGGTTTCACAAGTAGTATTGTGTCCAATTTTATTTGGTTATAGTTTTAGCTTTTAGGGATATTATCTCTTCTCAAAATTAAATGCATTTTCTTTTCAGGGGTACAAGAAAAGACCCAGCTCTTAAAACTCAATGTGCCTGCAACTTTCATGTTAGTAGCAATGGATGAAGGCCCTGGTCCTCCAATTAAATACCAGTATGCTGAATTGGGCAAATTGTACACTGTAGTGTCACAACTAATCCGGTGTTGCGATGTATCATCGCGTATACAGTCTTCTATTAACGGTAATGTTTCTCTTTTTATTTTTTATTCCTCCAGTTCAGAACTTAATGTGAATTGGTTTATTCAGTGATCAGTTCTTTTAAAGGGATACTGTCATCGGAAAACATTTTTTTTTCTTTTCAAAACACATCAGTTAATAGTGCTAAATGGGGCTAGACATTTTGTCAATTTCCCAGCTGCCCTTGGTGATGTGACTTGTGCCAGCACTTGAGGGGGGAACTGCTTTCTGGCAGGCTGTTTTTCCCTTCTCAGTGTAACTGAAGGAGTCACAGTGGAGCATGGGTTTTTACGACTGAGTGCTGTTAGATCTACCAGGTGGCTGTTATCTTGTGTTATGGAGCTGTTACCTGGTTACTTTCCCATTGTTCTGTTGTTAGGCTGCTGGGGGGGAGGGGGTGATATCACTCCAACTTGCAGTACAGCAGTAAAGAGTGAGTGAAGTTTATCAGAGCACAAGTCACATGACTTGGAGCAGCTGGGAAATTGGCAATATGTCTAGCCCAATGTCAGATTTCAAAATGAAATATAAAAAAATATGTTTGCTTTTGAGAAATGGATTTCAGTGCAGAATTCTGCTGGAGTAGCACTATTAACTGATGCATTTTGAGAAAAACATTTTTTTCCCATGACAGTATCCCTTTAAAGTGATACTGACACTAGCTTTTGTTTGTTTCTAATATAGTTAGTTAGCCACAAATGTAATGTATAAAGGCTGAAGTCAGTGGATGTGTAACATAATAGCCAGAATCCAACTTCCTGCTTTGCAGCTATCTTGTTTTCCACTGACTGGTTACCCTGGTGACCAAGCAGTAACCAATTAGTGACTGGAAGGAGGGCCACACGGACCATAACTGTTGCTTTTGAATCTGAGAAGCAGGAAGTTGGATTCTGGCTATTATGTTACACATCCAGTCACTGCAGCCTTTATCCATTACATTTTTAGCTAACTATATTAGAAACATTTTTATTTTGCACAGCCTATCTGTTTATCCAGTTTTTATTTTTACACTGAACTGTTCCTTTAAAATATGAATGTACATTAAGTTACCTATAAGTCATGCTCATTGATCTTTTTTTTGCGGAGAGGTTTTTTTTATTACATACAGTAATTGTTAGCTGAAGTTTCTAAACCTGACTGTTTTGCCAACGTGACTGTACCATCTCCACCTGTCAGTTTAAAGGGCACCAATCATAACTAAAATAATTTAGTATTTTAAGTAAATACACTGAAAATTCAAGAAATCTGATTTTTAAAACAAGTTAGAATTGTTTGTATAATGTAAATCAGCTCACTATACCTTCTGCAAAATCTCCCCTATCTCCACTGCAGTTCTAGCTGAGGCAGGCATCTTGGATTTCACTGACTCCTCCTACCTATATCTTCACAGCCAACTGTAGCTCTGAAATCTCGCACATGCTCAGTTGAAATTTCTTGGTTGCCTAATAAACCTTCTAAGCTATTTTGAAATCTGCCAAACTTCTGTGTAAGTGCCGCCACCTTCTGGAAGTTGGTGTGTGCCCTTTATTTGCATAATGACATCACCAGCAGAGGATAAGATAGGGAAATCTCGTGATACTTCTAGAGTTTACTAAAGCTAGGCATTCTGGGTAGAATACTCAGGGCAGTGCTACAATCTGAGCATGCTTGTGAACTCATTTGCATGTTGTAGTCACAGTATGGATTCCCTCAGTGAGAGAACCCACTTGACAGTGGGTATGGGAGTTTTAAAAAAAACTGCTTTTTTTTTCTTCAAAAAACTGTATGTAGTTTGATTAAACATGTTTAGGTTGTACTGGTCAGGTTGTTAATGTGTTTGATTTTGGCTGTGATTGGTGCCCTTTAAGTTTCTAATGCTAACAGATTCCTGCTGCACAATATGGCAGTCCCCTCATACAGGAACATGGCATCAGACAGGTAATGTAAAAGCATTGTGCAAATCATTTATGGCAAATTTATAAGAAGCTTTCAAAGACAATATTATGATAGATGTAAAAGAGAGCTTAATTTCTAGTGTCAGTGTCTGTTTAAAGCTCCCCATAGACGCAACGATATTTCCCTGCCGAACGACCGATCTTAGGGAAGTCCGACCAATCTGTCAAATTATCGTGCAGTTAGTGGGATACAAACGATCGTTCGTCTTACGATTTTTCGTCCGACATTGGTCTGATGATTGATCGGCCAGGTTAGAAAATCTTTATCGGTCCCCATTCAATCTACCTATGTTTGCAGGGTCAAGCAGGCTGCGATCCTTCAGTTTTGCTGGCAATATCGCCTGAAATGGTCTTTTTAGTTGATGGACACATCAGGCATTTAAACGATCGTTTTGAGACAATCGTGGTCTCACGATAACTATTGGATCTTTCAAAAATCTTTACGTCTATGGCCAGCTTAACAGTTAGCACCACAACTGATTTCATCATCTAATTCTATATGCACATACTGATAAATATATCCCTAAAATACACCAATATGTGAAATTGACTTGTTGTAAGTTAGGTTGAAAGAATACAAATGTCCATCAAGTTCAAACTTTTAACTCTATTGTGACCTGCTTAACTTGTACTATTAGCAATCTTCCATCACTTGCTAAAAAACCATCCAACCAAGACTTTTTTTCCATTACTTTCCATTATTTATTTTTTACTGTTTTTCCAAAATCTAAGTTTAAAGTTGAATGTTGGTGTCTCTGGTGTTTGAGTCTGGCAGCTCAGTAGTTCAGGTGCAGACTCTAAACTGTTACAATTTTACAACATTTAATTGTTACATTTCACAGCAATATCTCTGGAGTATTAGCAACTATTGTATCAATTCTAACAGCTGCCTGTAATGAAACCCAGAGATTCTGCTCAGCAGGGACCAAGACAAGAAATGTATCCATAAGGGTAGGGACAGACAGGGAGATTCGGGGAGATTTTGTCGCCTGGCGTTTTTAGCAGGCGACAATCTCCCCGAATTTCCTTCTCCCTGTCTGCCGATCGTAAAGGGACGGCGATTTCCGGAATCGCCCGAAGTTTCCTCACAAGGTATCTTCGGCCGATTCCGGAAATCGCCGCGTTTGCACAGGCGCTGGCGCTTTGTCCCTTTACGATCGGCAGACAGGGAGAAGGAAATTCGGGGAGATTGTCGCCTGCTAAAAACGCCAGGCGACAGAATCTCCCCGAATCTCCCTGTCTGTCCCTACCCTTAAATGTATCAGTTTAGAACAGTTGGGGGGTCGGCGAGCTGCTTTAAAAGGTAAAAAATTACACTTAACACTTCAATATTAGAAAAATGGTTAGAAATTGAAAATAGACAGTAATTGGAAAAAGTCGTTATTTCTGGTGATCTATCTGAAAACAAGTAGTTGTTTGAAGGTGAACAACCTCTTTAAAGGAACAGTAACACCAAAAAATTTGTGTTTTAATGTAATGAAAATATCATGTAGTGTTGCCCTACGCTGTTAAAACTGATCTGTTTGCTTCAGAAACACTACTATAGTTCATATAAACAAGCTGCTAAGTAGCAATGGCGGAAATTGAAAAATGGCTATATGGCACAGGCTAAGTAACGGATAACAGATAAAATTAGGTTCTACACAGCTTATCTGCTGTGTAACTTGAGCCTTTTCTACTTCTGCCCCCATGGCTACACAACAGCTTATTTATATAAACAATAGTAGTGCTGCTGAAGCAAACACTGCAGTTTTAGGCTGGGGACAGACAGGGAGATTCTGTCGCCTGGCGTTTAATAGCAGGCGACAATCTCCCGAACGTCCTTCTCCCTGTCCTTCGCTAGTTGAAGTGACAAAGCGCCAGCGCTGTGCACACGCAGCGCGGCGATTTTCCTGAATCGCCCGAAGTTACTTCGTGAGGAAACTTCTGGGAGATTGTCGCCTGCTATTAAATCTCCCCGAATCTCCCTGTCTGTCCCTAGCCTTACCAGTGCAGTGCAACACTGCATTATATATTTATTAATTTTCTTATTATTAAAATTTCATTTTTTGATGTTACTGGTCCTTTAACTATATAAGAAATATTTTTTATTTTGCACAGCCTATCTATTTATACAGTTTTTATTTTTGCACTGAATAATTCTTTTGATGAAACATTAATATTTTCAAGTTTAAATAAGTCTTGTAAATGCAAGTGGAATGTGCACATATAATAGCTATGATTTAATAATATTTTTAACTGGAAATTTGACGATCATAATGGGAAATAAGCTAATTTATTTAAATGTATATTATAAAATTAAATGTATGTTTGCAAATGCAAGGAGTCTGACTGCTAAAATGGGAGAACTGGAGGTGCTTGAGGGAAAATATGATGTGATTGGTGTGGCCAAAACATGGCTGAATGAGTCGCATGACTGGGCAGCAAGTCCTCTATCAGGGGGGACAAGTGTCCCGGGGCTGAACGGGGGCCCGGCAAAGCAGAAACGTGCGCTCTGAAGTCCT
>CM044434.1:48207553-48220793 GCA_024363595.1 Xenopus borealis | reverse complement strand
ATGATAAACTTGGCTGTAGCAAGCAATACCAGTCAGCAGCATCAAGGGCCAATAAGGTCTCAAGCTGTATTAAAAGGGGCATAGTCACGGGAGGAGGGGGTTATTCTTCCACTTTATAGAGCGATTGTAAGGCCACATCTATGATATGCAGTACAGTGTTGGTCTCCCGCGCTCAAACTGGTCATTATTCTATTAGAGAGGGTACAGAGAACTTCAACTAAGCCGGTAAAAGGTATGGAAAATCTTGGCTATGAGGAAAGACTGGCCAAATTGGGGGATGTTCACGCTGGAGAAGAGGCGCTTAAGAGGTGATATGATAACTATGTATAAATTTACAAGGGGATCATATAATAATCTCTCTAATGCTTTATTCACTAGCAGGTCTTTCCAGCTGACACGAGGTCACCCATTCCGTTTAAAAGAAAAGCGGTTCCGCCTAAATATTCCGAGGGGGTTTTTTACAGTGAGAGCTGTGAAGATGTGGAATTCTCTCCCTGAAATGGTTGTACAGGCTGATACATTAGATAGCTTTAAGAAGGGGTTGGATGGCTTCTTAGCCAGTGAGCGAATACATTATGGAAGAAAGCTTATTATACAAGTTGATCCAGGGACTAGTCCGATTGCCATTTTGCAGTCAGGAAGGAATTTTTTCCCCCTCTGAGGCAAATTGGAGAGGCTTCAGATGGGGTTTTTTGCCTTCCTCTGGATCAACTAGCATTTAGGCAGTTAATAAAAAAAAAAAAAAAAAAAAAAAAAGCTAAAAAGCTAAAAAGGTTGAACTTGATGGACGTGTGTTTTTTCAGCCTTACTATGTAGCTATGTAATATAAACATACCATATTTCATTATGTAAATTATTTCGCCTTTTAATTCCAGGTAACCCGCCACTTTCCAACCCCTATGGAGATCCTAACTTATCTCAGCCTATTATGCCACTTCAGCAGAATGTGGCAGAGCTACTGTTTGTAAAAACCAGTTACGTGAAGAAAATAATTGAGGACTGCAGCAATTCAGAAGAAACCATTAAGCTCCTTCGATTTTGTTGCTGGGAAAACCCACAGTTTTCATCTACTGTTCTCAGTGAACTGCTTTGGCAGGTAAAAAATTTTGGTGTTCATGTGTATTGTTCAGCTGTGCGCCTATAAATGTATTTATGATACAGTACATTCTTCTACTGTATATGCTCCAAGGAATTACCTACCACTTATTTAAACTGAAGAAGCTGCATGGATGTGTTCATAATTGCCTGACAAGTCCAGTTACTTTAGACTTAGATAATCTTGCTGGTACAGTTATGGCATCAGTTATCCAGAAAGATCCAAATTACGTAAGGGCAGTCTTCCATGGACTAAATTTTATCCAAATAACCCACATTTTAAAAAATGATTTCCTTTTTCTCTGTAATAATAAAACAGTACAGTATACTTGATCCCAACTAAGATATAATTAATCCTTATTGGAAGAAAAACAAGCCTATTTATTTAATGTTTATATGATATTCAAGTAGACTTAAGGTATGAAGATCCAAACTACAGAAAGATCTGTTATCTGGAAAACCCCAGATCCCGAGCATTCTGGTTAACAGGTCCTATACCTGTATTTACATTTATTATTTACTGATGTCAATCAGTTCTTATTTCTGGTCCATGTTATACTTCTAGTAGTAATGTGCGATTAGGCCCGATTCCCATGGGACCCCGCGAGTCGGGTGGGTTCCAGCCAATCTTGCACCCCTATGTGCGGGTGGCGGGATCTTACATTGCTGACTTCCGGCTTCTTCTTTTATAGACACCAGCCTGCTCGCCCCTCCCTTTTTGTGATGTCATCGGTGGGGCGGGTCTATAAAAGGAAGCCAGAAGGTGGGTGCTGTGGACGGGAGGCTGGTGTGGGTCAGGTAAAAACAGACCCACACATCACTAACTTGGAGCCATTGAGTTGTCCTTAGATTTCTTTAATAGAATAGACATTATATATTGGTTAACTCTGGGCAAATGTAAGTTATTTTTGCTTTGTTTTTTTTTCTCGTAGAGTTTTTTTAGATCATGATTTTGCTGTGCAACTCAGTATTGCTTTATTTTTTTTGTATTTTTTTTAAATCAGGTATGGGTTATATTTTTTGTGGTTTGAAAGGAATGTCCACCCAAAATAATTACTTTTCGTTTTTGCATAATAAAAGAAAATGTAAGCAACTTTTCTATTATGCACGAATGTTCAGTAATTTTAAGCATTTTGAACCTGAACTGCCAACTCAATTAGCGTTAGAGGGTGTCGGTCTTAAGGGAATATTAGGTTATTAGGCAAGGGATCGTGAGTACTAGCTGCAGTTCACAAAAATTTGCGCTGCGCTGGATGATACACCTGCACCCAGCCCAGTGAACCTTATTCATAGCGACCCTCTTGACACCATTAAATCATCTTGCTGTGTTGTTTGTAATGCTGGGCTGGGGGCGGTGCAATTCCTCCATAGGCTTGAGTCTGTTTCCGTTTGTAATTAGCCTATGGAGTGATCGCACCACGCCCAGCGTAACTGAAACAACACAGCAAGATGATTTAATGGTGTCAGAAGGTGCCATGAATAAGGTTCACTGGGCTGGGGGCGGCTTTGGGAAGATTTCAGCTGCTTATATTTAGCATGCAGCATCTCTTCACCGATACAAACATGTTCCTATTTTTATAGGAACGTGTCATTATCACTTTAACTGAACCAAATGATTTGTTTGTCTTGTACTGAATAAAAAAAGCCTCAATACCCTATAAGCAATTGAGTTTAATTTTAATATTTTATAATGGGAATACAATCTAAGGTTATGATTTGTCTGGAATGTCTTGATTTTATATTCTGGTTTGTGTTCACACAGGCTTACAAAAGATGTATTGCTCAAAATGCATTTGAAGCCGTATTAACTTTAAAATTATTAAAAATTACATTATTGCATTCTATCTACAGGTGGCATATTCATACACATATGAACTTAGGCCCTACTTGGATCTCTTGCTACAGATTTTATTGATCGAAGACTCTTGGCAAACCCATAGGTTAGTACTGAACATTGCTTTGCTTACTTGTATTGAAAAGCTTGAGATGGCAAGAAAAGACACATTGAGAGCACTTTATTTTCATCATCATTTAAACACATTGGCACGCAAAAATAACCTACCACCCATTCCTTTTAATTAGTGGAATATATACTATACCTATTGTTGACAAGTGTGCAGTTGGGTATGGAAGGCACTTTAAGGCAAATCCAGATACTTCTAGCCATATCGTGTACAAACCAACATCTTTATAAAAGATGGTCTCCTAAGGCAAAATCCTCTTGTATAACATTTTTTCTATATATCACCCAAGAGGAAAAATGGGTTTAATTGTTTATAGCATGCTATGGAAAAGCCATTAATAATACTACAGAGTTTATGGTTTGTAATTCTTGAAAATAAATAAAAAATTTACTTTAAAAAATACTACACCTTAATCTGGTGCAACAGCAAAGTTAGACCCAGAACTGGAAGCCTATGCCTTATACACACATTAAAAGTTTGGAACAGTGTTAAGAACCAATTTCAACTACAATCCTCATTAATTCCAGCAGCCCCACTGTTCGGCAACCCACTTTTCCCACCAGGCCTTCAATCCAAACCTTTTAAATGGTGGCAAGACCAGAAGGTCTTTTCTCTTGGTCAGCTATTTTCAAGATCGGGGCCTTATACTATTCAGAACCTCACTGAAAAATTTAACATACCACAGGCTGAAAACTATAGAATAAACCAAGTCCTGCACTTCACCCAAAAATTATGGAGGAGCTCAGGAGCAGCAAATAACACTCAAACCTTTTTCGAACACTGGTGTAGTAAGGCCCCCAAAGCCCAAAGGGTAATTTCAACATTATACACTAATTGTTATGACCTAAAGGATACCCAACAAGCCTCATATACCCAAATATGGCAAGAGAATATGGGATATCAAATGAGTACAGAAAACTGGTAGGAAATATGGTTAAATGTAAAGAAATCTTCTAAGAATGTCTCTCTCTTAGAAACAAACTATAAGGTTCTGCTTCGGTGGTATTTAGTTCCTGCAAGGATAGCACAATTTATACCCACAGCGGATAATCGATGTTTTAGAGGCTGTGGCCACAAGGGAACTATGTACCACATATGGTGGCAATGTCCAACCGTTCAGAGATTTTGGATTAGGATACATAATATGACTTACTCTATTTTCAATATTCCTATCCCAAAACATCCAAGCACAGCTCTATTATGTAAGAAACCTGAGTCATTGTCGCCTAACCAATTTCAATTGTTCCTGATGATATCAGCGGCAAAACAAACAATAGCTAAGGCTTGGAAAACTAAAAATATCTCTATTGATGCCACCAAAGGTAAAATAGATTGGATTATGGCCCAAGAGAAGATGTCTAGCATCTTACTCGACTCCCACCACAAATACCTCTTAGTTTGGACCCCTTGGATGGAATACAGATTTGGTACTAACTGCCCAACCACCCTTCTGAGTATTTAAACCTTACCACATGGTTATACCACTTGTAACCCTTTGAATTTGATTTTTTATTATGTCTGCAAGTTAAACGGTTAAATTTATTAACAAACATTACATTATATCATACTGACAATAAAGAATAACAGGGAAATATCGTGCTACCAAGGAAACCATGCTTTATTGTATGTAACTAAATAAAAGGAACATGTTGTTTTGAATCACACTATGTAAAGCTATTACCTTATGCCATTGTAAACTTTTTGTTTGTATACAAATTAAAAAAAATTATTGGAATATAAAAAATACTACACCAGTTTATACATTTATAGTGCAAATAGAACAGGTTAGAACAATAATAAGCAGCAGTTTTTGGGAAAGCTCCACCTCTCTATTTTCCTATTTCAAATCTCTGGCTTTGAGCATTTAACAGTTTTATCTATCCAATGAATTGTAGTTTCTTAACTAATTGAATCAACGCTTAAACCTGTATGGCATCATGAAACTATAGGTTCTCACCATATTAACTATTTTGGGAATCAATATAGTAACTACATCGTAATTTATATCTATCACAACCGATAAGGTTTTTAATTAATGATTTAAATCCAATGAATTGTCGCATTTGAATAATTAATTCATTATTCATGAAATTTTAATTAATTTATATACTGCACCTTTTAAGCTCATGAATTTGATATTATACATTTTTTAATTAAATTATTGCACCGCACTTTATAAACTTATTTAATCTGTACAGCACTTTATTGAAACATAAGCTAAGAATTGCCATTTGAATCACCTCATTATCCTATGTACAAGAACAGTTGCTATATTAGTATAGATAATTAAGCTTAAGATTCAACTAATAACTACCTTTGTATGAGTGATTCAGCGGGGTGCTTTTTTCTTGTATTATCATCGAATTATTGCTGACCTATGGTCAGACTGCTTTAATACACGGACAGATATTTGTAAATTTATATTATACCAAGGGAAACACTCCTTTTGTTTTTTAATATTGTTAATGTTCTTGCATTTATAATGCATATACTACTACTTTATAATACATATGTTTGTTTCTATCTCTTTAGGATTCACAATGCACTTAAAGGAATACCAGATGATAGAGATGGTTTGTTTGATACCATCCAGCGCTCCAAAAACCACTATCAGAAAAGAGCTTATCAATGTATAAAGTGTATGGTAGCACTCTTTAGCAACTGTTCTGTTGCTTACCAAATACTGCAGGTAACCTTTTTACGATTCTAAAGCAACTTAAAAAAAGTTTTATGTAGCTATATGACATCATTTTGAGTTTTTTCTTTTTGGTTTTTTTTATATATGTTTACCCGTTCTGTTTTTTATTCACAGAGTAATGGTGATTTGAAAAGGAAATGGACTTGGGCAGTAGAGTGGTTAGGGGATGAATTGGAACGAAGGCCTTATACAGGCAATCCTCAGTACACATACAACAATTGGTCTCCACCTGTTCAAAGCAATGAAACCTCAAATGGCTACTTTTTAGAGAGATCACACAGTGCCAGAATGACTCTTGCAAAAGCTTGTGAACTCTGCCCAGAAGAGGTAAATGATTTGATCAGTTAAATAGAGAACACCTAGGCTGTATTTTACGGTTTTTTTCACATGGACATATTTATTTTGTATACTATTCAGTGCCTTGCAAAAGTATATAGAAACTTGACTAATTTTCTAACTTAAAGGGACACATCAAATTTAAAAACAAAACATTTTGTATGCAATGAAAAATAAACACCAACACAAATTCAAGTTTTAAATAAAAAAATAACTTATTAAAAAATAACTTACCACTTCAGCTCTCTTGAGCAAAGGCGACATGGCAACCATCATTCCTGCAGCTGTTGATTTCTGCTGCTCCTTGTCTCTCCTGCACCCGTGGTGATGGAGGTCCTGGGTGACTGGGGGTCTGCATCGTGTGGGGGAGGTGTCGGAAAGCATTCCACACACAATCACCTCCTGGTTGGAGCCCCGTGATTGTAGAACTCTGGGAACGCAGGGGGAAGCGAGCCTGCAGGCTGCCGGCTACTGTTCTCTGCCCTGGGGATGTCCTTTTGAAGCTGCTGCGGGGGAGGAATGGCTGAACCTCTGCGGATGACTTTATCATAACTGCGGAGGAAGAGATCCAAACAGGGTTTGGCGGAGGGACTTTGAGCCGAATGTAACAGAGAAGATAAAGAGCAGCGAGGGGACACACGGGAGGGGTCCTGCAGAGGAGAGTGCTGCAGAGGGACTGCCAGCAGAGAAGAGCACGTTGGACATAGGGCAGTTATTTTTTAATAAAGGCTTTGCTATTTAAAACTTTAATTTGTGTTGGTGTTTATTTTTCATTGCATATAAACAATTTTTTTTTTTTTTAAATTTTTGATGTTACTGTCCCTTTAAGTGACAAATCGTACCTTGAAGTTTTCTGTGTTATTTTGATTTTAAAACACTGAAGTTCATTAAAAAAAATACCAAAGAAAATATCCTGTTTATATAATTATGAAATTTCCCAATAACCTTTATACCTATAAATATAGAAGTATATAAACAGCTTTGTACACTGTTCAGGAGAGATCTCAAGCGCAGTGTATAGTGACAGAAAATATGTTATACATATTAATAAATGACAAACGCCAACATTCCCTTGTACCCATAAATAATGGTTCGCAAGAGAATATATTGGTATCTCATTCATAATGTGTACACTACACCTCATATGAAAATGGCACTTATATGATTACAGTAGAACACCCATTTTACATCACCTGATTTTAAGTTTTCTCTCATTTTACATTGTTGTTTTGTCCCACCTATATATTTTGCATAATACATTTCCCTGGTTTTAAATTTTTCTTGACTTTACACCATTTTTTTCTGGTTCCCTTAAAAAAGCAAACTACAGTGCCCAAACTTTGTTTATGTATTTGTTCACAAATATCGTAAATTACCTTTCTTTACACATACACAAAATCAAAAGACTTCAGTTCCTGTCTTATGGTGAAAAAGGTAAAAATATAATATGTAAAACCTGATAACCATAAGTGAAGCAACTTCATAGTATGCCATCACCTAGATGTTTATTAAAGGGACTGTTCACCTTCAAACACTTTTTTCAGTTTATTTGGTTTCAGATCACCAGAAATAGACTTTTTCCAGTTATTTTTCACCTTCTAAGGGTGGTGGCACACAGGGATGTTAGTTTCCCAGCAACAAATCTTCTCTACTGCAGTCGACTAATCGCCCTGAAATGCCTCCCCCCCCACCCCGTCAAGAATACGAATCGCCAGCGGGATGGCATACATATTGCTTTGGTTTTCCGGAGTTGTCCAAAGTTTCTGTAACTTCAGGCAGAAATCCCATGTTATACGTATGCCATCCCACAGGTAATTCGTATTCTTGCTGGCGGGGAGGCATTTCGGGGAGCAACTAATCTCCTCCAGTGCCACCACCATAAAGCAACTGTAAATTACGTTTATTCACAACACCTTGCCGTGAGAAGATGTGGACATTGGGCAGGACTCACACAACATAACTCCTTTGGAGAATGCAGCTCTTTGTTGTAGCGTGGCAATGTCAAATTACAGGTTTAGATGGTAGCCAGCCAGCATTCAGTGGTTCTGCTTGAGGATTCTATACTGCAGTATATACCAGTATAGGTTCCATTATCCTCCAACTCCTTATGAAGCTCCAGATTAAGTAAAGGCCATGTCCCATAGACATTTTATCCAGATAATCCAAATTTTTTAAACTGATTTCCCTTTTCTCTGTAATAATAAAGCAGTACCTTGTGCTTGATCTACACTAAGATATAATTAATCTTGGAAGCAAAACCAGCCTGTTGGGTTTATTTAATGTTTACATAATTTGCTAGTAGTATGAATTATGAAAATAAATGTCTGTGATATGTGTGTGTACTAGCCTCAAGGGTTTAAATGCCCGGAATTCCCTTCCAATTTAGTTGAACTGAAGAAGTGTGAGATTAGAATTTGTCACAGAAAGACTCGCTTGCTTTCTGTTAATTCCTATGGGATTTATAAAAGCATATTTATTAAGTGGTGATAAATAAGATTCTAACAAGTCCATAGCAATGAATAAAAAGTGAGTGAATTTTTCTGTGGTGATTTCTAATCTCACTCTTTGATAAATCTGCCCCTAAATGGCCTGTAGCCTTTGACTGAATTCTACTCGATACTGTATATCATAACCTTGATAAATGAGAATATTCATAGACATACAGAAAGATCCAGTTTCCAGAAAAACTCAGGTCCCAAGCATTCTGGATAACCGGTTCCATACCTGTACTGCACAACTCTCTGGCAACATTATTGCCTTAAATTAATGTGAGTTTACAGGTTGATGCATCAGCACCGCACATAACTCATTTTTGTCAGGAAAATGTTGATGTGGATTTACCTTGCAGGTTATGAGATTGCTTGTATATAATATAGATAGTAAAATTATATATTATCTGTAAATATCAGTTTATACAGGTATGTGATATGTTTTCTGGGAACCCGTTATCCAGAAAGCTCTGAATTAGACTCCATTATATCCAAATAATCCAAATTTTTTAAAATATCCTTTTTCTCTGTAATAATAAAACTGTACCTTGTACTTTATCCCAACTAAGATATAATTAACCCGTATTGAAGCAATTCCAGCCTATTGTGGTTATTCATTGTTTACAATATTTTCTATTAGACTTAAGGTATGGAGATGCAAATTACAGAAAGATCCATTATCCGGAAAACCCAAGATTGTGAGCATTCTGGATGACAGATTCCATACCTGTATATATCAGTGGTTAATTTTCTTCATACTGTTATATGTAGTGCTGTTGCTGTGCCTTCTGTATGGCCCTACTAATGCTACTAATGTCCTACTAATGATATTTATGGAGTTATCGCTTTTGAATTGTTAAAAAAAAATTCAGATATATTTCAAACTTTTTATTAGCATTGTGTTACTATTGCTAATTACATTAGGTACAGTTGACTACAATGAACACATTAAGAGTTTTAGACTAGAACAGACATAATGGTAGAGGGGGCATTTATCATTTGGCCTGATACACTTTTTGGTGAACTAAGATATTTTTAAAGATGTAAAGAACAGGTTAGAAAAACAATGTTATGACGTATTTCCTGAGACTGGGACATATTTGTTCGGGCAGAGGAATAAAATTGTTCTGAATTGTTGTGTTTATGACCAAATTCAACTCTTGCAAACTTTATAGGAGCCAGATGACCAAGATGCCCCCGAGGAACATGAGTCCTCTCCCCCGGAAGATGCCCCATTGTATCCCCATTCTTCTGGCTCCCAGTATCAGCAGGTATAAAATGTACTTTGTATTCCAATTCAAGGGTGATGAGACAAATGTTATGTAACATGATCAAATCTTATATAAATAGATTGTAGAATATAACTTGGGATATTAATAAATTACTTAATCTAGGTGCCTTTATTAACACATTCAATGGATCTATGTAAACAGATGAGCTATATTAGTGATTAGCATATATGTTCAAATTGTGTTGTTCATTTCAGTTGCAAATATGGGTAGTTTTAAGAAAGGCCAAAAACTGATTCATGTAACAAGTTTTGGTAAGATTTATAAACAGTTGAGCCTGTTTTCTTTCCATTACAATATTATGAACATATTATTTCATCAAACAATGAGGGGTTCCTGCTACTTAGGGAAGGGTTCAATGTTTTTAATGTCAGATGTGACATCTCGCATTATTCCCCATATAGTATACACAACAGGAATCTAAGATTGAAAATGCATGGTAAATGTTTAGCTTGTTGGTTTTGAAGTATAGCTTTATGCATGTCTTTTTCAACTGTTTGCTTTGCATGCATTACCTTACATCAATGCTATTTACTTATTCAGTTTTAATATCAGAATTAGAAACATTAGAGTTTCAGCACCAATTAGCCTTTAAACGTGTTTGCCTCCAATTTGGTCTTTTATCATGCCTAGTGTGATATACTACATTATTATCACTGTTAAAATAAGTATTGCAGTGTTTATGGCCCCCTCTGTGCCCTTAAGCAAGTATTAACTACAAAACAGCACTTCCTTTTTGTTTTGAGGTCATTCAGTTGGGCTTATGTAGAAAATGTATGTGAACACGGTCTAAAGTAAAATATAAAGTTTACTTGTTTTATTTCCTATTGTTTCACAAAGGAACTAGTTGAGGAAGGGGCCAAGTTCATTCTGTGAGTCTGTTTAGAGTGTGGAAATGCTAAGTACAAGCAGAGTACTAATAGTATTGCTTTCTTTCAATCTAAGAAATCATGCATGTGTATGTTACAAAAGAACATACATCTGGAAGATCAGATAGTGTTTATCCACCTATTGTATTTCTTCCCAGTTAAATAAGTATATGAAGGTGGGTATATTTTCCCCATTAAAGGTACCCCTATGTTCAGTAAAAGCTAGCAGTTCTACAATGTTAATGGTCTAAAGAAATAAGGAAAAACAATACATTTAAAGTCAGATTAAAAATAAAACAAGATAAAAACATTTGACTTGATTCAATTAAGATCAGTAGGCACACTTTTTGCACTTAAAGGAACAGTTCAGTGTAGGCTGTGCAAAATAAAAAATGTTTCTTATATATCTAATATAAGTAATTCTAAAACAACTGGACTTGCTGAGTAATACTCATCCGAGCAGTGAAACGTCTTCAATAATCACTAATCAAGTCCAGTTGTTTTAAAATTACTTATATTCGATTATTCGATATACCATGACCTGAATGAATGAAAATCTTCATAGTTTCTAATATAGTTAGCTAAAACTTCCTGCTTTTCAGTTCTCTAACTCTGTGGTAGTCATTGACTTAAGGGGGGGCCACATGGGACATAACTTCAGTGAGTTTGTACAGTATATATATATATATATATATATATATATATATATATATATATATATATATACACCTCCGTCGAAGAGTCGGCACTCACGACACTTTGTGTAAATATGCCTGGGTGCAGTGTCCATAAATTAGCATTTCCATCCAAGTAGTAAGGTCCACACTCTCAGGTCTTAAAATAAATCAAAATGTAGACTAACGTTTCGGCCTCCTCCGAGGCCTTTCTCAAAGTACAAAATGACACAATGTGAATGAATTAAATACTTTAGATGGCGGGAAAAGGTTAATCACCTGACGTAACAAATACATCATCAAAATGCTTCAAAAGGTTAAATTTCACACATAAATACACATAAATACACATACATACAAATAAAAACGTGTTAAACAACAGTAAAAAGAGTGTTAATATTTTTACAACCATCATTTCAAAAAACACCCCTCAGGAAATTACATTAAAGCAAGTATTTTGTAACAGATTTGCTACTTTGTATGTCTTATGTTAAAAGAAACAATTATTGGCCGAACTCAGTGTTACAAAAAGTACTAGACAATGAGCTAAAATCACAGGTCTGTTCTGAGGCTAATCCCTGTTAATAGTGAACTAACTAATTGAAGCTGTGTTAAGAGGGAAATTGTATGGTGCCTGACGGGGCTGCTGCTAGATGAATAATTCTATGATATTCCAGTGCTCATACTGCTAACCGAAATGTCCATCTTCTCCAAATATAACCAGTGTTCAGCCAGTATTTTGACTAAAAAAGGAAAGCTAAGTAACGGAAGCTACCTCTGGGTATGTTACTCCACATTTATATATGTTGCTAGATTTTATATCAGTACTGTGTCAGTGGAAGTAATAGCAAGCCCAAAATGAAATTGCACCTCTTAACTAACATTACTCCCCATTACCGTGTTGAAATAAGATTAAACATAATTATATATGAAAGGCAATTGAAAAGCAATTGAATAATGGGAATAGTGACGGAGTGATCCCCCTCCAATAGACCATATCATGTAGTTACCCCCTTGGTGTCAAATTATATCGACCTTTTACATCTCAAAAACAAACAAAAAGTGGTTATAGCTAAATAAATGAAGATACTCTTAAAAAATAAATAAAAAATAGCAAAAAAATTATTGTGATGTGAGAACAGTCCCCTAGTTAAGCAGAATCCGAACAGTAGTTCAAGTACCCTTATAGGCACTTCATATCATAGTCAAATATTAAATGCCAGCACTTGTTCCGTTAGTCTCAAAGTCATTCAAACCGTCACACGGCCCATAGACTGTGCGGCAATTCCCCACCATTGTAGTTCACTTAGGGCCTGGCCGCCCGCCTCTGCTGAACACTGGTTATATTTGGAGATGATGGACATTTCGGTTAGCAGTATGAGCACTGGAATATCATAAAATTATTCATCTAGCAGCAGCCCCGTCAGGCACCATACAAGTTCCCTCTTAACACAGCTTTAATTAGTTAGTTCACTATTAACAGGGATTAGCCTCAGAACAGACTTGTGATCTTAGCTCATTGTCTAGTACTTTTTGTAACACTTTGAGTTCAGCCAATAATTGTTTCTTTTAACAGGCATCTGTTACAAAATACTTGCTCTTATGTAATTTCCTGAGGGGTGTTTTTTTAAATGATGGTTGTAAAAATATTAACACTTTTTACTGTTGTTTGTAATGTGTACGTTTTTATTTGTATTTGTGTGAAATTTACCCTTTTGACGCATTTTGATGATGTATTTGTTACGTCAGGTGATTAACCTTTTCCTGCCATCTAAAGTATTTAATGCATTCACATTGTGTCATTTTGTACTTTGAGAAAGGCCTCG
>CM044434.1:48145843-48166419 GCA_024363595.1 Xenopus borealis | reverse complement strand
ACCATGAAGTAAGACCTAAGAAAGCTCGTAAGGTCTGGAAATCAGTTGGAGTAGGTGCTACTGTAACCGCGTTGACGTGGTCAGGGTCAGGCAGTAATCCATTTTGTGAAATTATATGACCCAGAAATGACAGCTGAGTTTGTCTGAAGTGGCATTTCGAAAGGTTCAGTTTGAGTCCTGCAGAATCAATGCATTTCATCTGTTAGAATCCCAAACTCACAGGTAACAACCAGCTCTCTCAAAGCTGCTACAAAATGTTCCGTTGATTCACCATTACGCTGTCCACGTTGGCAGAATTTATACCTTTCAGCAACCACATTTACTTTTGGCACAAAAAAGTTCTTTATAGCAGTAAGAGCAGTTTCATAAGACTCATCAGGTAATGGTAATGTATGGAATATACACTGTCCCTCTGCCCCCAGGCAATGAATAAGTAAAGCACACTTTCTAGCTGCAGAAATCTCCCCTTGGTCAGCAGCAATAATGTAATTATCAAACATACGGATCCAAGCAGTAAAAGGTATGGTAGGCTCACCAGGGTTTGTTAGAAAAGGTGCAGGCTGCTGCAGAGGTAGAAAAGACATCCTTGTCGCCATTTGTTGTGTTTGGTAGCCAAGGATGAGGAGGGTATAACAATGCTTTATTAGCAGGTTCATGCAGCCATTACATAACAGCAGTAAGTCTTACTTTCACTTTCAAGCTGTACAGAAAGTCCTGTGTATGCACAGTGCCACCTGCAGGCCATTTGTATAAACACCCCACTTGTTTCACGGGAGGGGGGGACTAAAATGCCCCCAACTGCCCATCTCCCTTTCTTTCCTCCTCAGAACCCCCACATCTCTCTGTCTCTGCTTTTTTCTCTCACCAGCCATTTTAGTTACACTTCCTCCTGTTCCATTATCTCCCCCCAACATTTGCTGTTGTATAAAGCAAATCTATGGGATGTCTTTGGCTTTGCCTTGGATGTAAATCTCTTCTTTCTTCTTTGGTTTCTTACCTGCTGCCATAACTGCCCTTCTACTACTCCTCTGGTTGCCTCCACCCTGACCTCCATCTCTGTGCTGCTCTCCTCCCTAAGGGTTTTCTGTTCTCTCTGCACCACACTTCCTGCTACACTTACTTCTGAGCATTGGACACTTGCTGTTGTGACTGAGTGACTCCCCAGACTGAAATATCTCCTGTTCCAATCTGGGACAAGCTTTGAGGATATTGTGCCAAGCCTCAGGGCATTTGCGGTGTGAGTGACCCAAGGCCATCAGGGCCGTAACTAGGGGGTAGGCAGAAGAGGCACCTGCCTAGGGCGCAACCAAATGGAGGTGCTGGGCAGGTACCTGTTTTCTGCCTACCCCATGTTTGCTGCTTTCCCCTTCCTCCTCTCCTGGCGCTTTCGCCTCCTTGACAACCCTGCTAGCACTCTCTCCCCTTCATCACTCACTCACCTGCCTGCACCTGGGCACCAGTCTTCATACTGAGACCGGCAGGGCCATGAGGGAGATCGTACCCTGCCCCATGTGTGATGTAGAAGGCAAACCACTCCCTTTAAGAACCATGACATTAGCAGTAGATGGTAAAGTAAATCCTTGCCTTTAAGGCCATTAACATAATAATTGCAAGTATTATCAGTGGAAGGAAAAAACTATGTTTTTAAACTACAGTATTGGTCACAGTATCAGTGGGAAAACTTTCCCTTTGCCTCCCCCTTGATATGGTTGGTAAATAACAGGGCACAGCAGCCATGCCAGTATAATGTGGTGATGTGTGTGGTCTTTTAACTGTGTTTTGCAGTGGGCGGGATCAGGGATCCACACAACCTCTCAGTATGAGGGTATGTTATCTTGAGTTAGGAAGCCGCTATCTTGTTACCTTCCCATTGATCTGTTATTAGGCTGCTGGGGGTGGGGGGAGGGAGGGGAAGTCAAATGACTGGGGGCAGCTGGGAAACTGACAATACGTGTTGCCCCATGTCAGGTTTCAAAATTAAATATAAAAAAGTCTGTTTGCTCTTTTGAGAAACGGATTTCAGTCTGTTGGATCAGCACTATTAACTGTTGTGTGAAAATTTTTCCCATGACTGTATCCCTTTAAAGCAACAGTAACTCTAAAAAATTAAAGTGTTTTAAAGTGACAAAAATATAATGCAGTGTTGCCATGCACTGGTATTTGCTTCTGAAACACTACTATTGTTAATATAAATAAGCTGCTATGTAGCAATGGTGGAAATTAAAAAAAAAAGTCTGTATGACACAGGTTAAAGGACCAGTAACATCAAAAAATTAAATTGTTTTAAAGTAATAAATATATAATGCAGTGTTGCCCTGCACTGGTAAAACTGCTGTATTAGCTTCAGAAAAACTTCTATTGTTTATATAAATAAGATGTTGTGTAGCCGTGGGGGCAGCCATTCAAAGGAGAAAAGGCTCAAGTTACACAGCAGATAAAAGATAAGCACTGTAGAACACAATGTTATCTGTTATCCATTAGCAGCTTGTTTATATGAACTATAGTAGTGTTTCTGAAGCAAACAGATCAGTTTTAACAGTGCAGGGCAACGCTACATGATATTTTCATTACTTTAGAACACTTTAATTTTTTGGTGTTACTGTTCCTTTAAATAGTGGATAACAGATAACACTATTATGCTCTGCAGATAGGGTTGCCACCTTTTCTGTAAAAAAATACCAGTCTTCCTATATAATTATCTTTTTTCTGTTACATTACCCACCTCTAGGGGGGGCCACTGGACCCCCAGGCTTCCCAGGAAACTTGGTGTGGAATTTCTTCCTGAGACGATCAGCCTTGATGTCACTAACTGAGACCCAAGAGTTTTCCTTGGGGCCATAGCCCTTCCATTTAATTAGATATTGAAGCTTACATCGCACAATGTGAGAGTCGAGGAGCTCTTGGATCTCGAATTCCGGCTGACTGTTGACCAGTACTGGGGGAGGAACAGACAGGTGAAGGACATGAGTAGCTGGTTTCAGGAGGGAAACATGAAATCTTGAAATTAACAGGTAACTTAAGGCAGACAGAGGAAGGATGAATCATGGCAGTAATGGGATAGGGACCAATGAACCTGGGCCCCAGTTTGAGAGAGGGTACCTTTAACTTAATATTCTTAGTGGATAACCAGACAGAGTCACCAACCTTATACTGGGGTGCCTTTCTGCGGGATTTATCAGCAGCTGCTTTCTGGGCAGAGGTAGCTGCAGAAAGGGAGTCGTGTACCTGAGACCAAAGGAGTTAGCAGAAGGTACAGGGGAACCAGACCCAGAAAAAGAAAATGCTTTAGGATGCAAACCATAGACAGTATAGAAAGGTGATTCCCCAGTGGAAGAGTGGGTGGCATTATTTTAAGCAAACTCCGCCCAGGGTAATAACTCAGCCCATAAGGACTGGTTAACAGAAATATAACACCTAAGAAATTGCTCAAGGCATTGTTTCACCCTCTCCATTTGACTGTTGGTCTAGAAAAAGAAAGCTCAATCCCAACCAAAGAGCAGAAAGCTTGCCAAAATTGAACTCCCCTGTCAGAAACAATGTTTAAAGGAAAACCGTGTAACTTAAAAATGTGAGACACAAATAATTTGGATAACTCTTGGGCAGAAGGGAGGTTTGGAAGAGGGATGAAGTGGCCCATTTTGCTAAATTTATCAACCACCACCCAAATCACAGTATTTCCCTGGGAAGGGGGCAAATCTACAATTAAATCCATGGAAAGATGAGACCAAGGTTTTTCAGGAATTGGCAGGGGCATTAACAGACCTTGTGTCACCGTCGGCACCCTAAATCAGAACAGATGCCAAGTTCCCTGGTCTCGGCTCGGCTTCACCAGTAGTGTGACCGCCTTTAAATACCCTTTAATTTTTGCTCCATTGCACGCTGGCGTAATCACACCAGCGTGCATGCGCCTATAAACTGCGGAAGTGCACGCACACTAAGAAGCCGGCATAGAGGGAAGAGGACGGCGTGGCGGGCGTCCCCGCCGCACCGGTAAGGTGCTTTTCGTTACACCTTGAGACAAATTACGAGAGGCCTTAGATCTCTGATAGATAGGACAGGAATTTACGAACACTTTAGCATCTTGTTTATAAGAAGACCACCAAACATGACGGGATAACTGGGATACCGTCTTAGCAATACCTGGATGACCCGCCATTTTAGAGTCATGAACTTCCTTTAAAACATGTTCCCTAAACTTCTCTGGTACGTAAAACCTCCCAGAAGGAGTTTCTACAGGAGCAGTAGATTGAACAGGAGATAACAAAGAGGACAAGTCAGTCTCCAGAGTTGCTAGAATTTGTTCACTAGGAATAATGGAAGAGGCCTCATTAGAATCAGAGCAAACAGGTTCAAAATTCCTAGAAAGAGCATCAGCCTTGGTGTTCTTGGAGCCAGGCCTATACATTAAAGAAAAACTAAACCTAGTGAAAAATAACGCCCATCTAGCCTGTCTTGGATTCAATCTCTTAGCAGACTCTATGTAAAGGAGTATAGACCATAACCATATGTTTAGCACCTTCCAAAAGGTTTCGCCATTCCTCAAAGGCCAATTTGATAGCCAACAACTCCCTGTTACCAATATCATAATTCGCCTCAGCAGGCGAAAATTTCCTGGAGAAGAAGGCACAGGGATCAATCTTGTTGGTTATCGGATGCCTTTGAGAAAGGACTGCCCCGGCTCCTACCTCGGAGGCATCAACCTCAACAATAAAAGGAAGAGCAGTGTCAGGATGACTGCTTTCACCTTTCCTGGATCCATTTTTAGACCCTGGCTGGAAATATAAAACCCCAAAAAATTTACAGAAGTGACCTCAAAGGTACATTTTTCCAGTTTTGCATACAGATTATTTTCTCTCAATCTACGCAGGACTTCACTAACATGATTTCTATGTTCACACACATTTGAAGAGAAAATTAAAATATCATCAAGATTGACCATTACGAATATCCCCAGCAGATCTCGAAAGATGTCGTTGACAAACTCTTGTAAAACAGAGCCCGAAAGGCATTACTAAATATTCGTAGTGGCCATCCCTGGTGTTAAATTCTGTTTTCCACTCATCCCCTTCTCTAATCCCCTTCTCTAATAAGCACCTCTAAGCTTGGAATACATCTTAGCACCTTTAACCTGGTCGAAAAGCTCAGAAATTAGAGGAAGGGGATAGCGGTTTTTAATGGTGATCTTATTTAGACCCCTATAGTCTATACAAGGATGAAGACCACCATCCTTTTTGCCCACAAAGAAAAACCCAGCACCGGCAGGAGAACTAGAGGGCCTAATGAAGCCTCTCTCGAGATTTTCTTTGATATATTCTCTCATTGCCTGGGCTTCAGGCAAGGAGAGAGGATAAGTTCGACCACGAGGGGGAGAAGAACCTGGGACAAGGTCAATGGGACAATCACACTGTCTGTGTGGGGGTAAGGTTTCTGCGCCTTTCTTGGAAAAAACATCAGAATATTCTGCATAGGCTGCAGGTAAACCCTCTAGCGAGTTAGTTGCCACTACCGGAGAAATACAGACTCCCCACTGAGTAATCTCCCCAGATACCCAATCAATAAGGGCATTATGAGCCTGGAGCCATGGTAACCCCAAAATAAGAGGCGAGGAAGCGCCTTCAATGAGAAAAAGGGCTATCTCCTCGCAATAATGATTGTTAACACACAGGAACACAGTTTTCTTAGAGACTATACCTGACCTAAGGGTCTTTTGTCCACTGCTAATATTTTCATGGGGGTACTTAGAGGGATTAGAGGAATGCCATGTTTGGCTGCAAAAGCAGCATTCAAAAAATTACCCTCTGCCCCTGAATCCACAATCCACAAGCCAGGTCAGTTTAACCGGTAACAAAACCCTAGAGGCAGATTGGGGAGAGAAAACGTCTGCACCCAAATGGAGCTCCCCTTCTCCATTTAGGCTTCGGTGTTTCCCGGCCTCTTTTTACATTGATTTAGAAAGTGACCCTTTTCCCCACAGTAAATATGGAGTCCAAGGGAACGCATGCGTTGGGATAGGCCTACTTGCATAGGCTCCTCCTGAGGTAGAGGCACAGAGGGGTTAAACCACTTAACAGTGGTCACCATGTTAGATTTCACATTAGAACCACCAGAATAAGAAGAAGTACCCCTTTCATCTCTTCTGTCTCTTTTCCTCCTATCTACCTGAATGGCAAGTGACATGAAGTCATCCAGGTTGGAAGATAGGGGGTAGTTAACAAGGCTGTCCTTGACAGATTCAGCTAACCCAATACAGAATTGGCTCCGCAGAGCCATGTCATTCCACCCAGTTTCAACTGCCCACCGGCGGAATTCAGTGCAGTACACCTCATCCCTCATCATCAACTTATGAATCGCCGAATCGGCAGTAGATGCTCAATCTAGGTCATCGTAAAGTATTGCCATGTTGTTAAAAATTGAATCTAGGGAATAACGGGCAGGGTCAGAGGAAGGCAGCTTGAAAGTCCAAATTTGGGGATCACCCTCTAACAAGGGTCATCACGAACCTCACTTTTTCTTCGCCAGTGGCAAAAGAATGAGGGAAAAAACTGAGGTTTAATTTACAAGCCTCACGAAAAACAAAAAATTTGGTTCTGTCCCCACTAAACTTTGCAGGGAAAGCAATTTTGGGTTCATGGGGTTTAGGAGTGATACCCCAAATGGCGGAAGAACCCATAGGAGGAGTAACAGGATTGGGCAGCTGCTGCGGAGTTTCCAGCTTGCGGGTCAGGTTATGGGAGTGCTGTAGAATGGTAGACAGGAGCGCCTCAGTGGAAGATGGGGCGGATGGAGCAGCAGCAGCGGCGTGGTGACAGTCGTCTTCCATGGGCCGTGATAATTTCACAGTCGGCACCCAACACCAGAACAAATGCCAAGCACCCTGGTCTCGGCTCATGCTTCACCAGTAGTGTGACCACCTTTGGCTTCCGGAGGAGCCCTCAGCTACTCAGATGCCACCTGGACTTAAATGAGAGGTACAGGGCAAGAGTTTTGGCCAGCAATGGGGCACGGATGTATTGAAAGTCTTTAAGGCCGAAGGTCACGGTACAGGCAGGAGAAGGCAGATTCGTAGTCAGACAGGCTGGGTCGAGGCAGGCAGTAGGTCAAACCGGGTGATCAATCAAGATGGGGCAGAATCAAATAGTAGTCAAATAACAGGCATGGGTCAGGATACAGATTTCAGAGTAGTCAAAGCCAGGCAGGGTCAAACACAATAAACAGGAACAATCAGAAGCTTAAAGCACAGGTCAGAGGCACCAGGAACACTTCCTATCACGGGCAATGCAAAATTGCGTGCTGGCGTCATGAGAAGGAGCGGCGTGGTGTGCATCCCCGCCGCACCACTAGACCACCAGGGTAAGATTTTGTTACATTTTCCATATTAATAATATTGGGATCAACCATCATTTTTACCGACCAGCTGGCAACCCTATTTACAGATAGGGTTGCTACCTTTTCTGGAAAAAAATACTAGCCTTCCTACATATTGGGATCAACCATAATTTTTACTGGTCAGGTTGGTAATACACTGGCCAGGTGGCAACCCTTCTGCAGAGCTTATCAGCTATCTGCTGTGTAACCTAACCGGAATGGCTGCCCCCATGGCTACACAGCAGCTTATTTAAATAAACAATAGTAGTGATTCTGAAGCAAACACATCAGTTTTCAGTGCAGGGCAACACTATATTATATTTTTGTTACTTTAAAATACTTTCATTTTTTGGTATTGCTGTTTCTTTAACGTTTTACTTCATTGTAAATCAATATTTGTGGGAGGGATGGCACAACATCATGCCCAGTGACAAAGTAGTTCAGGACATTTCCAGCTCTTGCCACCAACTCTTTTCCTAAATAACCAAGCTATTGGGTTGCTACCCGGTCATATTTTATCGACCTCGCCACTCGCCCATAAAAATGATACTTAATCAGACAGTTAATCATATGGATGACACACAGTCAGTGTGTAATATGACAGATTCTCCAGTTTTTATGTATTCTGCACTAAACATAATGGTCATTTATCAACACTGGGCAAATTTGCCCATGGGCAGTAACCCAGGGCAACCAATCAAATTACTGCATTCATTGTTCTACTTGCAGCTGACTTTAAAAAGCTAATCACTGATTGGTTGCTATAGGTAACTGCCCATAGGCAAATTTGCCCAATGTTGATAAATAAGCCAGAGTAGAAGTCTCTCTCAAGCTAATATTTGCGATCTAGAGCTTTTATTTATTAAAGGACCAGTAACATAAAAAATGAAATTGTTTTAAAGTAATAAAAATATAATGCAGTGTTGCTAGGGTTGCTACCTTTTCCTGAAAAAAAAAATACTGGCCTTCCTATATATTTATCTTTTTTTCCTATTAATAACATTGGGATCAACCATCAAAAATACCGACCAGGCTGGTAAAATACCGGCCAGGTAGCAACCCTAAGTGTTGCCCTGCACTGGTAAAACTGCTTCAGAAGCACTACTATTGTTTATATAAATAAGCTGTTGTGTAGCCATGGGGGCAACTAGTCAAAGGAGAAAAGGCTTAAAGGGGTTGTTCACCTTTGAGTTAACTTTTAGTATAATGTAGAGAGTGATATTCTGAGACAATTTGCAATTGGTTTTCATTTTTTATTGTTTGTGGTTTTATAGTTATTTAGCTTTTTATTCAGCAGCTCTCAAGTTTGCAGTGTCAGCAATTTGGTTTCTAGGGTACAAATTACCCTAGCAACCCTGCATTGATTTGAATAAGAGACTAGAATATGAGTTGGAACAGAACGCATTTTAGGACATCGTCCTGTCAAAACGATGTCCTATATGCGCCGTCCTATTGGTGTGGAATGCAGCATCGGGTGGTTTTTCACTCACCAATCCTCAAATGTCACACCTCCGTCCTTGGCCCTCCCTTCTCAGTTATCAGCCATACGAACTCCCCCCTCAGCCCTCCGCCTTACTCCCTTAGCCCTCCCTCCTCAGTTATCAGCATTTGAGGATGGGTGATTAAAAAAGCACCCGATGCTGCATTCCACAGCAATAGGAGGGCGCATGCAGGACATCAAAATGACAGGACGATGTCCAAAAATGCGTTCCGTAAGATGGACTGAATAGAATGATAAGTAATAAAAAGTAGCAATAACAATACATTTGTAGCCTTACAGAGCATTTGTTTTTAGATGGTGTCAGTGACCCTAGGGTTGCCACCTTTTCTCGAAAAAAATACCGGCCTTCCTATATATTTAAGTTTTTTCCCTATTAATAACATTGAGATCAACCATCAAAAATACCGGCCAGGCCGGTAAAATACCGGCCAGGTGGCCCTAAGTGACCCCCATTTGAAAGCTGCAAAGAAACAGAAGAAAATTGCAAATCATTAAAGAACCATGAAAAATAAATAATGAAGACCAGTTGAAAAGTTTCTTAGAATTGTCCCTTCTACAATATACTAAAAGTTAACTTGAAGGTGAACCACCCCTTTAAGTTACACAGCAGATAGCAGATAAGTTTTGCAGAACATAACGTTATCTGTTATGCATTACTTATCCTGTGCCATAGCTAGGGTTGCCACCTTTTCTTTAAAAAAATACCGGCCTTCCTATATATTTATCTTTTTTTCCTATTAATAACATTGAGATCATCCATCAAAAATACAGGCCAGGCCGGTAAAATACCGGCCAGGTGGCAACCCTAACCATAGCCATTTTTCAATTTCCACCGCAGCTTGTTTATATGAACTATAGTAGTGTTTCTGAAGCAAACAGATCAGTTTTAACAGCTCAGGGCAACACTACATGATATTTTCTTTACTTTAAAACACTTTCGTTTTTTTGGTGTTACTGTTCCTTTAAAACGAATGCTTTTGGTTTCTTATACAGCCCACATCAAATATGGCCGATTCTTGGCAAACCCCAGTGAAGTAAGGGCAATATATAGAAGTGACGTTACCACCCCAGCGTGCACGTCGTACTGTCTCCGGAAGAAATTGTCTGTCTTGTCCTAAGAACTTCCTCTTCTCGGATAGCCCCGGCCTAGGTAGGATCTTTATGGCCGCTTGCTTTACGTTACAACTCAATTTCAATCCGAGTTTTAAATCAGCCATCCTTTTTTTCTGGTTTTGTTTCTGATTAACAGCACGTGGTATATACCCTTGGTAGTACTGATGCGGGAAGATTTCCGTTTCTTGTCGAAAATATTGAGGCTCTTTTTAACATGTAACCATCGCTGTCATTGAATGCCTTCCGGTGTAGCTAATGGCACAGCCCTTTCATATTGCTGTTTCTACCGATAGCACACTGCCATAGGATTTGTGTGTATTGTGGCGTGGATAGCGATTGTCTATGTGCTTTGTATCCTCTGTAGTGGTATTTAAAAAATGTTTTCTGTAGCTGTTCTTCCAGCTCATTTTGTAATTTACCTGACTGTGTCTAGTGTTACTGTATGATGCCAATATTGTTTCCGGGTACTTTTAAAGGGGTGGTTCACCTTCAAGTTAACTTCTAGTATGTTATAGAATGTCCAATTCTAAGCAACTCTTCAACTGGTCTTTGTTATTTTTTTTTTATAGTTTATTAATTATTTGCCTTCTTCTCCTGACTCTTTCTAGCTTTCAAAAGGGAGTCACTGACCCCCTCTAAAAACAAATCCTCTCTAAAACTACACATTTATTGTTATCGCTATTTATTACTCATCTTTCTGTTCAGACCGTCCCCTATTAATAATCAATATCCTCATTCAAATCAATGCATGGTTGCTAGGGTAATTTGGACCCTAGCAACCAGATTGCTGACACTGCAAACTGGAGAGCTGCTGAATGAAAAGGTAAATAACGCAAAAACAACAAATAATAAAAAATGAAAACCAGTTGCAAGTTGTCTCAGAATATCACTCCCTACATCATACTAAAAGTTAACTCAAAGGTGAACAACCCCTTTAATTCTCTCTGTCAGACCTGTTGCCTGACCCAGTTTAATTAGGGCATTTTGAGGACTTTATATAATGAGCAAAACCCACAAAGCAAATGTCTAACTTGAACTGTGTATTCAATCATAACCTGTGCATCTATTCCTACCTTAAACCTAGGGTTGCCACCTGGCCGGTATTTTACTGGCCTTTTTGATGGTTGATCCCAATGTTATTATTAGGAAAAAAAGAATAATATATAGGAAGGCTGGTAGTTTTTTCAAGAAAAGGTGGCAACCCTATTTAAACCAGACATTGGAATGGATGGATGAAACTACCAATTGCTGGCTTTCTGTGAATTTCGGCTATACGTAAATAGGTTATTTTTTTTTTATTTTTTTGGGTGGCTTAACTTCCCAAAAGCTGTGTTAAGGTGGCCATACATGTAGAGATCTTAATCTTTTGGCGATGTTGCCAAACGAGCGGATCTCATCCTGATATGGTGGGTGATATTGGGCTGATCCGACCGTGGGCCCTAGGGCTCAATGGTCGGATCAGAACGGAGGAGATATGGGCAGTCCGATCAGGGGACCGCATCAGCAAACAGATGCGTGATCCAATGGGATTTTTAGTCCTGTCCGTTCAACATCAGGAGACTTTCGGCAGCTATCGATAGGGGAAGCCCGTCGGAGGGCCCCATAAGCGGCCAATAAGCTGAAGACTTGATGAGTAGGGAATGTATGTACTGCTGCATGTTATTTTCTTTTCACTGTCAATATATAATTTCTTTGACTTCTAGTGCACGATGGGACGTGTGATCAGGGGACAGAGAAAAGGTGCAGGCTCTGTTTTTAGAGCTCACGTCAAACACAGAAAGGGTGCTGCTAAGCTTCGGGCTATTGACTTTGCTGAAAGACATGGCTACATCAAGGGTATTGTGAAAGTATGTACTTATTATTTTCATCAATACATAATAGGGACCAGACAAAAACTTTAATTCTTCTCCTTTAAGATGCACATTCAGGGTGGGGAGCCCTAATAAGAATCAAAATCTAAAAGACAGTATTTTGTTTCAGGACATTATCCATGATCCAGGCCGTGGTGCTCCTCTTGCCAAGGTTGCATTCCGTGATCCTTACAGGTTTAAAAAGAGGACAGAGTTGTTTGTTGCAGCTGAGGGAATCCATACCGGACAGTTTGTGTACTGTGGCAAGAAAGGTGAGTTTCATTTTAGGTGAATTTTTGTAATAGTAACACGTGTCCATGTATAAAGTGAGTTGAGGCATATAATATATTGACATGAATTATGTCTGCTTTTTTGAGCTTTAACAAATGCTTTAAACTAACTAACTAAATATAGACTAGTCAATACTGTAGCACATTTAGGTGCAGGCTTAAGTTCAGCATAAAATAACCGTGGGCTTTTTTACTCGTTAACTGCCAAACGTTTAAAAGTTGCAAGCTTAAACAATATTAACATTGAAAGTTGGGTTCTGTCTGCGGCCCTGGGCTAGATGCATGTGCAGTAGAGTAATATGCTGGGTTTTTGGTTTTTCTTTCACTCTTCTGCACATCCAGACCTGATCCAGGAAATAGACTGTTATGCTTCTACAGTGGTACCCAAGGCTGGCACAAATGTCAGGAGAAGTGCCAAGGGTCTAGAAGAACAATTATAATTACTTAGTGGTACCTAATATTTTGGCACCAAGTGACCGTGCCTTGCTTTAAATGAAGGATTTATGGCATTGTGAATGGAGAATGTTTTAATGTTTCATTTTCACAAGATCACATTGGATTATTTGTCTCTTTCATAGCTCAGCTGAACATTGGCAATGTACTCCCTGTTGGCACCATGCCTGAAGGCACCATTGTCTGTTGTGTGGAGGAGAAACCAGGTGATCGTGGCAAACTTGCCCGTGCCTCTGGCAACTATGCCACAGTTATCTCCCACAATCCTGAAACAAGGAAAACTAGAGTGAAGTTGCCCTCTGGATCCAAAAAAGTCATCTCATCTGCAAACAGAGCTATTGTTGGTGAGTATCCTCTGCGCCTATATTTCTAACGCTGAGGGGCAGATTTGTCCTTATTTGTGCTGAAACGTTTCAACAATGTTGGTGAGGGCAACTTTCATCAAATCACAATTTGACTTTTTTTCTGCAGTTATGTTCACATTTTCCAAACAGATTTGTGAAAAATTTTAATTCTGGCATCTAAAGTCAGACAAGATGTCACAGATAATGTCACAATAATTTTTTGCCCCATTCAATATCCGCTTGCTTGACAATGTATAGGAAATTGTGATTTGTGGCTTTTTCCTATGATACGTCTTTAATTTCACAAAGATTATACACTATTATGTATAAAATCAGGTGACCATTTTTTTTAAGTAACTGTTGCCCTAAAAATAGCCTTTCCTCAATGCGAGAAATAGTAGTAAAGGGGTTGCAGATGTGCACAGGTGCAGCCTCAATGAGAGTATTGGTGATATCTTTATCACTTTTACCATGTTGCGCAAATGGTTGAAATTGTGTGAGTATTTCCACCATTGGATTTCAGACTAAAATTATGTGTAACGAGGAATAGCCTGTGAGGCAGATTAACTGCTAAAAGTGATTTTATTGTTTGCGCAACATGTTTTGAGCCTACTTGCTCTTTGTCAAGTGTGATCTAAGACTGTGTTGTTCTTTCAGTTGTATGCGGGTATAGGCAGTTGTGTATTGTAGCAAGACTTGCTGCAAATACTGTTTGCTGTATTCCTTCTGCTGTGCTTTGCCGTTTTATTGCACTTGGTGGCATTTGTATATGGTAGTTTTTGTGAACCACCTTAAGTTTAACTACAGACTGTACTCTTCATATTCTTAAAGGGATACTGTCATGGGAATTTTTTTTTTTTTTCAAAATCAGTTAATAGTGCTGTTCCAGAAGAATTCTGCATTGAGATCAATTTCTCAAAAGAGCAAACAGATTTTTATTTATATATTTAATTTTGAAATCTGAAATGCGGCTAGACATATTGTCAATTTCCCAGCTGCCCCAAGTCATGTGACTTGTGCTCTGATAAACTTCAATCACTCACTGCTGTACTGCAAGTTGGAGTGATATCACCCCCCTCCCTTTTCCCCCCAGCAGCCTAACAGAACAATGGGAAAGTAACCAGATAACTGCTACCTAACACAAGATAACAGCTGACTGGTAGATCTAAGAACAACACTCAATAGCAAAAACCCATGTCCCACTGCATACTATTCAGTTACATTGAGAAGGAAAAACAAGCACCTGCCAGAAAGCAGTTCCCTTCCTGGCACAAGTCGCATGACTGGGGCAGCTGGGAAATTGACAAAGTGGCTAGCCCCATGTCAGATTTCCAAACTGAATGTCTGTGAAAATTTTCAGTTGTTAGAACATACCCGTAATGCCATATCATATGCCTCCTCCCCTTGCACCTTAGGGGCTCCTAACAACAATTTTCAATACTAACACCCCCCCCCCCCCCCCCCCCCCCCCCAGAACAAACGCTGCCAAGCTCACGTCCCACAGGGAGCATAGGGAAGGCAGAGTATGGCCCCACACAGGCAGGCAGGCAGAATACAGTAGGGTAAAAGGAAACCTACCAGGAATAATCTAAGATGAACATTTCATACTGTGCTACATACAGTGAGCCAATGCTGGTGCCCCTTTAGTAACCTAGTAAGTATCATAGTAAGGTTGAAAAAAGACACACATGCATCAAGTCAACCTTTAAGGGTAGGGACAGACAGGGAGATTTGGGGAGATTTTGTCGCCTGCTAAAAACGCCAAGCGACAGAATCTCCCCGAATCTCCCTGTCTGTCCCTACCCTTAAACTGCTAGTCCAGAGGAAGGCAAACAACCCCATCTGAAGCCTCTACAATTTGCCTCAGGGGGAAAAAATCCTTCCTGACCCCAAAATGGCTAGTCCCTGGATTAAGTTGTACTATGAGCTATCTTCTATAACCCTGTATTCCCTCACTTGCTAAAAAGCCATCCAACTTCTTTTTAAAGCTAATCTAATGTATCAGCCTGTACCATTGATTCAGGGAAAGAATTCCACCAAAAAAAAAAAACCATTCCAAATATTTAGGCGGAAACTCCTCTAATCTGAATGAGTGACCTTGTGGCACCTGGAAAGACCTACTGGTAAATCATTAGAGAGATTATTATATGATCCACTTATATATTTATACATAGTTATCATATCACTCCTCAAGCACCTCTTCTCTAGTGTGAACATCCCCAGTTTGACCAGTCTTTTCATAGCAAAGATTTTCCATACCTTTTACCAGCTTAATTTCCCTTCTTTGTACCCTCTCTAATTCATTAATGTACTGTTTGAGCACTGGAGACTAAAACTGTACTCCATATTCTAGATGTGGCCTTACCAGTGCCCTAGTGGTGGTACAGTTTTTACATGGTACCATGCCACGACTGGGGGCATGGTTTCAGTACTAAAGGCCCTCCAGCCAAGAATCTCTGGATGTGCTCTATAGCAGTGGTCCTCAAACTTGGCCCTCCAGCTGTTAAGGAACTACAAGTTCCACAATGCATTTACCTGACTGTGGCTGTCAGACTCCATCATTGCATTGTGGGACTTGTAGTTCCTTAACAGCTGGAGGGCCAAGTTTGAGGACAACTGCTCTATAGCCTTCCCGCTCTACGGAGGCTGCAGGCTTGGTCTCTTTGACCCCCCCCCCCCCCTTTGCTACCCTAGGCAACTGGTTTCCGCTCTCCGGAGGCAATCTAAGGGGCAAATAGACAAGCACATTTGGCTGGCAGAGGAGGTAATTGCCTCTTTCCTCCCCACACAAATAGCTAGCACTGTTCCCCAGCTCTCTTTCTCTCTCAGGCACCTGTGCGTGTTCTTCTGTACAGTGATAGTTTGCCTTTCCACAGCGTGCTAGTTCTTGGCTAGAAGGGCGTGATTCTTATTAGGCGCCATGTTGGGTCCCTGCGTACTTACGCAAGCTCTCTGGTGCGTGCCACTTGCGGGCGCCGTTATCCAAGCTTTACCTGCAAGCTCCGGAAGCGCTTTCTTGTGGCGGCCATTTTGGAGGCGCAGAGAGATTAGGCTGTAGAAGGTGCCTTTCTCACGGAGATATTCGTGGCGAACAGGTACTCTTAAGTTCTTCTATGCCCGAACACTTAGGGTTATGTCAGCGACTCTTCTAATGCTGATAACTTCTATCTCTCTTGCCACAGACTGCACACTCCCCCGATAAGAAAGGGAAACTTGGTTCACTACTCCTCCCTCTCTGGGCTCACCTACCTTTTCCCACTTCATTAGAGTGGCACCTGGGATATAGCGATATCACCTCAGGCCACCATGTGTATATGCCTGCAGAGGACCAACCCCCCCCAGGCAGGCATATACACGTGCCACTGCTGAAGTCTCTTATTTCACTTGTGCTTCTTGCAAACTAAAATATGGTAGCGCTTCCGCTGAGCCAATGGGCCAAGGTCATGTTCACAAAGGTCATGGCTGCAGCTCTACAACAACAACTACGAATACAGGGAGTGGGAGTCATACTGTGCCGCCCATTGGGCTTTTATAGCTCTTTATATATATTTTGATAGCCCAATTATATTACTGTTACTTAGTTACTTCATTCAGAGCTTAAATTTGCTAGCCAATACCTCACTACCACTGATTCAGGGAGTCATGTGATCATAGGGCAGCCGTTATTTCCCTTCACAGTGGCAGCCATTCTTACCTGTTCAGCTTAGGGTGAGAAGGTATTCTGTTTTTACCTTGAGGATACAGTTTTCTTTTTTGGACTACAAATTGCTTGCAACAATTCTACAATTAAAGCCAAGGAATTAAAGCTCATCTAATGCTGTGTTCTTGTGAGTAAGCTACTGTCAAATGTAAGTTCATCCATTTCTACAATTTACTGGAGGCAGAATACATACCATATCTGGACGACCTGCTTGTAAAAGCCCCCTCATGCACCAGGCCACCTTCCACCTCACGGAAGTGATGTCAACATTAACACACCTAGGCTGGCAGATAAACTTCCTCAAGTCACACCTCATTCCATTACAGAATGTAGAATACTTAGGGCTTGTCCTAAATACTTCCATAGGAAGAGCATTCCTTGCAGAAGCTCATTTAACTTTCAACTCTTCGCACAGCAGAAGTCCCATTAAATTTTGCCATGAGAGCCCTGGGAACCATGGTATAATCCTTCCCAGCAGTACCATATGCTCAGATACACACCAGACCCTTACAAAGGTTAATCTTATTACACCAGAGGAGGAATCGATTGGACCTAAACCGCAAAATTCCTCTGTCAGAGCAAGTTCGAACATCAATCAAATGGAGGCTCAAACCAACAACATTCCAGTCAGGAAGACCCTTCCCCAACCACAGGTGTACAGTCATCACAACAGATGCCAGTCTATAGGGTTGGGGCGTTGGTCACCAAAGGAACAGCTACTACCCATCAACATACTGGAACCTCTCATTACTCCACTGGTCAGACACACTAAGAGATCTCCCAGTAAGAATACAGTCAATGTGACAACAATTGCTTGCATCAACCAGCAAGGAGGCACAAGAAGTCAAGCGGCCCTCGCAGAAGCACTGAAAATTCTACTGTGGGCGGAAAACACGGTTCCAGCTATCTCGGCAGTCCACATTTCAGGAGTGGAGAATTGGATAGCGGATTATCTCAGCCGCAAGACAATAGATCAAGGCAAGTGGAGCCTGCACCCAGAGGTCTTTCAACTAATTCAAGCAAGGTGGGGCACACCAGAGGTTCGACCTAATGGCATCCAGATACAACCACAAACTTCCAAGGTTCATCGCAAGAAGCAAAGACCCACTGGCATTAGCCGTCGACACACTGGTAGTACCGTGGCAGTTACGCCTAGCGTATGTATTCCCACCACTGGCACAAGAGTACTCAAGAAAATAAAACAGGAAGGGGTGGAAACAATCCTAATGGCACCATATTGGCCACACTGCTCATGGTTCACAGAACTCATCAGCCTAGCAACAGATGCGCCATTCCATCTTCCAGACAGAAAGGATCTACTATCACAGGGGCCAATCCACCACCAGAATTCACCACAGCTGGCTTTAACTCCACTCAATAATGGAGTGCTCCTACCACAGGTGATTGGATCCCTTCTCGGGTTAGGTGCTTGATCGGTGTATGATCTAACCTGCCACTGGTCAGATAATCCATATACTTGTCCAATATACCGTAGCACACTGAGGTTAAATGTTGTAAAAGTGATTTTATTGGCTCCAATTGTGCAGACAAACAGGTGGCAACGTTTCGGGCCTCGCAGGACCCTTTATCAAGGCTTGATAAAGAGTCCTGCGAGGCCCGAAATGTTGCCACCTGTTTGTCTGCACAATTGGAGCCAATAAAATCACTTTTACAACATTCAACCTCAGTGTGCTACAGTATATTGGACAAGCACAGCTGGCTTTAATGGCATGGCACTTGAAGCTTTAATACTAACCAGATCTGGAGTACCACAGGAGGCCATACCGACACTGCTAAAGGCCAGGAAACCTGTTTCAGCACTTGTCTATCACAGAGTATGGAAAACATTCATATCCTGGTGTGAGTCGAGGGAGATAGACCCACAGGTTTTGGACGAGGGTAACTTGTTATTCCTTCAAGGAATAACAAGCAACTAACCATCAGTTAATTGAAGGTCCAGGTGTCTGGTATTTCAATGAGCTGCTGCCGAAAGAGGCAATCATCAGAATCTTTATCCAGGGAGCATTGAGATTAAGACCACCTTAACACGATCCAATCCCACCCTGGGATCTCAATCTGGTACTCACTGTAATGCAGGAACATCCATTTGAGCCTCTGGATTCTATTCCCTTATATTTACTGACCATTAAGTTAGTTTTTCTCCTAGCCATCACTTCAGTTAGAAGAGTTTCAGAACTGGCCGCTCTTTCCTGTCGAAAACCATACTTGATTTTCCATAAGGACAAGGCAGTATTGAGACCTACTCCAGAATTCCTACCTAAAGTAGTATCAGCCTTTCATATTAACCAGGACCATGTGGTACCGTCTTTTTGTCCAGAACCAAAATAACAGTTGGAACAGAAATTGCATAACTTACATGTGGTTCGTTCTCTCAGATCCTATACCAGGGCCACCAAAAGTATAAGAAGGGTTGACAACCTATTTATCCTACCAGATGGTTCAAGAAAAGGCCTCCGGGCATCTAAGGCCACAATCGCAACATGGATCAGGTCAGCTATTCTGAAAGCATATGAAGTGAAAGGTAAAGCTGCTCCACTCCGAGTCAGGGCTCATTCCACTCGATCGCTCAGCACTTCTTGGGCGATTCGTCACCAAGCTTCAGCAGAACAGGTTTGTAGGGCTGCAGTGTGGTCATCCACTCACACCTTTTCCAGGTGCATACATTCGCCTCAGCCGAAGCAAGCTTTGGGAGGAAGGTGTTGCAGGTGGTAATTCCCTGAACACTAGGGGTCTCAAGTCCCACCCTCATGGGTAGCTTTGGGACGTCCCCATGGTGCCTGTGTCCCCCAATCTAGGCAAGAGGAAAATAGATTACTGTACTTACCGTTAAATCCTTTTCTCTTGTCCTACATTGGGGGACACAGGCCTTCCCTTCCTGTATTCGTTCAATTGTTCATTCCAGTTATTGATTTTAAAAATGTTTGTTTCAAAAATTGAGTATTTGAAACCAGTACTGTGTTTAGCTTGCATTAGGGAGGGCTCCTTCTCTTCTAAATGGCTTAGACAGTGCTAGTCCTCTTTTCTTTGGGCAGAAAACTGAGGAATCAGGAAGTAGGCAGGGGATGAAACCCAGAGCAGGAGGAGGAGCCACTTTAACCTTTTAGTGTCCTTTCTCCAAGCAACAGGTTCTTCATCCCCATGGTGCCTTTGTCCCCCAATGTAGGACAAGAGAAAAGAATTTAACGGTAAGTACAAAAATCTATGTATTCTCAGCAGCTGGGCAAGTATTTAAAATTAAATGCGTTTAAGGTACCCCTCCTGGGGACCACAGCAACTTACCTTTCTTACATTGACTATCTTTCCACCTTTGTTGACATTACACTTCTGCCAGCCTTTTGCAGGCTATTGTAGTGTTCATATTGCTTTCTATGATATTAGACCTCTTATTGCATAAAAAAACTTGGCATCTGTAATTGTTTGGAAACCATTTGTTTTTAATTAAGAAATATTGTCTTGTTGGCTTTTCATAATGGGACTCCCAACTGTATCTCTTAGCACTGCTGGTTCGGACTCTTAAATAATATAGTTCCGCTTTCTTCTTGTCTAGACTCTATGGTTCCTTCTATGCTTTTTGACCACTTGTCTTATCCACTAACGTTTTACTTGAGTCAGAACAATAGCATGGGACAGACAAATACAGCTACATGATTACTACTACGCTTCTGATTAAAAATTTCAGTTACTTACAATTATAATTTTTTTATGAAATTTGGGTAGAGTTCCCCTTTAAAGTGATACTGACACTAAAAATGTATTTTAACATCTGAATGTACATTAAATGTTACTTATAGGTCATGTTTATAATTTTTTGCTGAGAGGTTTGTTTTTGTAGATAACGGTTAGCTGAAATGTCTAAGCCTGACTCTCTGACTTTGCCAGCCTAACGGTCCCATCTCAGTCTGTTAGTTACAGTTTCTAATGATAACAGATGCCTGCTGC
>CM044434.1:48050017-48060902 GCA_024363595.1 Xenopus borealis | reverse complement strand
TGCAAACAGTTTTGGGAAGGCTTAGCCTCCCCAAGCCTTAATGAAAATCCGCCTATGTTTCCGGGCCCTAGATTCCAGCAATGCTATAGCCTCCTCTGGTCTCATGAAGAAGTGTGAGCAATCCTTTTCTTGAACCCGAAGTTTGGCTGGAAACATCATGGCGTATGGTAGGTTTTGCAGGCACAGTCTTCTTTTAACCTCTGTGAATATCTGGCATTGTTTATGAACTTCTATTGAATAATCAGGGTAGATGGAAACTTTAGTGTTCTCATGCAATATTTCTTGCAATTTGCGAGCCACAGCCAATACTTTATCCCGGTCCCTGTAGTTTAGCAGGCGTGTTATAAGAGGGCGTGGTGGGGGTGGTCGAGCAGGAATTCTGTGGGTGTGCTCCACTATGAATGTGGGTGAGAAGGTGTCTCTGCCCAAATTTTCCCTAAGCCAGCTCTCTACAAACATCTCAGGAGAGTTGCCTTATGCTCTTTCTGGCAGGCCCACCAACCGAATGTTGTTTCTGCGGAGCCTGTTTTCCATGTTGTCCGCATTGGCTTCCAGGGCTTGGATTTTATGTGCCAATTCAGAGATGTTGTTGGGTATAGGCGACACCATGTTTTCTATAGTGCTGATTTGCCTCTCTACTTCTGTAGTGCGATCTCTTATTTTCTGCACATCACTCTTAAGCAGGGCAAAATCAGATTTTAGATAATCAGTTTTAGTTATAGTAAAGACCTGGTTATTACTGATCAGTGCCATGAGTTCTGTCATGGTGGGCTGGAGTGGTTGGTGCTGTGTTTCTGTATCAGAGTTACTGCCTGATGGAGGTGCTGAGGTTTCATATATAGACCCCTTATGTGTGCTGGGGTAGTCTTCCTGTGGCGCTGGGCTGTCTAGGTGGTCTCTGGCATATTTTCCCAATTTTTGTGCTGCTGATGTAGCTATAGATTTGTGCACCGTACCTATCTCTGACTCCTTCAGGGGTTGGGAGCTGTGGTGCGCACCTCCTCTGTGTATTGGCAGTGAGGCAGCGCCATCTTGGATATCGGAGGTGGAGGCCGCAGCACCATGTTTGGTGCCCAGTACACCGTTTTTCCCATTCCGCTACCTGATGATGCGGCGGGTCAGTGCAGGGATGAGAAGCCGAGTGACTTGCGTGACTCCTAGCCGGTTGTGTAGGGTGAGTGTCAGGATGTTTTAGCATGGACACGGAGGTGCTTTAGGACGTGTCCGTCCTGCTTGCGCTCGTGGCCACACCCCACCCCAAAAAAACTTCAGTCTTAAACAGTACTAAAGAGTAATTTGATAAACGTCTATAAACTCTTGTATAAGCAAGTTGTCCCAAAATTTCATTTCGGTACTCTGTATAATTTAGTAGAACAATCCCACCCCCTTTGTCTGCGGGGTGATTCACAATACTGGTGTTGTCCATTAATGATTTCAAAGCAGTCCACTCCTTCCTTATAATATTATTTTTAACCATATGTTCAGGTGGATTTGATAGTACATCCAGTTCTACTGCCTGTTTATACAGTCTAATTGTTGAATTAGTCAACGGAGGGGTGAATATACTATTTTTATAGTGTAATATTGTACATTAAACAAGTTATTACATCTCAAACTTTAAGGGGTGGTAACCAAAACTTAAACCAAAACCAAATTGGTCGCTGCTGGCATCTACACCAGCAATTTAGCTCCTATGTTTGTAAATCACCCCTGTCTGTGTATGTTTCACTTGTCTGTCTGCTGTAAAAAGGTTGCTTTCGTAGAATTTAAACAGAACTCTTCCATTACATGTCTATAAGTCATGCAGCATATAGGTTTCATTGGAGGCCAGACCTCCCTCCTTTCTGCAGCAGAAAGTTCTGGGCCTCAAAAGGATGTTAGTGAAAACTAGTCCTGGCAGGGCTCTCCTGGAGTTAAAGAGAGTTAACCCTCATGCAGTCTCCAGGGTTCCTATTCTATAGATTGTAACACCAAGTTAGTTTCATGGTATTAGATAGTTTGGTGAAAGGGATACATGAAATCCTTGTGGACCTTTCTGAGATCAAAGTATCTATCCCTTTGGTTAAGGGGTCCTAACACAGTGGTACAATTCAGTTGTGCACTGATGCAATCAGATCAATAATCCTGTAGGGAGAATACAGAATTCCTGAAGGCTTGAGCATTCAGGGTGTTTGTGGAATCCCTTTTGGACTGAAGACAAAATATACAACCCACCCAATTGTGGCCCGAATCCTGATTTATTCCCAGTTAAGAAAGACACATGGACCGTTAACTAAGAAGCATTTTTTTTGGAATTCTAGTATGCTTTCAGTTCTTGAGCCAGAGGTCCTTCATGCGGACACTCTCAGAGTAGAGTCTATTTGTCAGTGATTTGCGGTTTGAAGTAGAAAGATATATTGACCGATTTTTGAATTCTACAAAATGAATACCATATCAAAATAGAAGGATTTCTTGAGTTAACTTACTTTTAGGGGCTTTTATGACATACAAGGCATGCAGCAGGTTAAGACTGAAGGGGCTGACTATGAACAGCCATGGACATCCTAATGAGTTATATTCACTTGTGGTTTTCTAAAAAAAAACTATTTATTCACTTATGTATATAAACATATATTCACTTGTGGTTTTGTAAAAAAAACACATTTTTTAAAATCCCCTGGCCACCAATGTGTTATTTTAATACTCTATAGGCCCCTGACACTAATTTTTTTTTTAAATATTATGGGGGCCCCAATTTTTTAACTTGTAAGGGGGCTCTGACCATCAATATGTGTGTGGGGTTATTTTCTTAGCGCTGATGTGTGTGTGGTCTTTAACTGTGATTTTGAGTGGGTGGGATCAGGAGTGGGGCTTAGGCACCAGGGTCGAGGGCCCCCCAAAAAGTTTGTTGTACGGGGCCCCATGATTTCTAATAGCGGCCCTGCACCCAGGGATACCCAATTACAACCTGTAGGCTGAAATGAAGCCTCCCAGTGATTTTTATGATTTCCAGACTAAAGGTACACATAGAGATCCGCTCGTTTGGCGATGTTGCCACCTTGAGGTAGGCGATATCGGGCTGATCCGATCGTGGGCCCTAGGGCCCAACGATCGGATCAGAATGGCACAGATACTGGCGGTCGGATCGCGGGACCGCATCAACGAACAGATGCAGCCGCGATCCGACTGGATTTTTAATCCTGCCCGATCGACATCTGGCCGACTTTCGGCCAGATATCGGTCGGGGAAGCCCGTTGGAGGGCCCCCCACACGGACCGATAAGCTGCCGACACAGTCTGTCGGCAGCTTTTATCGGCCCGTGTATGGCCATCTTAATAGTGAGCTCCATTGACCTTATTGGATGATACTGTAATTCATAACAATTTTTCCCTCAAGCATGTATATAGTACAGAAGGATCACCAGAAACCTACTATATTTGGTATTGGTGCAATCTAGGTGGACAAGGCTTTCAAGCATATTAATATATATTTAAAATGTATTTCTCTACAGTATAAAATAAAAAAGTATTGTTTGTGGAAACAATTTAATTTACACATCATTAGGGATGCACCGAATCCAGGATTTGGTTCGGTATTCGGGCATTTTCAGTAGGATTCTGATTTGGTCGAATCCTTGTGCCTGGCCGAACCAAATCCTTTAAATCGCATTACTTTTTGTCACAAAACAAGGAAGTAAAAAAAATGTTTTGCAGCGCATTTTGTTGGCCGCTGGCTTTTACCCTTCCTCTCACTAATTTGCATAACCAAATTAGGGCTCAGATTCAGTTCAGCCAAACCTTTCGCAATGGATTTGAGTGTTCTGCGGAATCTAAAATAGCGGAATGGGTGCATCCCTAATATTCACGTTATAAGTCTTTGTCCTACTCAAATTCAGCGTCACATATGCATATTAAACCAAAATGTCCCATTTAAATCAAACAGAATCATAAAACATAAGCTAGCATTGGTATATGCCAAAGGTATCTCACAGTAAGAGAACTAGGAAGACCTAAACTGGCCTGTGCTTTGTACATTAAGGCAATAGGCATCCTTGGTTAAACACTAAGAAGCCAGTTTGACAACGCCGAGTCTTTACTCCCCAAGTCCCCATCCAACACGCCAGACAGAGGTAATTAGTGACCAGTGACACACACGGCGCGCGAGTTTCTGTACCACCCAATTCTCCCTTCCTAGAAACAACATGTCCATTATGCTTCATATCGTGGACGCGCGCTCCTCGTGGCAAGATCTCATGCCCCTTCCAATCAGCGCGTGTGCACATCCTCCCCAACCCTATTACGCCAACAATACGTGTTGACATCATTGGCGCCGCATTCGTATATAATAGCTCGGGCCGGCTAGTTCAGGCGTTCAGTTGGGGGCAACCTCTTTTACTGTACGTATTACGTGGCTTTGTATAAGACAGTCTAGCCGCATTATAGTTTTATTTATTTTTGGTTTTTCATTTGTTTGTAGTTCCATTGTGACAACAAGCGTCAATCACGGTGATTCTGTTAACTGTAACGTCACTCATCCACCGCGATCTTTCAACTCCATCCCAGTATAACTGATTTCCTGAGGAAAGGAGCGCGACCTTCTCTATCCTTTAGTTATGAGTCATGTGGCCGTGGAAAATGTCCTCAGTCTAGACCAGCAGGTAAGCATTCTAGCGCGTGGCGCGTATGAACTTCATTCTAGTGGGAAACTGGTCCCTGCCGAGCGCTACTGATGGCCGTGTGGAATGTAGACAAAGGAGGCCTAGTCCAATTGGTAGGCGCCTGTGCGCGCAGTTAAATTGCACTGCGGGCTCCTTTTTTAAGCACTTGTAGTGGCGGAAGCCTGACTACTGTCCCCTCCCGACCAGGCCCGGTCCTGGTGCCTCTTTCATGGTTTATTTCCGTGTGGCGGTAGCTGTCCTTGTGCGTCACTAGGGTCGGTGCTTGCGTATGATTCCTACGTGTTGCCCCGGTACTCTAAACTCTACATTTTACATTGCGTCACATTTTCGATTGAAGGTTTTCAAAATGTTTACTACTAAGACTTTCGCTTGCAGAATTCGCTGGCGCCTTAATGTTGCCGGTGTTTCTGGGACTTGGCCTTCTGTTGACAATTCAGATAGAGATTTGACAAGCCGGTTGGTCAATATTTACGATATTTGGCGACTGCTGCAGTTTTGCTTCTCTTACACTTGAGGCAGGGCAGACAGCCAAAGCGGGACTCCAGAGGAGTGGGATCTGCAACTCTCCCATTTAGTAGAATCGCCTTGTGCACTGACCGGCCACCATTACGTGAAGCCGAGTTTTTTTTTCTGAAATGGCCGCCTCTGCTTCACCCTAGTGTGAACAATGCCGTTTGTTGCTTCCATAGTGGATTTGTTTTTTTGCGGTGGTGCAGGTGGTGCATATTTGTTTTCCTTGTGAGAGGGAGCAAAGCTTGTTTTCCTCGTGCGCTATTCGTACTCGCGACAAGCCATAACCTATTCTATTCGCCCGACGTTCGCTCAGGAGATTTATATACCGCACTCATGTCTCAACAGTTCATTAGAACCAACAGATGTAATGTCTACGTCAAAGTATTTCCCAGATACAGCAGAGTTGACAGTCCACATTCATAGTGTGTGCATCACGGTTCCCATTCGGTGACCTACATCCAAGCCTAGTAGTGGCTTTAATATGTAGAAAAAAATATAATTTTTTGCTTTGCTAGGTGCTCCACACTATGAAACTATGTAAATTATGCAATTTTTTGTGATCTGTCTTTTGTGCAGTGATTGTAAAGGTATTTCAGGAAGTTTTGTTTTCCAGAATGTTTATGGTCTGGACAGGTCTAAAGGTGACCATACACTGTGTGGGATCATCAGAGTGGCCATATATATGCAACCCCCCCTTAAATGAATAGCTTGAACAAGCAGTCTAAACCTGGCTTATGTACAGTTGGTTGCTAATTTGACAGTGTGCTTCCTCCCATTTACTTATGTGGGAACCACTTGCATCTGTGCGGTGATACCCACTGGAGTGTATTCAGGCCAAAAAGTCTGCCCATGGCAGCCTCTAGATTTAGAACTGCCACTGTTGTCCGTAGTTTAACTGTTTTTCTGCCAGATAAATAAAAGGCAAGCCAACCCCAAAATACAAAAGCTAATGAAATAAAACTGAACTCCAAGCCACTGTCCAATAAACACTGAATTGTCAGTGCTTAAAAAGGAAAAGTTTTGTAAAAATTGGGTAAATAGGATGTGTAAAATAAGTTTCTAATCTAGTTCGTTAGCGAAAAATGAAATAAAGGCTGGACTGAACAGATATTGAACAGAACAAAACTTTCTGATATGCAGATATCTTACTCTGAAGGGGCATATGACACAATTGTTCAGTGAGTTTGCAATTGATCCTTAGTATGCAGTTCAGATTAAAAAACATGACTTGTGTGCCCCCCCCCCCCCCAAGTCACAGATTGGCTACTGCCTGGTAACCTAAGAGCAAAGCAAAAGCTAGTGTTCTTGCTATTATGTTGAATATATATTCCTCAGAATCTTGGATGACATAAATATTATGCAATATCTTGCATTCTGCCGGGCTTATTGGTCTGTGCCATGGTGCAGTAAGATCACTGTTTTTTTTTTTTTTGTACCAGCATATTCCGAAGCACTGTGCAATAAATTGCTTTAAATTATACTCCGGTTGGACAAATACTAGAGCAAAAACAGCAGATTAGTGCCAATTCCTTATAAGTATCTCTGCCAGGGATATGAAATTCAATTGAAGAAAGTCTGTAGAATAAGGAATGGCTAGGAGGTGGCTTAAAGGAAAACTATACCCCCACAATGAATACTTGAGCAACAGATTGTTTATATAAAATTAAGTGGCATATTAAAGAATCTTCCAAAACTGGAATATATAAGTAAATATTGCCCTTTTACATCTCTTGCCTTGAACCACCATTTCGTGATGTTCTGTGTGCGGCCTCAGATCACCTAACCAGAAATATTTCGACTAACTAACAGGAAGAAGTGTGGAAGCAAAAGACAGAACTGTCAATTGGCTCATGTGAACAAACATTATAGTTTGTTTGGTATGTATGTGTGCACCGTTGAATCATACGATCCCAGGGGGCTAGGATTACCCAATGGCACATGCTACTAAAGTATATTATGAAAATGGTTTATATACATGAAGCAGGGTTTTACATACGAGTTGTTTTATTCAATATCTTTTTAGAAACCGTCATTGTTCGGGGGGGGGGGTATCGTTTTCCTTAACTGCTCAGTGTTTATTTTAGGCACATGTTTTAAACCTTTTGGTTCTTTGTCAAGTGTCACTTGACAAAGAACCGAAGGGCTTGAAACAAGTTGTTCCTACAATAAACGCTTTGAGCAGTTAAGCTGCCTTCTAGCCATTCCTTATTCAGCAATAAATGGTTTTATACATTGAACATACAGGATTAGATGCAAAGTAACAGATATCTGATACAAGAGGTGAAGAGGGCTCTGCCCGAAATGGCTTACAGCTTAAAATCATTTGATGGGTTTAAATGGAGGCTGTTATTCGTTTCTCTTAATTTAGCAGTTGAGCTGATGACCTCCTCCGATGGGCTTTCCCGATCGATGTGTCGATCGGGCGGGACTAAAAATCCCGTTGGATCGTGGCCGCATCTGTTTGTTGATGCGGTCTCGCGATCCGACCGCCCATATGGCCTCCCTTATGATCAGATTGTTGGGGCCTAGGGCCCACGATCGGATCAGTCCGATATCGGCCACCTCAAGGTGGGCATATCTGGGAAAGATCCGCTCGTTTGGCGACAACGCCAAAGGAGCGGATCTCTCGGTGTGTTGCCACCTTAAAACGTCATTTAGCGGCTCTTGCAATCAAAGGTCCCAATCATACAATCGGACCAGTTGACCTGCTTAGGTTTTTCTGGTTGTGGGAGGAGTATTGAACTCGGAACCCCAACACTGCAAGCCCAGAGTACTAAAAAAACTGTTCCTTTGCTGTCCTGGTGCAGTGGGAGAGAAATAGCTAGAAAGCACCCCCACACTATATACTTCCTTGCATACACACAAAAAATGTTGAAATTAACATTAATATTGGAGGCTAAACATAATTCACATTTAATTACCACTTTCAAAAGAACTGAAATCTCAGCCTGATTTGTTTCTGTAACACCCAGCATCTCTAAATGCTATATTTAGTATCAATATTGGCTTTTCAATATGAGCTCAAAGAATAGGGCTTGAGCTGAACATACTTTTTGCCTGTTTTAATTATGAACTATACATGGTTTATTTAGGCATTAAATATATAGTATGTAGGTTTTCACTTTAGCACTTTCTGATCCCACTAGATGGAACGCTTGTGAAACCAATTGCTCTGATGTGCTCAATAATAATTCACTGGGTAATGCTGGCCACACAAGCAGATAAAGCTGAGGATATCTGTCGCTTAGACCAATTTGACATCTTATCTGCCAGTGTATGGGGGCTTCTGACGGGTCTTCCTGATTGATATTTGGCCACGATATCCTATCAGGAAGGTTTGATTTTCTTCCGACCGACCCGTCTGAGCCACTTGACGTTATATGGCCGAATGTTTGGATTGCCCTGATATAGCCCTGCCATGTTAGTGGCATATCTGGGAAAGATCAGTCAAACGATGTCGCCAAACGAGTGGATATTTGCATCTATGGCCAGCTTTAGGCTAGAGCCACACAGGAGCTAAAATTGGTTTGATGATAGGCTGATTTCAGATCTACTGCTTCCCTCCTCCCCCCATGTAGCCCTAGCCTACACAATTTGTTCATCGTTTACTTTTTTACAAGAGTCTGTGCCCCAGTGGTGCAATCCATTCCTTATATTTACATGACACTGTTTTCAGCAAGAGCCAATTAATCTGTTTTACACACGGGATAAAACTGGAGGAAAACCTTAAAAAGCTAGGAATTAGATGCAACTCCTAGCAGATTTGTACACTCTTGTAGGATAGTCTATTCTATTGTTCGTTCTTTATAAAAAAAATAAAAAAAAAGGAATGGAAATTTTATATAGTCCAGGAAATGGGTATACTTGGTGGGGTCCCTCCCTCAAAACCCAATGGATAAATAGGTTTCATTTTAGTAACAGAGACCTGTTTTTGGGACACCACCAAAGCAATAAGTGAACACAACTTTTTGCATAAAATGGTTAATTTTTCAGAGGTTGTCTATCAAATTGAGTTGTTCATCCATGTTGATATGCATGCCGTTTTAATCACTGCTTATAAGATGACTGCAAGTTCTGAACCTAAGGCATATTTGCACAAACTAGCCTAAAACTAGTTAATATTTCTAGTACATCCCTTTATCTTTAGCCCTTGTCATAAGCATATTTATATTGATGTGCCAGCAGGATATTCTTTATCTGTACATATTACTAATCTGTAAACTTAATCCATAAAGTTGCCGTCTGCTTTCCAACAGATTACATGTTTGCAGTGAATTGTTCTCACTTTAGGGCTGCCTCCATTTTCTTATGATTTTTCTGTACTTGCATGTAGTACTGCACTTGGCCAGTAGATGGCTCACAAGGAATACTTTATTTCAAAATAGAGCTATTGGTAATATCTGATTTGTAAAGCTACAGATTAAGCAACCTGTAAACAACACGATTACGATTGTAGCGATGTTGTTCCCAGACTTTGTATACAGCATTGCACAGCTCCACACTCATCTTCTTTTCAATAGTTTTTTATTGAAGTTTTTTTTAACATTTCAAAAGGAGAGTGGTTTTACAATCATGTAATGTCAATAGATCTTGCATACAGAGGAAAGGTGAAGAAAAGGAAAGCATATCAAATTAGATGTCATATCAGGTCATATCCGTATCAACTTTTGACGACGTTACAATTAACACATTTAAACTTTGTATAAAGCATGTTCAGTGGCGGTTTCTGCAGGGGTCCTTTTAGTGGTCTGAGGTATCCATATGGGTTGTTTTCATTCTCATTGGCTCCCAGTCCAGGGCAATACCTAATGCTTGATCATATAATCATACTAAGCTCTACACTCATCTTAACTTCAGCAAGCTGCAAAAATAAAATTAAAAGCAAATGTATTCGCTATCTCGTGTAATTTCAAGTGAAAATTGTAGAAATTGTGCCTTAAATATACTTTCATTATTATGGCCAAGGCATGCATGCATTCAAGTTACAGATTACAAACCTCTTATGAACATTTCTTCCATTTTTCAGTTTGCTGGCCTAGATTTGAATTCAGCTGACGCTCAGAGTGGTGGTGCTGGAACAAGTAAGTAGCAAAATCAAAACTCAATATTTAACATTTGGGGTATTGATATTTTAAGTGTCCTGCACTTTTTCCATTTTACTTATGTCTATTATATATATATATATATATATCTATTTATTTTAGAAGAACGTTATATCCCTCCACATTTGAGAAACAAAGAAGCCTCAAGGCATGGTTAGTATTTTAATTTACTTGCTTGAAAATTGTGGTGCGTTACAGCATATATCATAATGGGGAATTTCTATTCATAATATGTCTGTATGAGCCAGTCTTGACAGAGAAATTGGTGAATTTTATACTTAAAGATTCATTGTCATGTAGGTTATCCAAGATGTCAATACCCAGCAGTAGATGTGTATAAGGGATACGGTGATTGGTGGTCCCAAAGAAATGGTACGATTAACTAGCTTGGTGTGTTGGCTGCAGATAGCTTGGCCTGCATAAGCTAGCCATTGAGCTCCTTGTGAATTGCCGTGGAACTTAAGCTGCTCCAAATCTACTACTTTAATCACTGTTTAAAATCAATGTTTCAACTTTGCTTCATAGAGAATTTGTTAATCAAAAGTAGAGATGTAGTTTTCTAACCTGCATTTTATTCTACTCCAGTTAAAAAAAGAAAAGAAAAAAGTGGTGG
>CM044434.1:47964410-47990188 GCA_024363595.1 Xenopus borealis | reverse complement strand
GATGGTGGCAGCGAATGAACTTTGTGGGTGTTGGTGTGTTTTTGGGGTGTCTGATGTTAGACTAGCCTGTGTGCAAGGTGATTGAGAGACTGATTGTAACCCCTTGTAGCCAAACCCAAGAGTTAAGTGTGGTGGAGTGTCGGGTTTCCGTGACAATACTATACTAAATTTACAAGTAATTTACAAATGCCTACAATTCATGCGCCAGTAGTAACTCCTGAAAATAAACAGCTAAATTATAAAAAGTTCCAGTTTAGTTCTTGTTTAACATCTTAAGTGTAGTTTAACTGAACAAAAATGGTTTTATCTCTTCTAATATTGAGCTTCTTTTTCCTACCCGTATTAGTGTAGACAGGCTTCACACAATAAAATGTAACCACATATCACAATATGGAGGGGTATACGGCAAACATCTGTACTGAGAAAAGATTCAAAGTTTCCTAAAAACATGTTATATGATTTAATGTACAATCCATTACTGCTAGAAAGGGGTAGCCTTAAATCCAAGTGTGATGCTGTATCCACAGATTTTTATTTTAGTGAAGAGAATTGGAAGTGAAAAGACAAGATTTTGTCTTGATACTTGCCTTTTTTTGGTGCCTTTCAGATACACATGATTGGTAGATATTAGTGACATGACACAGTCTCAAAGGAAAAGGGATGTTTGCCACGATACTAAATGGTAAGTGACTTATTTCTTATCTTTCTTAAACAGAAGAAAATGAATGTACAGTTAGGGGCAGAAAAATTTCAAATAAAATTTGAATTTTTTAAATTCAAATTTCGAAGTAATTTGGGGCTATTTCAACTATCGAATAGCCCAAAATTCGATTCGAATTGAAAAAATTTGAATTTCTAAGTACTTGCCCTTTAAAAATCCTTTGACTATTCGCCAGCTTAAAGCTGCCGAATTACCATTTTAGCATATGGGGGACCTCATAGAACCTGTCCTGAAAAATTTTCTAAGTTCCAAGAATTTGAAGGATTTTATTCGATCGAAAATGGACCTATTCAATCGAAATTTTCCCTAAGTTTTTTCACTTAGAAAATTCAGCCCTTAGTAAATCTACCCAAATTGTTTCCACATGGGGAATGTATAAGCAGCCTACAGCCCAAGTTAATTAAACCCTGCTTGTAATGGTGGAGGACTAGTCAAGGTGAAATATTTCCTCCCATACACACACCATGTTTTTTATGCTTACACTTGTTTCTAATGCATTCATTGATTCTATTGCCCTGGACCCAAGCCACAGAGGGCTCCCTTGTGACATAATGCTTGGGGCCCACCTTGCCAGGGTACAACCTTTTCTAGAAAAATCAGGCTCTAGTCCTTGAAGAGTGTACATACTTAAAGGTATTCTGTCATGATTTTTATGATGTATTTTTTATTTCTAAATTACACTGTTTACACTGCAAATAATTAAAGGAACAGTAACATCAAAAGAAAATGTTTGAAAATCCGAAAAATAAACACCAAGACAAATGAGACTTTTAAATAGCAAAGCCTTTATTGAAAAATAACTTACAGAATGTCCACTTCCTGTCCTCTTCAGAAACTGAGAAAAGGCGACCATCCATACTGCAGTGATCGATTTCTCCTCCCTGGCTATTCGCCGACAGGCATCGCCTTCATCCTCCTCCCAGTGTCCAGCAGCAGTGGTGTGACAGGCTCTACACTCTTGCAATTTTGCCAAGTTTGTGCTTGCACCGATCAATTAGGAACAGCTACCCTTCCACTGGCCTGGATGTTTAGAGTCTCTCCATGCAATAAAGGCTTTGCTATTTAAAAGTCTCATTTATCTTGGTGTTTATTTTTCATTGCGCACAAATTTTCAAACATTTTTTTGATGTTACTGTTCCTTTAATGTCTGGTGCATAAAACATATATATACTGAGGCAACAAAAACCATGAATTCTGGAAAAGCTAGTTTTAGCACATTTAGGGCTGCCCTTCACAGTATTGATTGGGGCATTAAGTTTGCATCTAAAAACACAGAACCAAAATGGTTGTCATTTAAAATGATATTAAATCAGTACTGTTCTCAATTTATTCCATTAAGGAGTAAATGTAGAAGCTCTAAGAATCATCCTATGTGGCTTAATACAGCTGTAAAGAAGATAATAGGAACAAAGAGAAAGGCATTTAAAAACTACAAATCTGTTGGGACAGAAGCTGCATTTAATGAATATAAACAATACAGTAGAACCCCCATTTTACATCCCCTGATTTTAAGTTTTCCCACATTTTACATTGTTGTTTTGTGGTCCCACCTATATATTATGCATAATACATTTCCCTGATTTTAATTTTTCCCTGATTTTACACCATTTTTTTCTGGTCCTCTGAAAAATGTAAAATGGGGGTTCTACTGTATAATAAATGTTGTAAATCAGCAATCCGGAAGGCAAAGAAAGCAAATGAGGAGTTAATTGCGGTGGAGGCAAAAACTAACCCTAAAAAGTTTTTTAAATATATTAATAGTAAAATTATGCAGGTTGAGAGTGTTTCTCCATTAAATATTGGTACTAGTATGGTATGATACAGAAAAGGCAAATGTGCTAAATTAGTTCTTTTCTTCAGTGTATACAATAGAGGAGTTCCCAAGCTCACTTCATAGCTGCACTGATGACTTAGCTCAATCTAGTCAGTGACTGACTCAGGATACCATTCAAAAAGCTTTAATAAAAATTTATGTAAACAAGGCTGCAGGCCCTGATGGCATACACCTCTGGGTTCTAAGAGAGCTTGGTTCAGTTTTAGACCAGCCCCTATTTCTGATTTTCTCAGATTCACTTTCATCTGGTAGGTTGCCTATGGACTGGAGAAAAGCTGATATTGATTCCAATATTTGAAAAGCAATTGCAATCTCAGCCTGGCAATTATAGGCCAGTAAGTTTGACATCTGTGGTGGGAAAATTATTTATATAAGACTTGTTAAAGGATCATATTCAAAAGTCTTAGAGGATGGCATTATGAGCAGCAATCAGCATGGCTTTATGAAGGATAGGTTATGTCAGACAAATTTTATGATGAGGTAAGTAGTATGCTGGACTGTGGGGGGGCAGTAGAAGTGATCTATTTAGATTTTGCCAAAGCGTTTGATAGTGTGCCCCATAATTGACTGCTTTCTAAACTAAGGTCTGTTGGGCTTAATGAAGTCGTTTGCACATGGATAGAAAACTGGCTACAGGATCGGGTACAGAGGGTGGTTGTTAAAGGTACATTCTCTACTTGGAGTAAGGTTTTTAGTGGTGTCCCTCAGGGCTCGGTATTGGGTCCAATTTTATTTAATTTGTTCATTAATGACTTGGGGATGGTATTGTAAGTAATGTATCAGTGTTTGCAGATGACAAAAAACTGTCTAGTGCAATTAATTGCATCCAGGATATGGCATCCTTGCAACAGGATCTTGGCAAACTGGCAATCTGGGCAGCTATGTTGATAAATGTAAAGTCATGCACATGGGATGTAAAATATGCAAGCCACTTATACCCATAATGGGACTGCACTAGGCAAATCCATTATGGAAAAGGACCTTGGAGTCCTTGTAGATGATAAACTTGGCTGTAGCAAGCAATGCCAGTCAGCAGCATCAAGGTCAAATAAAGTCTTGACCTGTATTAAAAGGGGTATAGAGTCGCTGGAGGAGGGGGGTCATTTTCCACTTTATAGAGCACTTGTAAGGCCCCATCTAGAATATGCTGTACAGTTTTGGTCTCTATCATTCAAACAGGACATTATTGTATTAGAGAGGGTACAGAGATGGGCAACTAAGATGGCAAAAGGTATGGAAAATCTTAGCTATGAGGAAAAACTGGCCAAATTGGGGATGTTCACGCTGGAGAAGAGGCGCTTAAGGGATGATATGATAACTATGTATAAATATATAAGGGGATCATATAATAATCTCTCTAATGCTTTATTTACCAGTAGGTCTTTCCAGCTGACACAAGGTCACCCATTCCGATTAGAAGAAAAGAGGTTCCACCTAAATATTCGGAAGGGTTTTTTTTACAGTGAGAGCTGTGAAGTTGTGGAATTCTCTCCCTGAATCAGTTGTACAGGCTGATACATTAGATAACTTTAAGAAGGGGTTGGATGGCTTTTTAGCAAGTGAGGGAATACAGGGTTATAGAAGAAGAAGTACAGGTTTCCCCTCTGAGGCAAATTGGAGAGGCTTCAGATGTTTTTTTTTCAGTTAGGCAGGTAGGTAAAAAAAAAAAAAGGTTAAACTTGATGGACGTGTGTCTTTTTTCAACCTATGTTACTATGTTATTTCATGTTCATCCATATTTGGTACATCCATATGTCATACTGGACAGGGTCTCACAAGTCCCACATTTACTGATCTACCCAAATCTGCATCATGTGACATTAGATGTCCTTACTGCATATAAACAAAGCTATTTCTAGTCATTCTTCACTACTACATGCTACTACATGTCTTTCTTTTTAATCCAGCTCTTACATTACACAGGCAGTACAAATACATGTGTTACTTGTTCATCATTAGTAATGAAAAGGCAACGGTTTTGTGTATCTGTTGGAGTAAAAACATTTCTCAATTTTAATAAGTGCATTTGTTTTCTTCTAGCTGTGCTTTTTGTGCAACCAATTTATGGCATATGGGCATGTTACCGCTCAGTGGCGTAACTACTCCCTGGTGGGCCCCGGTACAGGATGGGCACCTGGGTCCCCCTGTTGGGCCCATACCTCTATAAATCCCATGCTGGAGTGTTGGTGGCATGTGTTCTGTAAAAATTCCGCCTATATAACTGCCTGCCATAACCGTTTTTGTGGCTCCGATGGGCCCTGGTGCAATTGCACCCTCTGCACCCCTGGTAGTTACGCCACTGTTACCGCTCCTGCCAATCAAACTGTGTTTGCACTCAGGAACGAAGCTGCTCGGTTTTGTGTGATCGAATTGAACTTCCAGAGATCCCTAAGGAGTTCCCTTGTGAAGCTTCCTTTATTAACCTTAACAAAAATAACATAAAATTTCTATATGAAAGAGCATTTGGGACCCTGCCTTTATTGAAAGGGCTCTTTCACAACAACATATCCTTCATCACTCCAGGGGCTTTCAAAGGGCTTCCTTACCTGACTGAGATGAAAATGGCACATAATGACTACATTCGTTATTTGCACACTCGAACATTTTCAGTTCTGAAGAAGCTTGTTAAACTTGATCTAGCTGACTGCAACCTTTTCAACATCCCAGACAGAATTTTGGTGGAACTCCCATCTCTTCATGAGCTTATCTTTTTTCAAAATAATTTCCGAAGCATACCAGGTGCTATCAGGGGAATGGAGAATTTAACTCATATACCTGGAGAGCAACATAATTGAAGCTGTTACCTATAATTCTCTCCAAGACCTGATCAACTAAATGTATCAACCTCCAAGACAATGAAATTAATGTAATACATGACAGGTCTTTCCAAGACTGTCAGAAACTGGAATATCTCTATCTCAATGACAACTTATTGAACAAGTTACCAGAAAATTCTTTCAAAGGCTGAAAGTGTTTAAAGATGCTAAACCTGGGTGGAAATTTTATAAGGAATGTGTCAAGTGTGTGGTTTCAGGATTTAGTAGAAATAGAGGTTTTCTATCTTGACCAGAACAGAATAAGTTACATTGAAGAAGGGGCCTTCACTAGCTTGGTAACGTTGCATCTGAACAGAAACAATCTAACCACTTTACCTACTGAAGTTTTCAGACCAGTTTATTTTTGGGTAGACTTTTTCTCTTTAGGAATCTCTGGGAATGTGACTGCAGGATAAAATGGTTACAAGACTGGATGGATAACTATAAACTTGTCCGCGACATACCCTGCACAGCCCCGGCATTGGTGGCAGGCATGGACCTGAGTAATATACAGGATGGAGTCTGCCTGGACCCAACAGACCAAAATTTTACATATTTTGTCCCACTCCCTACTGATGGACTTCAGTCAACAATGGAAACCAAACTAAGCAGCCTTATCTCAAGGCTTCTCTTACCAAGAGGAAATTATGAAGATCCTGGGAATATTACATATTCTTTAGACAATATTACATTATCTAATTTGAAGAACACTGCATCCTCCCTAGGTCTTTCAGTGCAAGTGTGGTGCTTTATTCTATCTGAAGTCTTTCTGCTTTTCAGACTTTCTCAGAACTTTCTATTTTAACTAAGCAATTGTATGACATTTGACAAAATATACTATTTTTTAAAAGACCAATAGGTATGTAGAGACTCGTCTTTATCTCTGGGGACTTAAATGGAAGGTAACATGCATAATAACAATATTGGATATATTTTCATACATATATTTTTCTATGAGGGAAAAAAATCAAATCAAAAGAATTCACATGGACTCCAGGTCTGCCAACTTTGACTGAATTCTGAAGTGGATTAAAAACCTCATGGGGGAGATTTATCAATGTTAAAATTCAGATTTTTTTCAGAGCTAAAACTCATGGATTTCAATTATGCTAAGAAAAATGTGTATGTACTATATTTATTAAGTTCAAAATATTCATAAAGCTTGATGGTAACACTTCACAAGCTGCTGAGTTATGCAAGTCTAAGGTAGACGTCTAAGGCATTTTTAATTCATTTATTTCAATTTGAGTTATTAAAATTTTTCTAACCATTGAAAACAAGTTAAGCTATACCATTTTTAGTACAAAAAATATTTATAGTTTATTTGAAGTAGCTAAACCTCTAACATGACACAAAGGTGAATTTGATAAATAAGCACATTAAAGTTATTTGACTTTACATATATGGGCTACAGAAGGCATGTTTGTAAGTTTGCAAATTAGGGTTCAGAATTTTTAGTCATTTTTTTTTTGTTTGGTGCTTCCTTTCTATGAATTGTGAAAACTGTTTCTTGGTCATGGCATCGGTTTGTTACAACTACACACAATACATATAGACAGCCTGCATATAAAAACTTCCATTACTTAATTCAATACAATAACTACTACTGGAGTACGAGCAAGCTGGTTGGTATTTGGGTCAAATGTAGAAAAGATACTACATGAACTACATTTCTGCATCCAACATAACCACCCATACTTTACGGTCAACAAAAATAAACATCTATAATAATTTTGCACAGGGGGGGCGAATCAGAGCAAAATATCTCTATGCATAGTACAGCAAAGTGGTAGGTAGGAAAGGATGAGAACAATGTTACAACAAGCACCCCAAGGCAGCATGATAGATATGGCCCTAAGGGCAATGAAGCATGGGATGCTTGTCCATGGTTAATGGTCTCTCCCACTGTCAAACTGGAATACCAGTGGCCTGCCACAAAACCTTAGACTATAGACCCATTCTCCACACTCAAACATTTTCTTTTCTTTTTTAAAGGTTTTTATTTAACATTTTCAAAACCCAAAAGACTAAAAAGAAAAGACAAATAAAAAGGACAGATATATAGTTACATGTTAACATCATAGTTACATAGTTTATTACATGACATCACTCAAGATATGAAGGTTCACAGATCTTGTATTGACATTGATATTTGTACAATCTTTATTCATTATATGAATTGGTAAAAGTACTCCAGTGCATTCCCATACCTCTGGGGTAATGAGATTTAGTTGTATAATTTCATGTGATTTAGTTGTATAATCACATTCACTTTACTGCGCTATGAAATAAGTTGGCGCTATAGAAATACATATTATTATTATTATTAATAATAATAATAATAATAATAATTGTATTTATCTTTGTGCCTCACAAGCTGGGATCAGCCTCTGGGTTGATTTCCAACCATGGGCCCCATACTGCTTCAAATTTTTGGTCGCATTGTCTAGCCATATATGTCAATTTAATCACTGGTAGCCTGCTATTTACTAGTTTGATTAATTCCTGCTTCGAAGGGGGGTTGTACTCATCCACTTGATTGATATCAACTTTTCCCCATAAAAATACAGGTTCCACAGGAGCATCCTGGTTCTACTATAGGGAACCAGTTCATCTACCAGGCCTAACAGGCAGCACTCTGGAGTTAGGAGATCAGGGAGTAAGGCTTGAGTATTTATGTATGTATTAATATGGGACCAGTAATCATGGATTATGGGACATGACCATAGCATGTGGAAAAAATTGGCGTCTGAAGCCTGACATTTTGGACAGTTTGCTGTGGGGTTCCTACCCATGATTTTGAGCCGTAGCGGGGTAATATAGGTTCTATGGATGATCCGGAATTGCACCATCTTATCTCTAGTAGAAATTAGGGAGTTGTACAGCCCCCGTTGTGGCTTCTTCCCAAGAGCTGTCTTCCAGTGAGGGAATATCTATCAACCATTTTGCTTTGGCTTTTTTGAGGGGATTACCCAATGTGGTTACTAGACTTTTATATATATTAGATACCATTTTTTTGGGTTTGGGTCCCATAGTCTTGCTTCAAAGGGTAAGAGGGCTGTCTGGATTCTTCCATGTCCAAATTGGGCTGAAAGCGTGCCAGAGCTGCCTGGGTATTTGTCAGGGAGTTGTTGGTATCCAGGTGAAACCATTTGTGGACGAAAGCTAGTTGTGTGGCAAAATAATATAGTTTGAGGTGTGGGAGGGCCCCCAAAGTGTGGGAGTCCACCCAAGTCTTGTGGGGTCATTAGTGTTGTCCTACTCACCTTGGGGGGCTTGTTGGCCCAGATGTATGGGAAGAGAACTGTATCTATGTTTTTATAAACTTGTGGGACTATCCATATTGAGGCCTGTTGCGGTGAGTACAGGAATTTAGGGAGGAAGACCATCTTGAATGGATTAACTGTACCCCACAGTGTAAGAAGAAGGTGTACTCATTGATTTGCCTTTTCCTTAAAGTTTTGTAGCACTGGCTCAATGTTGTCTGACACATAATTGCTTAGATTATTGGATATATATGCCTAAATACTTAAATCTGGTTACCCACTGAAGACCCTGGGTATTTCCTTCTGCTTTGGGGCCCTCCATGGAGAAAAGTGTTGATTTCTGCTTGTTGATTATAAGACCACTGTATATTCCGAATTTATCTGCTAGTTCCAATGCATGGTGTAGGGCAGGGATCTGCAACCTTGGCTCTCCAGCTGTTAAGGAACTACAAGTCCCACAATGCATTTGCCTTTATGAATCATGACAGACTCCTTCATTGCATTGTGGGATTTGTAGTTCCTTAACAGCTGGAGAGCCAAGGTTGCAGATCCCTGGTGTAGGGAAACGATCAGGTTTTCTAAAAATAATACTACATTGTCTGCATAGAGTGCAATTTTTTCCTCTTGCATACCGTGTCTGAGGCCAGCTATTCTGGGAGACTGGAGAATCATGAGTGTGTAAGGTTCTATAGCTAACGCAAACAAAAGCGGGGAGAGGGGGCATCTTTGCCTAGTGCCACAAGATAGGGTGAAGCACCTGGAGAGGACATTATTAACTCGGATATGCGCGTTTGGAGCTTGGTAGAGGAGTTTGACCCAGTTAATGAACTGCGGGCCTATACCAAATTTCTCCAACACTTTCCATAGGTATCCCCATTCAACTGAGTTCTGGTTCCAGAATTTGAGTGGAAAAAAGGTGTCTAAGGTTTATGGCTGTGCTCTTGTTAGGCATAAACCCTGTCTGATCGGGGTGTAAGATTGAGGATATCACTTTATTTAGCTGAAGGGAGAGCAATTTTGCTAGGACTTTCGTGGGAAATAGGAAGATATTAGTCACAATACTCTGGGTTTTTCCCCTCTTTATGTATTAGAACAATAGTTGCAGAGTAAAATGATTTGGGAAGGGAGCCGGACTTACTTGCTGCTATAATGGTCTCATGTAAAAACATTTTATTTTCTTAGTACTTTTTCTTTATATTATATACTCTATGGTTTCCTCTATTCATGGATGCTTCTTGGGGCTTTGCCGCCAGAGGGAGCTTTTCAATTGATGCCCCCCCCCCAACTTGCATCTGGTGCTTACCTTTCCATGCACCGGATTGGGTTGGGGGGGGGGACACAAAACTGCTCTTGCAACCTGCACTAGAAGGGCCACAAATCGAATTTAAAAATTGGAATTTTGGCTCCTTAAGTTACCAGTGGTGGCTTTTTGCTCTCCGTGGTAACCTGTGGGCTGCTGCCACCTGAGACAAGTTTCTCAACTCGCCTCATGGCAACAGTGCCCCTGCTTCTATTTGTCCCTTCTTTCCATACAGATATAAGGAAGGAACATGAAATTGCTACAAATGCTTAGAAGCAGGAGGGCCCACTAACATCCGGGCCCATCTGGAGTTATCCTCGTGAACCAGTTTGACACTGGTCTCTCAACACTACATCTGCCACTAGATATGTTCTCATTATCCCTGAGTAATTACAGAATTTAATATACTTGGAACATTATACATATAAGCATTTAGCTTCAACCTTTATGAAAACCAGCCTCAACAATCCAGTGAGGTTTGAGGGGTGCTCTGAGTGTATCTGACTGAGACAAACATCTTTTTCTTTTTTCTGTTGGGGCAAACTGGTAGATACATTTAGTGCATGTATTTACTTTTTGTGTTAAATCCTGAAATAGTTTCTATGGGGAACATTTAAAAAAAAAGTTAATAAGAAGTTGTTTTACTGCTGGTAGCAAACAGTATTTTTTTTCTCTATTTCCCTGTGTCTGATAATTAAGGGGGAGGAGTTAATCAGGTAAATTCTGATCAGCCTCTCTGTTCTGTGGTATGAAACTTCTATAAATTTCTCATTGCACAAGCGAGTGTGGGAGCTGCTAAGTGAGTGTTGCATGTGAATTAAGTGTTAAACAGCATTAAAAATCTTAAGGCTTTTAAAACCAAAAAAGTATTTGTGAGGGAGACTGCAAGTGCCCAGTGTAAATAGGAGTACAAGTGGGTTTGCTGGTTTCACTCAGTGTGTGTCTTGTCACATGTATGTAGTGTTGGAGCAGCAGTTCCATGCAGTACTTACATGTGACAGATATCGGTGGGTTTTCATCTTGGAATCTGAACTGCAGACTCTAAGGGGGAAACTTGCAGCACTGAGGGTAGCGGCAAATGTGGGGGTGGAAAGGAGGCTCACAGAGCAACCACTGGCAGGGGCTAGTGGAGTGGGAGATGGGGCAGTGGAGGCTAATGAGGGAGGAAGGTTTGTGACAGTCAGGAGGGGAAGTAGGGGACAGAAGGGTAGGGGGGCTAGTCCACGGCTTGTCCAAAACAGCTAATTCACCATTTTGGCTGAGGATGCTGGGGAAGCTCTGAACTGGCATGTATGGAGCACCCGGGGAGGCAGTGGCTCTAATGCAGCTTTAATATAGGTGGTGGGGGGAGTGCAAGGAAGGAAAGGCAGGTTCTAGTTATAGGGGATTCCATTATTAGAAAGGTGGATAGGGTAATCTGCCATAAGGCCCCTTCAACAGTCTGCTGCTTGTGGGGTGCTAGGGCTCGGCAAGTGGTGGAACAAGTGGACACATAGGTCTTGGTACACATAGGTACCAATGACAAAGTTAGAGGAGGTGGTGAAGTCCACAAGAATTATTTAAAAAAAAAAACTAGGTAAAGTTGAGGGCGAGGACTTCCAAGGTAATTTTACCTGTCCCACGAGACAATGGGAGCTTAGGGAGATTAATGCGTGGCTGAGAGTTTGGTGTAGAGAGGAGGGTTTTGGGTTTTTGGAGAACTGGACTGATTTCTCAGTCGGCTACATGATCTTTGCTAGGGATGGGCTACGCGGAGGAGCTTATGTTAGAAAATGAGGGGGCAGAAGTCTTATGGGTGGAGTTCTTCACCAACTGTAAATAGTGCAGCAAATTAATTGTAGGGGTATGCTATAGACCACCTAATGTAAGTGAAGAGAAGGATGCTAAGCTCCTGATGCAAATATAAAAGGCTGTTAGTTTGGGTAAAGTAATGGTAACGGGGGATTTTAATTACCCAGATATTGACTGGAGCAACAGTACTGTTGGCAATGCCAGTCAGCAGCATCAAGGGTAAATAAGGTCCAGAGCTGTATTAAAACTGGTATCACTGGAGGAGTAGGTCAATCTTCCACTTTATAGAGCACTTTTAAGGCCCCATCTAGAATATGCCGTAAAGTTTTGTCTCCATCACTCAGACAGGACATTATTGTATTAGAGAGGGTTTAGAGAAGGGCAACTAAGCTGGTAAATCTTAGCTATGAGGATAGACTGGCCAAGTCGGGGATGTTCACGCTGTAAGGGGTTATATGATAACTATGTATAAATATATAAGGGGATCATATAATAATCTCTCTAATGCTTTATTTACCAGTAGGTCTTTCCAGCTGACACAAAATCACCCTTTCTGATTAGAAGAAAACAGGTTCCACCTAAATATTCAGAAGGGGTTTTTTACAGTGAGAGCTGTGAAGATTTGGAATTTCTCCCTGAATTGGCTGTACAGGCTGATACATTAGATAGCTTTAAGAAGAATTTGGATGGCTTTTTACCAAGTGAAGGAATACAGGGTTATGGAAGATAGCACATAGTACAAGTTGATCCAGGGACTAGTCCAATTGCCATTTTGTAGTCAGGAAGGAATTTTTTCCCCTCTGAGGCAAATTGGAGAGGTTTCAGATGGGGTTTTTTGCCTCTGGATCAACTAGCAGTAAGGCAGGTTAAAAAAGTTAAAAGATTGAACTTGATGGACTGGGGTCTTTTTTTTAACCTAACTTAATATGTTACTATGTAAATAGGTATGCAGGGTGGGCCTTTGGTGGTTGACTGGGAATGATGGGTGAGGTACAAAAACGGTAGCTCCCACCTATACACTCTGCACATAACAAAAGATTTTTAGCGGTTTCTTGAAAAATACATAGTAAATACATAGTATGCAAATACAGAGTATGCAAACTATTTGCTGAACATACCAGTGCCAACCCCTTTCGTAGATACTGCCAACATATTTTAATTCTCTTTTCATTCCTCTACTTCCAATAATTAATAAGCCCAATAATATTCAAATCTCACCTAATCCTGCAGAAGCAGACTGCCATCTGAAATATCCATTGTTTAGCACTGAGCTCTGATGGATGTTTCTAAAATCTATATTCTGTATATGCGGGAAAATACTGCTTGTTAGGGCCTTGTTCCTGCAGGGGGGAGGCTGGAGGGACAGGGGGCCCAGCAGGATTCTGCTTCCTTGACAGTATGTGTGTTGAGAAGATCATTGGTAACACATCAGTATGTGTGGTAGAGGAGCGCAGGTGAGATGCAAGCAAGTATCTGTTGGGGGGGGGTTCAGGCTCCCCCCAATTATGTGCAGAGTAAGTAAGACCACTGCAGCCAGAACCTGTATCACCTATTTTTGTGGCAAAATAAGTGGGATTAAGCTGTGGTCTGAACTACAGGCAAGCCACAATTATGCGAAGAAGGATGGAATATTTTGTAAATGAAGTAATTCCACAAAACAGCAGAGCCTTGTTAGAGTGCAAAGCATTTTCTAAAAGAAGGGCTTGCACTTTAAAGGTTGTAGTTCACTTTTAGATGAGCTTTTAGTATGAGGTTTAGAGGTTTAAGTGAGAGACTTGAATAAGTATAGGAAGATAAGCAATAAAAATTAACAATAAAATTGTAGCCTCACAGAGCAATACATTTTTTAAATGTATTTGAAAGCTGGAAACAGGAAGAAGAGGAAGGAATCAAGAACAACTCTATACAGAGTAAATAATTCAAACCAGCTGCATTCTAGATATGACATTCTATAACATACTGAAAAGTTGACTTGAAGTAGTATGCTGTTGAATAACCTGAGAAATTAAATAGCTCAGAGAACTTGAACTTCATTGTGTCCTATCAAACATTACCTCTTGCAAGGTTCCTGGGCACTTGTCTATATCCTCTGACCTCACTGGGAAAGAGAAAAGACAGATGCTTTGGTAAGCACTGGACTGTTTCATGCTTTAAATGTTATGACATTTGCTTTCCTTGCTATTTATGAAAGCACTAATCCTCTTACATACTAAATTCATACTTGGGTAATGTATTGGTGATTTGGCTAAGCTGTTACAAAACAAATGGAATGACCTAACCTTGTATTTCCAGGCAGGAGCTCTGGTCACATTTCATGTTGTGTTTGCACTTTATTTAACAAGGTTGTTTTAATGCCAATCAAATTGTATTAAACATTACTTGCTTTACTTTATCAAATGGTCTCCCTGCAGATTGCCTACTCTGTATTATTTTATTATGAAGTGCAAAAAAAATTGCAGAACATCTACTTCAAAAGAGAAAGCAAATATAAAATAAGGTGTAGGGAGAACATGACCAAGCTAGGGCAGCTGTGCATCCCCGCACCCCAACAGGAGTGCGGAACTCGCTCAGACGGGCTAGGGGTTGGCAACAGGTATGTGCCACTTCTGTCTACCCCTAGTTCCGGCTCTGATGGAGAGGTCTGAATTCAAATTTGTGTTATTCCTTTACAGAAAGTGAAGAAAATGGAACACTGGGCTTATCCAAAAAATAGCAGTGTCCACATTATTCACAAATTCAAACATTCACTGTATAAACTGAAAAATGTTCAAGATGTTGCCTTCCTTTGAATCACTGAACTAATATATAGCTGTATGGACATGGTTTCTAAACAGCTGTCTGAGTCAACCAACTTCTGCCACCTTTTACATTATTACACTAAGTTATTCTTGATTTTGCCTCAGAAACAGCATTTTTATGTCAACCCACAGGTTTGGATTGAAGTCTGGGGACTGGGCTGGCCACTCCATAATGCCAATCTTGTTGGTCTGGACCAAGATGTTGCTCATTTACTGGTGTTTGGGTCATTTTCTTGTTGAAACCTCCATTTCAAGGGCATTTTCCTCTTTGGCATAATGCAACATGACCTCTTAAACATCATTAGTCCATAGGCGGATGTTCATTAAGGCTTGGAGAGGCGAAGCCTCCCCAGTTGCCTAAAAAATTAACAATGTAAAAATCCACTCACCAATATATCTATTTAAAGAGGACCTGTCACCTTGAGACATGAGTAAAATATTTATTTTCCATCCTTAGTTAAACCCTTTAGTCAGCTGTTTTTGTCTATATCTGAAACGGATTAGAAAATATCCTTCATGTAAAAAGGGCTTCATAGGCGCTGCCATATTTAAACACCCCTTTGTTTTCCGTGTGTGGGCTGTGCCAAACTGCCAAATCTCATTCATGCTTAGTCAGAGTATACTCTATGATAGACAAGCTCTGTATAACTCATGACACACCAGGACTTGATATTCTATGAGGATTATTTGAAACACCTTCTACTGTTCTATTCAGATTGTGTGGGCTACTCCTGCCACTGACAACTGCACAAACTGGTGATATTGTGAGAGGAGTCTGCAGGACTGATTCTACCCATGATGCTTTGCTCTCCTGACTTTCTGGAAAGTCAGGGCTTCACTTAGTGTCTCATGCACATTTGAAAAGTAGTTATAAATTGATAATTAGTGAGATTTGAGCATAATAAATAGGGGTATGTGGTTTGTTTTAAAAGTTTTATTTCCTTCCTAGTGTTAACTCAATCATGACAGGTTTCCTTTAAGCTTGTCTGTTGGGAAGGGTAGAGTGTGCAGTTGACTGCTGTCTTTAGAGAAAAAAAAAATCCCTACCTGGTGACTCCAGTGATGTCATCATGAGATTTTTCACTTAAAATCCTGTGAGATTTTGGATGAGGAAGCTTAAAGCAGAGTGGCAAGTACAGTTAGGGGGTAGGTGCGATTGAGCTTTACCCAGGATGGTTTTTTGTGCTGGTGATTTCGAGGAAGAGACAAAGCAGCTACTAATCCTCCACCTGATTGTCTGGTATGTGCAACTTACTTTGCATCTGAACTCATCCTGGATAGGTGTTTTTGGAAGGATTTCTTGCAAGGGGTTACAGGCACAAAACATAATGGTCAATGGCAATTCCATTGAACTATTCAGGGAGGTGGTAGCAGAGCCCTAGGCAACTTAAGCGGTGGCGGCGCTGGCTGAGCGCGCAAGTTTGCACTCGCATGTGGGAATCTACGCTGGTGCACATGCACGAGTTTGCACTAGCGGGCACGCATGCAAGGACACATAGATACAGATATTGCACAAGGGAGATAGGGGCCCAGACATGGGGTAGGCAACGGAGCAGGTAAGTGCCTGGCGCCCCCCCAACTTTGTACCCTAGGCACATGCCTACACTGCCTACTCCTAGTTCCGGCACTGGGTGTCAGCTGAAACTGTGAAGGTGTAATGTATTTGTTATGGTACCATTGTGACCAGAGGACACTTTCACACCAACGTTGCAGCCAACACCTACTTGAATTGTTCAATGGAACTATTGTGGTTGGATATTGGTGACTTTCCTTAAGGGGTTAAAGGGCTTGGAACCTTAGCTGCCTACCAAATAAATGCCATTCCATCTTACTAGGGTACTGCTTTAATTTGTATCGCAGCTTAAACTACAGCATACATGCCTTTAATGTATTTCCCCATTACTCTGGGACAGCTAGGAAATTACTTTCAATTACATACATATTTTGGGTTGATGGGTGAATTCAAGTTTTATTTCAATCTCATCTATTCTGTATCAGTAAAAAAACAGCTGCTGGTTTTTGAAAGGGGACCAAAATATATCAGCGTTATACTTTGTGTAAAATGTCTCATAAATTATGCAGCATATCTCGTGTTTAGTATGAAAGTATAGAGATACAGTTTGATGTTAAACAACACAATCATTAGCCCTGATTTCCAGTAATGTGGCTGAATTGAACTTTTTCTATAATTTTGAGAATGCTATAAATATTATTTTCAAAATAGTCTGGGCTATGTCCATGTCAAGTGGAAAATGACTTGGTACTTAAATGCAGTCTGTGGAAGCATCAGTTAGTATTTCTTAAGTCAGCCCATGTATGAGTCAGATTTCAGAGGGCATTTTTAGACAAAAATCCACACTGTGTGCTCAGACAGGAGAATTACAACTTTTGCCAATGCTTATAATATGGGGCTGAATCAGCGGATTTTCCTCCAGTGGAAAATTTGAAGTAACCAGTGGTTAAAAAATCACCATCTGCCTATGCATCAGTCTACAAAATGTTGCCTCATTTCACTATAGGCCAGTCAATGTGTTCTTTGGCAGATTTGTACCTCTTTTTTTTCAACATTGGGACTTTGTAGGGGCTTCTTGCCGATAGCTTGGCTTTCCATTTTCTTTCACATCTTTCGGGTTTTGGTTGCCATTTTTAAGCATTTGAGATTATTTTCTGCACTTCTTTATATATTTTATTCCCTCCAATCAACTTTTTAATGAAAGTATGCTTTTTTTCTGAACAATGCATCGAACTATCCACTTTACTCAGATTTTCAGTGAGAAATGCATTATAACCAGCATGCACAATATTTGCTGCCTTCCTTCCTTTAATAAGGGCCATAATTGACGCTTGTTTTCCAGAATGAATGACCTCACTAATTGGTACCTGATGCTGTAATAGCTAGTTGCCAACAACAAAGTAGTTAATGTGTTCAGTGTAAAAGTGTTCAGTTATAAATAATTAAGTATTGTCCCCATTGGTGAGTATTGGGTGCAGAATTGTGTAATACTGGTGTAATATTAAGTAATGTCCTGGTGATTATTCACTGGCTAAGGTCAGGTGATTGTGGGCAGAGAGTTTAAGTACCTGGCACAGATGGGGACTTCCCTGTCTGAGAGTGGTCCTTGAGTCTGTACAGGATCAGGCTGTCACAGCTGGAAGTGAGCCTGGATGTTCTTATTTGACTATTGTCAAATAGGACTCCTGGCAGCTTAAGGCGGGAGACAAATGTATTAGAATAACATTTTATTAAAGCTATAACATGCATTTATTATTTCTTGGCAATATTATTGCGTTCAGCATGAATAACACAACTGTGGCCTTTCCCTCCAGCTCCTTCCAGTGTTTGTGTTTTTTATTTTGTGTTCTTTATTGTGTTAGTCAGGCATGCTTATCCGATGAACTCCACACAGCTATTATTTTGAACACTGCTATTTGGAAGAAACCTCAATTAATGATTCATGTACAGAGAATCAGCAGCATGTGTGTCATGACTGTTGGGTTTTTTGGTTTTCTATTACTCTAGTACACCTTCTTGTGGTGTTTATACAAATGGCCTGCAGGTGTCACTGTGCATACACATGACTTTCTGTACAGCTTGAAAGTGACTGCTGTTGTGTAATGGCTGCATGAACCTGCTAATAAAGCACTGTTATACACTCCTCATCCTCAGCTACCAAACACAACAAAAGGCGACAAGGATGTCTTTTCTACCTATGCAGCAGTCTGCACCTTTTCTACCAAACCCTGGTGAGCCATATTGCTTCCGCCAAATACTGTTCCTACAAACTCATCTACTGCTGACATTGTCAAACGTCAACAAGCCAAATGCAAGGCTTATACTGATAGAAAACGTGGTGAAAGAGAAGTGCACTTTCAGCCTGGATCTTTAGTCAGAATTAAGAGACCAGGAATACTGAAACAAGAACAATCTAAAATTTAGTACACCACTTGAAGTGAGACGCCAGTGAGGACCATACACATATGAACGGTCTGATGGACGCATATGGAATGCAAGTTGTCTTACTCCTGCTAGATGTTCCATTTGATGGACATTTTCCTAATCCTAATGCCAACCGCAATAGGCCTGAAGAAAGTGAACCTAGAAGGCGTACTGAGAGAATCAGAAAACTACCTGGATGGACCCAGGACTATGTGATGCGAATAATGTATTTTATTGCTTTACGATTCATTGTTGTTGTTTATTACATTTGCCCAAATGCTTTCCTACTATAAGGGGAATATGTGGTGTTTATACAAATGGCCTGCAGGTGTCACTATGCTTACATAGGGCTTTCTGTACAGCTTGAAAGTGAAAGTAAGAAGTTACTGCTGTGTAATGGCCGCATGAACCTGCTAAAGAACTGTAATACTCTCCTCAACTACCAAACTCAACACTTCTAGTAAATTATTTGTCATGTAGAAATATCATGTCTTCCAAAAACAGTTATTGATCACGTTTGTGCTGTCTGGATGCTAATTTTTTTTATTTGAAATTTTTATAAATTTCTTTGACACTATAAATGTTCAATATTAAATTGACATCAAGATAGTTACATGCCTATCACCATTGGATGTGTACTCACTGTGCATCATATATTTTAGTTAATGTAGTCTGGCTACTTCCATTGGAGGCTATCTTCCATCAGCTGTGCCTTTATTTAAGGGGGGGGGGGTGGTGGAGACAATTAGCAGGATGAGAGGAATAGGGAGGGAGATAAAGGGGGTAAGGGGAGCCAGGAATCCCAGTCGCATCCTCCTGCCCATCTTCCCTCCTGTGTACATGATCGTGCATGCTCACATACGACCACTAACAGGCAGACATTTCAGCATGCTTTCATGTTGGAGTGCGGAACTCATTCACTTGGACTAGGGGTAGGCCAAAGGGAAGGTACAGTTAGGCTCATGAAAATTTGGAAAGAGACAACTTTTTTTCTAATTCTGGTTCTGTACATTACCACAATTAATTTTAAATTAAACAACTCTGATGCAGTTAAACTGCAGACTTTCAGCTTCAATTCAGTAGGTTGAACAAAAGATTGCATGAAAATGTGAGGGCTCAAAACTAATTGGACCAGGGGCTCAAAAGTAATTGGACACTGACTCAAAGGCTATTTCATGGGCAGGTGTGGGCAATTCCTTCATTTGATCATTATCAATGAAGCAGATAAAACGCCCTGGAGTTGATTTGAGGGGGGTGCTTGGAGTGGAAGATCTCCATGCAGGTGAAACAAGCTGTCTCCTTAAAGTGCAAAAACAGAAAAAACCCATTGGAGGAATTGCTACAATATTAGGAGTGGCAAAAAACAGTTTAGTATATCCTGATAAACAAAGCACTGGTGAACACAGCAACGCAAAAAAACCTGGACATTCACGGAAAAGAACAGTGGTGGATGATCGCAGAATCATTTCCATGGTGTGAACAACACTCTCCAGGAGGTAGGTATATTGATATCCAAGTCTACCATAAAGAAAAGACTTCATGAAAGTATACAGAGGGTGCACTGCAAGGTGCAAGCCACTCATAAGCATCAAGAATATAAAGGCTAAATTGGAATTTGCTTAAAAAAAATCTAAAAAAAGCCAGCACAGTTCTGGAAAAGCATTTTTTGGACAGATGAAACCAAGATCAACCTCTACCAGAATGATGGCAATAAAAAAGTATGGAGAAGGTGTGGAAGAGCTCATGATCCAAAGCATACCACATCATCTGTAGAAAGTCAGAGGCAGTATGATGGCTTGGGCGTGCATGGCTGCCAGTGGCACTAGGACACTAGTGTTTATCCATGATGTGACACAGGACAGAAGCAGCCGAATGAATTCTGAGGTGTTCAGAGACACTGTCTGGTCAAATCCAGCTAAATGCAGTCAAATTTATTGACAGGCATTTCAGAATACAGATGGACAATGACCCAAAACATACAGCCAAAGCAACCCAGGAGTGGAATATTCTTGAAAGGCCAAGTCAGTCACCTGATCTGAACCCAACTGAGCATGCATTTCGCTTGTTGAAGACTAAACTTCGGATAGAAAGACCCATAAACAGTAACTAAAAGCCACTGCAGTAAAGGCCTGGTAGAGCATTAAAAAGAAGGGAACCTAGAATCTGGTGATGTCCATGAGTTCAAGACTTTAGGCTGTCTTTGCCAGCAAAGGGGTTTCAAAAAAGTATTAGAAATGAACATTTTATTTTCAATTTTTTTATTTTATTTGTCCAATTAGTTTTGAGACTCCGAAATGTAGTGTTTGTGTTAAAAAAAAAAGGCTTTAGTTCCTCACATTTTTTTTTCAACACACTGAATTAAAGCTTAGGGGCAGATTTATCAAGGGTTAAAGTCAAAATTCGAATTAAAATTTTTTTGCATTTTGAAGTAATTTTTGGCTACTTCGACTATCGAATAGGCAAAATTTTATTAGAATTTTAAAATTCGACCATTCGAAAATCTAAGTAGAGTCTCTTCAAATTTGACCCTTCGCCACCTTAAACCTGGCAAATTGCTGTTTTAGTCTAAGGGGGGCCTCACTGAACCTTTAAGGAGTGTTTTTGAAAATCAAAAAATTTTTTGGTTAAAATTGTTTGAATGATTCAATTCAAATGATTTTCATTCAATTGAAAACTGACCTAAAACCCTTTAAAAAAATTCAATGGTCGAATGTCGAAGTTTTTTAACTCAGAAATTTGACCCTTGGTAAATCTGCCCCTTAAAGTCTGCAGTTCAACTGCATCAGAGTTCTTTCATTTAAAATTCATTGTGGTAATTGTACAGAACCAAAATTAGAAAAAAAGTTGTCTGTCCAAATATTTATGGACCTAAACTGTATATGCCTCTTCTGTCCACCTCTTGTTCTGGCCCTGATGGAGAAGTTTGAATTTGCAGCGTAAATACAGAAGACCACCATCACATCCACCCTCTGGGTATGGAAGTGACTGCATTAAACACTCCCAAAGGAACTAGCAACTGCCATCACAGATGTATATACAGGGTCGGACTGGGGGGCCCGGGCTCACCAGGGCTTCTGACTCCAGGCCCCCCTCCGTACCCTGGGATCTGCTGCCTCAAGGCCTCCGGGCCAGCACCTCCCCGCTGCGCGCGTCAGTATGTGCACTCGGACATGTGCGTCAGCATGCACACTCGTGCATCAGCGCTCGGGCTGCTTTTTGCAGTGACAAGTAAACTAGGGTGCAGATCTGGGTCGGCGGGGCCCACTAGAGTCGGAGGCCCACCGTACGGAACGCATTTTAGGACATTGTCGCGTCAAAACGATGTCCTGCATGCGCCCTCCTGCGGCTATGGAATGCAGCGTTGGGTGCTTTTTAACTCACCCATCCTCCAAACCTGCAGTCAGGTATCGGTCTTCGGTCCTCCCTCATGGGCCCTCAGCCCTCCCTCATGGGCCCTCAGTCCTCCCTCATGGGCCCTTAGCCCTCCCTCTTGAGGGCCCTACCTTTTCATGCCTCATTCTTCCGTCTTCAGTTCTCCGCCTTCCACCCTCAAGCCTCTTCCCTCAGTTATTTCCCTTCCCACGAGGGAAATAACTGAGGGAAGAGGCTTGAGGGCGGAGGGCGGAGAACTGAAGACAGAGGGACGAGGCATGAAGAGGGAGGGCCAAGGGCGCAAGAGGGAGGGCCAAGGGCGCAAGAGGGAGGGCCAAGGGCGCAAGAGGGAGGGCCAAGGGCGCAAGAGGGAGGGCCAAGGGCGCAAGAGGGAGGGCTAAGGGCGCAAGAGGGAGGGCTAAGGGCGCAAGAGGGAGGGCTGACTTCTCATGAAGGAGGGCTGAGGGCTCAAGAGGGAGGGCTGAGGGCTCATGAGGGAGGACCGAACACCGATACCTGACTGTAGCTTTGGAGGATGGACGAGTTAAAAAGCACCCGACGCTGCATTCCATAGCCGTAGGAGGGCACATGCAGGACATTGTTTTGACGCGACGATGTCCTAAAATGCGTTCCGTACCACCGGGTTTTTTCACGGTGTCCCAGCGGCCCAGTCTGACCCTGTGTACATAGTCCGATTTCACGAATAGCAAGAAGGTGAACTGTACTTTAGAGGAAAAAAAAGAGTGAGTATTTTGTTAAAGTGTGAGCAGCAATCGAGAGTGCATAGATGGTTAGAAATGGAGACAGGGCATGCATATTAAATTGGTTTGGGGCTAGAAGCAACATGAAAAGGATGTGCTAGATATTGCATTAGTGAATGCAGATAGTTACATAGTGCATGACCATATATATATATATATATATATATATTAATATATATATATATTTAGTAGAAGAATAGATGGAGACATTTTAATTGATACATCAACGTAAGTGGAGGGGTTGTACATTATATGTAACTATGTAACTATATAGCTTTGATTATTACAGTGAAGCAGATTACAATTAATGGCAGAATTTCATGTTACTAATATAGAGATTCAAAACTGAAGCAGCTAAATTCAATAGCATATAAGTAGGGCACACCAGCATTTACAAATCAGGTAATAGTAGGGTTACAAATATTAGTCTTCTGCTTTGTTTGTATGAATGGTTTTACAGCTGATACAGAAAGAGGACATAGCATATCATGCAAATCTTTTGACAAAATGTAATAGGCAGCACAAAATGCTCAGCCTGGGGCCCACAATAAATGCATAAGGTGGATTGATGACAAATATAATTAGGAGATGGCCATTAGATGAAAAAAGGACCATAATGCTTTGCTGCACCAAAACAAGTACTGTTATAAGAGTATAAATTAGAGATCAAATTACCAAATATCATAACAGTATTTGAAAGGGGCTGCAATGATGCACAACAGGAAACACACCACATCAAATTATGAAGAAGCTGGTCATGTTGTCAAGTAGGCTATACCAGATGACCTACCAGACAGAGGGAGCGTCATCTTCTTTTACACTGGTGCAATTTAAGTGACAACAGCATGCTAGAAAGCAGTTCCCTCCTAAAGTGCTGGCACAAGTCACATGACCAGGGGCAGCTGGGAAATTGACAAAATGTCTAGCCCCATGTCAGATTTCAAAACTGAATATAAAAAAACTGTTTGCTCTTTTGAGTAATGGATTTCAGTGCAGAAGTCTTCTGGAGCAGCACTATTAACATATATGTTTTCATTGATCACAGGAGTTGGACAATGAATTCATGAAACATGATAAATACAAGGTATTGCTGGATTATAGAGAAAAAAAAACCAAACATTTTAAATTTGATTAAAACAGAGTCTATGGCAAATGGCCTTTATATAATGTGGAGGTTTCTGGATAATCTATTCCATGTGTGTGCAATACATAAGATCTATAAATATCCTGTATAGTATACAAAAAAATTCAGCCTTTGCATTATTTACTTTCACTTTCTATCTAATCTATTTTATCTATCACTTAGCACCTACAGGATTTACTTATTGTACACAATAAGTGGTGGTGTCTGTGTGCGTGTGTCCTAGATCACAACACTAAAGTTGTATGTGCAGAGCAAGTGAGGGGACAACGTCGATGCTGCTACTTCTAGCGGTGGCAGCCCCATATAGGGCCCTGCAGGCAACTAAATCCCATAGTGCTTAGAGACATTGGCGAGCATCCCTTAGATAGCTTAAGGCATCATTACATATAAAGAAAGTCAGGGAGCTGCACTAGGAGAAAATGAGGTCAAATCATAGATGCTGAAAAACCGATGATTGATCAATTCAGCTGCAAACATGCCGATTTCTATGCTGCCACATTATGAGAAATGGACTTACTAACCAGCTTTTGTTGTAAATATTACATTGTGTGTACATACTGCACATTTTGCATTGGACCTTAAGCTCAGGTAAATTGCAGCAGCAATTTGCAGGTGAATCCCAGCTACTGGGGCATTAAGTCCCAGATCTTCTCTGCTAAAGGTATGTGGGGGTTTCAGTACAGAACTCCGTAACATTAACGTGTAGCATGTCTAGATTCTTTGGTGAGCTTTGGCCCTCCTTTAATTTCATTATCATGAATTTTTGCGCATACATATTCTATAGTGCTGCACAATAGGCCATAATAAAGAACAGTTGTAAAAATAAAATAAGAGCATTTCCAAAGATAATAAACAATTCCTACATGAATAAAAAGGGGAACACAGTATCTAATTGGGCATATTAATTAAAAGTAACAATAGTAAAACATATTTATTTTCCTTTGTGCATTAAGATGTATTGTTAACACAAAGCTTAACTGCCAACAGAAAAAAATGTGTTTTGACCTTTGTGCCAGTGTGCAGTGTATGTAATAAAAGGTTTTACTGAAGAAGATATTAATGTGAGAATACATGATATGAGGCCCCCCCTTTAATCTGGCTAAAAAAATTCATCAAAATTCATGAAGTAATAAACTATATAAAACAATACTAAACAGCAAAATGCAACTTTAATTTTACTTTTTTTCTAACAAAAAAAAAATGAGTTACAATAATAAAAATAATCGCAAGATTCAGTTATCTTGAAAAAATTGACAAATCCATCTGGATTAACGGAACAGTAACACCAAAAAGTATAAATATAATTTACTGGTGCAATACAGATGTGTTTCCTTCAGAAACACAACTAGAGTTTATATAAATAAGATGTTGCGTAGCCAAAGGGGCAGCCTATCAAGCACAGATAATATAGCAGATAATACCATCGTATTCTACAGAGCTTATTTTTCCATTCAGCTTTGAATGGCTACATGGCAGCTTATAAACTATAGTTGTGTTTTTGAAACAATCACACCAGTTTTACCAGTACATTATATTTTATTACAGCATATTTTCATTACTTTAGGACATTTAAGAAACCCCCAACCACATTTATCAAGGGTCGAAGTGAAATTTAGAATAAAAAAAAAAAATTTGAATTTCGAGTTATTTGTGTGTATTTCTAATTGGCAATAGTCCAAATTTGATTTGAATTTGTAAAAAATTCAGAAATTTTTATTTCGAAATTTATCATGTTCTGTCTCTTAAAAATTCAACCATTTACCATCTAAAACCGGTGGAATTGATGTTTTAGTCTATGGGGGACCTCCTAGAACCCATCTGGAGTCAATTGCTGGACTTTGAAAAGTTTTTTGGGAAAAACTTTGAATCAAATTCCATCAAATGCACAATTACTTCGATTCAACCGACTCGAATTTGATTATATAAGGACCTATGTGAACGAAAACTAACCTATTTGATAAAAAAACACAAATTAATTTCTGCTGGTCTTTTTGAATTTCGATTTTTTTTGCTATTCGAAATTCAACCCTTGATAAAT
>CM044434.1:47934282-47951304 GCA_024363595.1 Xenopus borealis | reverse complement strand
AAAAAAACATGTTTTCCCATGACAGTTTCCCTTTAAATCATGTCATCTCCACCTAAGGAACATATCCAAAGTACAATCATTTATCACCCAAGATGCTGCCAAAATTTTTATACACTCTCTCGTCATATCACGTCTAGACTATTGTAACTCTCTTTTAACTGTCCTTCCCCGCCAGAGACTGTCACCTCTCCAGTCCATAATGGCTCATATATCTCAGCAACTGCTCCTCCTGTGCCACGCCATTCTCTCCACTGGCTTCCACTACCCTTCAGAATTAAATTCAAATTAATGACCCTGACATTGAAAACACTTCATAACTCTGCCCCTCCCTACATCTCTGAACTCATCTCTATATACTCACCCAACCGCTTACTACGCTCCTCTACTGAGCCTGCTACTCAACGCTTCTCTCATTACCTCCTCACACGCTCGGATTCAAGACTTTGCAAGAGCTGCACCTCTCCTAGGATGTTAATCGGTAGTAACATATTCAATAGGATGGTTAGATTGCGGTTGTATCTCTAATAATATTTTTAATTATGGGAGGATTAATGGAATTAGAAGGAAACACGTCAGCTGTGAAATGAATTCCAAATACCTTTTAAAGTGAATAGTGGGTAGTTTGTACTTATGCCTATGATTACATGTGGGGTCACATGAAACACATCAGGGAATGTATTGGTGAAATAAAGCTGTTTTAATCTCCATCACTGTCTGTGGAGTGCGCTTCTTTCTTCAGAATATTGGTTGGTCTTCCACCCTGAACACTAACCTGGAGTGGTGACACTCACAACACTGATTAATGGAAGGGTTACCTCAAGTGAAAGGTTTGTCGCATGATTAAGATCCGATCACTTGATTGTAAATGCTAATGTTTTAACAATTGTCATTTGGGGTGGTGCATCACAGTACTTCGTATATAGCAGTTTTTATTAACACAAGGGTTTTAACTAGATTGAGAACACGACTCTGCCACAAGGACATTATGCTAGAATAATGAATAATCACACATGTTGAAATACAAATCTACAATGATTAAGTACCATTCAGAAAAGGAGAAGACAAAGGAAAGAAATGAAGTGAAAAAAAGTGATGCAAATAGTAAGTGTTAACACAGAAAATAGAGATCTTGCTAATATTTTGTAAAATATGAAAGTATAGTAGAAATTCAAGTAAAATTATTTTGAAATGCTTTAAAAAAACTGGGAAACAGGACAAATGTAGATCCACTGCTAAAAGGACCAGTTTGCAATAATGACAAACTTACAAGTTATGTTTCCTCAATTTTCAGTTTTCCATATGTTAATGTGGTACAATGGAACATCACTTGGCTACAGAAATGTTTTAAGGACAAGTTTAAGCTGGTTTGGATGTGAAAATGTTGTTTTTATTTTTTAGATTGAAAAAAGTGAAGAACTGCTAAACAAACTCAAAGTACTTTACAAAGTTGCAACCCTACCACACTGGAGATGAGCAAAATCCCACCCACTCTATTTTTCTAAGCTTTCCTTCAGTAAATCACATGAACAGCCCAACACTGTTAAAATTACCTATTAACTAGCCTCTGAAAGATTTTTTTTCCAGCCTCAGCAGTCTTTTCCCTGTGCTATTCCTCTGCCTTAGCATCAATTTAACCATTCCCATAATTGCTAAAAATAATTTAAATAAACTCAACAAGATTGCTTTGCCTAAAATAAGACTTAGGATCAAGTACAAGGTATGGTTTTATTATTATAAATAAAAGGAAAACCATGTTAATGTCAAGTACAATTAAGTTAACAGCAAATTATTAAAGGCTGGTTCATCTTTAAATTACCTTTTAGTATGTTATAGAATGGTTAATTCTAAGCAACTTTTCAATGTTTTATTATTTTCCTTTTTCTTCTCACTTATTGCAGCTTTCACATGGGGGTCACTGACTCCATCTAAAACTAAATGTTAGGTAAAAGGCTAAAGGTGGGGATTACTGACCCCCATTTCTAAAACAAATTCTCTGTAAGGCTACAAATGTATTGTTATTGCTACATATTGCTATTTTATTACTACTTTCAGCACTTTCCTATTCATATTCCTGTCTCTTATTAAAATCATTGCATGGTTGCTAGGGGAATCGGGATCTTAGCAACCAGACTGCTCAAATTGTAAACTGGAGAGCTGCTGAATAAAAAGCTAAATAACTCAAAAAACATTAATAATAAATGAAAGCCCATTGCAATGTCTCAGAATATCACTCTCCACATCATACTAAAAGTTCATTGAATATCTGAACAACCTATACTACTTGGTAAAAAGTACATTTCTTGACCTTAAAGGAACAGATCAGTGTAAAAATAAAAACTGGGTAAATATGCTGTGCAAAATAAAAAATATTTCTAATATAGTTAGTTGGCCAAAACTGTAATCTATAAAGGCTGGAGTGACTGGATGTCTAAAATAATAGCCACAACACTACTTCCTGCTTTTCAGCTCTCTAACTCTGAGTTAAAGTCAGTGACTTTAAAGGGGGGCACATGGGACATAACTGTTCAGTGAGTTTGCAATTGATCCTTAGCATTCAGCTCAGATTCAAAAGCAAACTGTTATGACCCATATAGACCCCTCAAGTCTCTGATTGGTTACTGCCTGGTAACCAATCAGTGGAAACCAAGAGAGCACAGAACTCCTGCTATCAACGTTTGGATCTTTCGGATATCCATGTAGCACAGTGGTGTTTTAACAGCCTGTAAATCAAAGCTGCAATTTTGACAACAGAGAATTAAAAAAACCACACTTCAAGAACTCAGCATAGTTTAAACATAGACATAATAAAATATTACTGGTAATTAGATATGTTTAGCAAAGGGTTGTATTATTTTGGTATTATCATTATTGTTGGGAATTCCATTGGAAATAATAAAGGGAAGGAGGATGTTAACTCTACATTATCCTTCATGAGACACCACTGAGCTAAACATAGCTGAATCACCCAAATACACAAGAATTTACATAGCAACTAGCTATTCTACATCTAAGAAAGCAAGTATGCTTCTGTTCCAGTTCCTGGCTGTTACTTACAGGTAATTTTCTGCACCATCGTGGAAGCTTAATAAAATGTGCAAGTATGTAAGTAAAAGAATGAGTGATTTTGGAAAAGAAAAATAAGGAAAATAATATAGATCAACAGAAATCAGATGAGACAACTGAAAAAAAAATTAAGAATGGAAAAATGTACAAATGTTGTTGAAAATTAAACAAGTTTCTGGGTATGCAGAGCATAATTGTATTCTCCACATCCACACAGAGTCAATTTCAGATAGGGCTTGTAACTGATGTGCATGAATAAGAATCATTATCTAACATTTATAGGTCAGCTTTATCTTTTACTGTGCTCTAAAATTGTACCATTTTGAAGTGAATTGTCCTTGCACCAATCTGTATAAACTGCCACCATTGATTTGAAGGCAGTTGCTTGTTATCGGAGTCTGATCTGGACTACAATTATTTTTTCTTATCATCAAAACATATTAGCCAAACTGATATCTAGTTATCTGTGCTCAGCCACACAATATGAAACCTTTATTATTCCTTTGCAGCCTTAATTTGAATTTTAATTCAATTACAATTGTAATCATTAGAACTGAATAATCATGCTCATAATCTAATTAATAATCATGCTCATTTGATGGATTAAGTCAACACAAGCCCTCCTTTTGACAGAAAGATGCCTACTGCATTGCATATAACAATTACATACATGGACATTCTCCAGTTCATCTTGTGTTTGGTTAGTGACTAAATGGCTGAAATCTGTAACACATGGCTTTCCAGCTAGACAAAGGTGTTTGGAGTTGTACAGCACCTCAAAGGTGGCAGAATAGACAAATCTTAGGACAAGAAAGGGAGGAGGGGGTGGGTGCCCTTTTGATAGGGCAGGAAAGTTAAGTTTTGAACAAGTGTATATAAATACATAAATAGATTTACACAGTCATTGTGACTGTCTCAGTTTCTTTTCAGACAATACAAAAAAGCAGCAGTCTTGTGCTTTATGGCATGGAATCTACAAATCTGGATCCAGGCACTATACAGTATGAATTACCCATAATCTAATAGGCTAATTTACATATACATGGGCAACCATTGGTCAGAAATAACCAGTTCAGCACTTAATTGGCTCATAGAAAGGTCCAGACTGAAAATCCTATTGACTAAAGAATTTGGTCCTTAACGACAGCTCTGCTCAGTCGACCCCTAGACCATACTGGATGAATTCTATGCAACTGGGCCCTAAAAGTGAGCAGCCAAGCTGGAGGAAAACATTACATAAATAATACATAAAGCCTTAAAATCTAAATCTGAGTAATAATATTATGCCAGTATCCAGAGTTTTAGAATTTGCTACTCATTTTAGGTAGAAGTGCAGATATAAATGTAAAAACAAGAAGAAGTGTTTGATTTTACCTCACTGATACTCGGGGTAATTGTAGGCGCAGCAATAAAAACAACAAAAGGAGCAAATTCTGCTGTTCTCAGGACCTTAAGAGCCTGAAATACAAGATAAAAATATATTTCAGTTAGCAATTGTCATGCATTAAAAAAAAATTTTTTCAGTGCATAAAGGAATACTCAGTTTAAAGGAACATGCAGTTCTTCAGTAAGTTTATATATTTCTTGTAAAATCTGTGTTAAAACATTACCAGAAATTACACTTGTTTGTTTTTACAAACTCTATTGAATGGAAAAGGCTATCTATTACAGATACAGTTATTGGCTTTTATATAACGGCGATTAGCATGCATTCCTGTTTATTTGCCATTTAGATTTCAGGCATCATATCAGTAAACAACGTTTCGTTTCATGGACTAGAATTTTTGTCAAGATGTATTGCCATAACGTTAACGTATTGCCATAAAGGTTCTAGTCCATGAACCAGAATGTTGATATTTACTGATATGATGCCTGAAATCCAATAAATCCACACAATGATGGCCTGAAATCCACACAATGATGGAGTGCTCTGACAGCATGCAACGAAATCTCTTTAGGGTCAGGTGCTTAAACAGTATTAGATCCAACCTGCCACTTGTCAGAAAATCAATCAATTGTCTGCTCACATGTTTTGAGTTAACAAATTCACTTTTTGATACACCATTCAACAGTGTGCTGCATATATATATATATATATATTTTATATATATATATTTTATATATATATATATATATATTTTCTCAATCCCGTTGTTTAAAGGGTAAGGCATTTTTTAGTAGCTGTATGCACAGAATGTCTCAATGTCTTAAATATATTGATAATGGGTTGAGTGCAGAGGACCTCTTGCATTTGTCTATATATATAAAAAACACCAACACAAAGTAAACTTTAAAATCACAAAGTCTTTACAGAAACTCCACTTCCTGTTCTCTTCAGAAAAGGCGACAGGGCGACCATCGATCCTGCTGTGCTCCATTTCTCCTGCCTGGCTATTCTTACTGACAGAATGCAACTTCTTATACACCTTGTTGGATTCGGTGCCGAGCAGATTCTGGATGAAGAGAGAAGACATTCTGGCAAGGCAGTGGTGTTGCGTTGGGCATGTTTTGTTGACCTGCTAGTGATGTTAAACGGTTAAGTGAGCTAGGATCGCAAGCCATTAAGACAAGCAGCAGGGGTGGGGGTGCGGAGGATCCACAGCAGACAAGATGATTATAGTTCTAACCGGAGAGCCCCAGGCAGGGGATGTAGAGGATGAAGGCACAGAACAGGCCTCAGCAGGAGCCGAGTGGCCACAATTTGGGATGAGCTGCACTGGGTGGGCCCGGGAGATGAGACAGAGAAGTCTAGGTATGCCTATGGAAGATTTTCTTGGCACATCTGCTTGGGCTCCCTGCAGGGCTCCACTGTCTGCCTGCCTTCAAAGAACTGGTTGGAATGCCGATGCGGTAGAGATGGGAAGGAGCCAGGCTCTGGGCTTGGGTTGGCAATTGCTCTTATCCAAAGTATTGAGCTCCCTGCCGTCTACGTGCTGCGGATTAAGCACTTCTGACAGTGCTCCTACTGTACTGTATCTGCGTGCACGCTGCAGGGAGCCCGAGCAGATGCGCCAAGCAAATCTTCCATAGGCGCACCTAGACTTCTCTGTCTCATCTCCCAGGCCTACCCAGTGAACTCTAATCATCTTGTCTGCTGTGGATCCTTGGCACCCCCACACCTGCTGCTGGTCTTACTGGCTTGCAATCCTGGCTTACTTAACCGTTTAGCATCACTAGCAGGTAGGCAAAACATGCACCACCACTGCATTGAAAGAATGTCTTCTTTCTTCATCCAGAATCTTCTGGGCACTGAATCCAACAAGGAGGATAAGAAGCTGCATGCTGTCAGTAAGAATAGTCAGGCAGGAGAAATGGAGCACAGCTGGATGGTTGCCCTGTCGCCTTTTCTGCAGAGAACAGGAAGTGGAGTTTCTGTAAGTTATTTCTTAATAAAGCCTTTGTGATTTTAAAGTTTAATTTCTGTTGGTGATTTTTTCTGTTGTATAGTAAAAAATGTTTTTGATGTTTCTGTTCCTTTAATGAATATTTATGTAAATAAACGAACATTGACTATGCTCTATTATGGAGGAAAATAAGGATTAAACAACAGCATGTTTGAGTCAAGGTTAAACTGCTTACCTGAGGTTCTACATCAAGTATTGCAATAAGTCCCTGTTCATGAATCTTTCGTATGGTTTCCAGTTTTGTTCCATACATAGCATCTTCATGGCTGCCATATTCCAGATATTCATTGTTAGAGATATCTTGCATCATTTGGTCATGAGATACAAAGAAGTAATTTTTTCCACTTTCTTCATCTTTCTTTGGAGGTCTTGTTGTATCTAAGTTTCATAATATAATACAAAAATAAAGCAGAAAACAGTACAAGTCTGCCGTTTACCTCACTATTACAATTATGCCAACTGTCTGTGTCTTTTATGTGGATAAAGTACACATTCAACTGGACAGTTTTTCTTATTTTTAATAAATCAATAATTTGACACTGTTCATTTGTATTTGCTGTAAGTAGAAGCTGCAATTTCCACTAACCATACCATGTCTACTGGGCAAGCATAATGACCACAGATTTTGCAGGTTTAGACTGCTTACAAGCAACTCCAAGGCATGTCTTGAAATTAATTTAAAATGGAACTATCGCAAAAATGAAAATTTTATATAAGCTTCCTCATACTAAAGTAAGCAACTTTCTAAATACAATCAATTAAAAATTTGCATTGTTTCTGAAATAATCAAGTTTATATTCACTATTCCTCTCGAAGTATCCATTTCTATTCATTCTGTCTTCATGCAGCAATTGGGTGTCAGATGAATGATCCAATATATCTTATATAGGGTCTCTCAGGGCTCCGTATTGGGTCCACTTTTATTTAACTTGTACATTAATGACTTAGGGAGGCTATTGTATGTAATGTATCAGTGTTTACAGAAAACACAAAACTATGTAGCCCAATTAATTCCATCCAGGATGCAACATCCTTGCAACAGGATCTTAACAAACTGGCAGTCTGGCAGATGAGATTCAATGCTGATAAATGTAAAGACAAGCACCTGGGATGTAAAAATATCCAAGCCACTAATAAACTTAAGTGATACTGACACTAAAAATTTTCTTTTCAAAATAGTAATCTACATTACCTATAGGTCATGTTGATCATTTTTCACTGACATATCTGCTTTTGTCAGTAATTATCACTTGAAGTTCCTAAACCTGACTGTTTTGCCCGCCTGACTGTCCCTTCTTAAGCTGTCAGTTAGTTTCTAATGCTAAGAGACTGCTGAAGCTCAAATATGGAAGCCCCCTCGTAGAGGAGCATGGGGGTAAAAAAAATAATGTAAAAGCATCAGGCAAATACTTTTATATAGCATTCAAAGACAATGTTATGATAGATAATAAAAAAGCGTATTTATTGATGTCAGTATCTCTTTAAAAGGACCACACTAGGCATATCCACAATGGAAAATGACCTTGGAGTACTTGTAGATAATAAACTTGGCTGTAGCAAGCAATGCCAGCGGCATCACAGGCAAATAAGGTCTAGAGCTGTATTAAAAGGTGCATAGATTCACAAGAGGAGGGTGTCATTCTTACACTGTATAGAGCACTGGTAAGGCCTCATCTAGAATATGCTGTACAGTTTTGGTCTCCAGGGCTCAAACAGGACATTGGAGAGGGTACAGAGAAGGGCAACTAAGCTGGTAAATGCTATGGAAAATCTTAGCTATGAGGAAAGACTGGCCAAATTGGGGTTAAAGGAACAGTTCAGGGTAAAAATAAAAACTGGGTAAATGGATAGGCTGTGCAAAATAAAAAATGTTTCTAATATAGTTAGTTAGCCAAAAATGTAATGTATAAAGGCTGGAGTGACTGGATGTCTAACATAACAGAATACATCACAACATCCTGCTTTTCAGCTCTCTAAATCTGAGTTAGTCAGCGACTTGAAGGGGGGCCACATGGGACATAACTGTTCAGTGAGTTTGCAATTTATCCTCAGCATTCAGCTCAGATTCAAAAGCAACAGTTATGACCAATGTGGCCCTCCCTCAATTCACTGATTGGTTACTGCCTGGTAACCAGTCAGTGTAAACAAAAGAGAGCTGAAAAGCAAGAAGTAGTGTTCTGTTCGACTTACAGTCACTCCAGCCTTTATACATTACATTTTTGCCTAACTAATTAACTATATTGAAAACATGTTTTATTTTGCACAGCCTATCTATTTACCCAGTTTTTACTTTTATACTGAACAATTCCTTTAAGAGGCGCTTAAAGTGTGATATAACTATACATAAATATATATGTATTATTTTATAGAGATAGAGAAAGCAGAAATTAAACCATTTTCACATTTATCATAACGTCTTGCATGATATTTATAATTTTGTCTGATGCTTTTATATTGCCTGAGCCTTCATGTTCCTCTATGAGAGGGCTGCCATATCTGTGCAGCAGTAGTCTGTTAGCATTAGAAGCTCCAATTAATACAGTTAAAAGAGTTTAAATGTAATCTATATATCCAAACAAGATAACTAATGTCCACTGCAAAGACAATGCTAATTTATTCCAAGTATATATTATACTGAAAATTGCTGCCATTGCATATAATATGGTCTTATACTAAAAGAAAGACAGTTTCAGAGACAAATTAAGCAATTTGGAATTGGCTTTTGAATTCCACTCTTGACTTGAATGAGCTGACCACTAGGAAAATGGCTGCAAAATGGGTGTATCTTCTGTTTACCTTGTGTGCAGATGACTAAAAAACATTAAACCAATTAAATTAACTGACAAGATAAAATTGATAGCGCAAACAGATGCAAGATATATTAGAGTTATTTGGAATGCTTGCATAAAATGAATGCATTTGAGCACAAAAAAACATGATTGTCAACACTTACGTGGGATGGGGTAGGCAAATCTGTCAGGGTGTTTTGTAATTAATGTATTCTTTATGTGTCTTCTGCCTACACCATGTGCACCTTTTTTCCCAAGTTGAGTGATGAGGTCATAAAGGAAAGAGAACATATTTTGATTTGTTCCAGAAAACAAAATAAATAAAAATGCAAAAGTATACTCATAAAATGTTATTACCTAAAAGGACTAATGTTTTCCTTTTGAAAGCTGGCAGTTTCACAACTTCTTCATATGTGACCAGGTCTAGTTGGTCAAAGACTGAGCAGGAAAGAAAATAATGTATAGTCATTGATTTCCTAAGGACAACAATTTACCTTCTTTGAATAAAATAAATATTTCACAAAATGATCCACTATTTGCACTAAAATGTATAGAACAATATAAAGACATGTAGGAGATTTTAAAAACAGCTAAATGAACATAAGAGAATTGATATGCAAAGTGATACTTATATCTCTGGACAAAAGGCAGAATTTGATTTTAGAATATTATGCAGGATAATGTATTGATGTATCTATACATTTGTGAACAGTGGAAACTCGCAGGGTATTATACACAAGTTAACAAAAGGTCAGTTCCTGTTTCTTGTTAAAACGCCTAGGGGAAAATTCACTAAGATCTGAAGTTGAACCAGCGACAGCTTCACTGCACTTCGCCAGCGCTCAGCTAATTCACTAAAATGCGAAGTTGCACTCAGGGAGGAAAACTCTAGTGACGTTGCGCTACCGTTACTTCGTCAGGCAAAGCAAAGTTACGCTAGCGATGCCTAGCGTATTTGCATACAGTGGCAAGTTTAATTTGATGCATATGCTGCAGCCACTACATTACACTACACAAGCCCAGGAAACCTTTAATAAATAAAAAAAAAATGTTCTATTGCGCTACACATATGCTCAATGTATAGTTGAGTTGCCATGTTAGGAAATGTAGGGGGGAAGGAGGGTACAATTAAAAAAAATTTACAATCTTTTTCTTTTTTTTTTAAGAAACTCCCATCTACTCTTTTGGACTTCACCTGGTCTGAGGTTGCGAACTCAAGTTTTGCACAAGAGGTAACATTTGGTAAAATCCGCATCTTAGTGAATTAGAGTAGTTACGTCCCTTCATCAGTGTGCAACTTCGCCTGGCGTAAGGGTGCGAGGTTGCGCTAGAGTCTGTCTACTTTGCAAGCAAGTAGTTAGTAAATTGGCGAGGGTCTGAAATGACGTCACGCAAGCAAATTTGCGCTAGCGTTAGCCAATTCGGCTTTAGTGAATTTCCCCCCTAGTTAACATAAATATTCAGAATGCCTCCCTTCAAATGAGTAATATATCATAGTTTTTGGAAATTCGGTCCTGCTTAATTAGTCACCAATTGATTGTATCAAACTGTTTTGTAATTGATGTACAGGTATGATGCACTGTGCGTTTCCCTTGTTCTTATTTGAGCCTTGCTAAGTGTATGGATATACCGATTTTTTACCTTGTAATGTATCTGTTTCCAGTGTTGCTTAATTAATTCTGGACATGAGTGGTTTTAATGGACTTAATAAAGTTTGATGAATTTTATGAAAGGGTGGATTACGGACGAGTCCAAGTGGCATACTGTTTTTCCACAATTTGTGTGATATGTTTACCCAAGCACAGGCTGTGGGTAGCCTAAATCCTGCCCCAGAAAACCTAGATAACACAGATGTGGTTCCTCAGAAACCAATGAAAATGTTGCTTTTTTAAAATTTATCTGGCTAATAAGAGGAAGCTGCTGATTAGTTTGGCTTTGGAAACTACAAATTATTTAAGACAACAAAGTTCATTCATTAATTTTGTGAAAGGAACCTTAATGTTTACAGATGCCAGTATCACTTTACATTACAATAATCTATTCATGCACAATCTATTAATATCAAGTTAACATTTCATGGCATGCCATGCACGACTGCATTCAAATGATAAATATTATTCTGTTAAAACATTACTTTATAATTTAGTAATTTGGATATAAATATGTATAATGAAGCACTGACTGCATCGAGAGGTGAATGCCACCATTAGGGCTCTTACGCACAAGCGTTTTTACCTGCGCTCCATTTTGCTGCGTTCAGCCGCAGGGGAGCGCAGGAATAGACACACTCAATTATTTTCAATGGGGCTGTACTCAAGCGAACGCATGTAGTGAGTACAGCCCCATTGAAAATAATAGAGTACGTCTATATGTGCGCTCCCCTGCGGCTGAACACAGCAAAATGGAATGCAGGGGAGCGCAGGTAAAAACGCTCGTGTGTAAGAGCCCTTATTATTAGAAGGCAAAGAAACCCCTGACATAACCCCATGTAAAAACTCTCATTACATAGATGTAATCTTTTTTTTGAATCCCATATCAACCCTACAACCTCTTTCTTCTCTTTGTAGAACCTAGTGCATAGTCCTTTCCCATAGTTATGCCAGAGGATAAACTGTATGTTTCCTTTAGCTCTGGCCAAACCCTGTGGCCCAAGGAACAGACAGCATAATAGCAGCTCTGCATGACTGTCATCTAGTGATTAGTGTGACAAATTTCATCAGGCTTTGCAGTGAAAAAGATGCCAATCGACGCAATTGGGGGGAAAAAACTGTTGCGCGTCAAAATAATTGTCACCCATTGACTTAAATTGCATTTGGCAATTTTTTGTTGCCATTTCACAAATTTGTGGCAAAGTGAAATGTGTCATATTCATCCATAACTAGTGTCATAACATGGTACAGGTTGAAGAGGTAGGAGCTAGAGGCGGAAGGGGTGAATAAAGGCCTTACATTTACATTTAATAGATTTATGATCAATGCTATGCAATGATCACTTTCACATTTTAAAACCTTTTGTCAGGGCTTTAGATTACCTTTTATAACTGGTCAGCAATCTAAGGAATAATCGGGATCAGCTAATGCTGTCATTGAAACATAAATGTAATTTGTACTGTACTTCTATGTACTGAGAAACCCTCAAAGATTAAATGCATAGTTTAACCAACTATAGGGCATTTTGCTATTGATAATTATGTACTAATGCCATCACCACTCAAGGCTACAGGAACTTCAATAAAAAATATTATACACACAGCCCATATTATGTATTAAGAATCATCTGTTTTGTTTAAATTGAAAATGACCTAGAAGAAACTTTGCCACTGGTGGTTTCTAGGGATCAGCAGGCTCTTAAAGGACCAGTAACATCAAAAAATGAAATTGTTTAAAGTAATAAAAATATAAGGCAGTGTTGCTCTGCACTGGTAAAACTGCTGTGTTTGCTTCAGAAACACTACTACAGTTTATATAAATCAGCTACTGTGTAGCAATGGGGGCAGCCATTCAAAGGAGAAAAGACTCAGGTTACCCAGCAGATAAGCTCTGTAGAACATAATGTTATCTGTTACCGATTATTTATCCTGTGCCATATAACCTTTTTTCATTTACATCGCTACTCAGCAGCTTGTTTATATGAACTACAGTAGTGTTTCTGAAGCAAACAGATCAGTTTTAACAGTGCAGGGCAACACTACATGATATTTTCATTATTTTAAAACACTTTCAATTTTTGGTGTTACTGTTCCTTTAATGTCAAATCTGATCAATACAGCCTCCTCCTTAACAATAACAAGCAAACATATCAATCCCCAGTAGTGGCAGGATGCATTCAATACACAAATATTCTTGAGGGCTTCCACAAATACTGGAACACAAAAACTTGCATACTTCCATGGTAGTGAGGATTTAAAGGAACAGTTCAGGGTAAAATTAAAAACTGGGTAAATAGATAGACTGTGCAAAATAAAAAATGTTTCTAATATAGTTTGTTAGCCAAAAATGTAATGTATAAAGGCTGGAGTGACTGGATATCTAATATAACAGAATACAACACAACTTCCTGCTTTACAGCTCTCTAAATCTGAGTTAGTCAGCGACTTGAAGGGGGGCCACATGGGACATAACTGTTGAGTGAGTTGAGCCATTGATCCTCAGCATTCAGCTCAGATTCAAAAGCTACAGTTGTGGCCTGTGTGGCCCTCCCTCAAGTCACTGATTGGTTACTGCCTGGTCACCAGGGTAACAAGTCAGTGTAAACAAAGAGAGCTGAAAAGCAAGTGTTCTGTTAGGTTTGACTTACAGTCACTCCAGCCTTTATACATTACATTTTAGCCTAACTAACTATATTGAAAACATTTTTTATTTTGCACAGCCTATTTACCCAGTTTTTACTTTTATACGAAACAATTCCTTTAAGGTTTAGGTTTAGTATGGATTTATGGCTACTAAAATGTGTTAAAAAATAAATAACTATAGATGATAAAAGATGGGTTAAATATTTCGTTCTAATATGAAAAGTCTACAACATATTAACTGAAAACAAAGATTTAGGCTCAAGGCATTGATCTATACTGAATGTACAGTGCATGGTGACTTCCCACTCAATGAAATGGGGTTCAATAACAGACACCGGTGCTATAGTATAGTAACACAATGCAACAACTCTAACTTTTATGTTAAAATATATGAATATACTAATACTAATAATATACTAATCACAGCAAATGGCTGGCAGGTTACTGCAATTGTGCACCTATGCCAGTAGAACATATTGGATTAAGGAAACAATTACAAAAGATGTGTTTAATAAAATTACAATCTGGCCAGCAGTCGTCTTGTACAATAGTCCTACATGGTGTGTAAACAAAATGTACTTTTATAGTACTTTGCCTTTGCAGAATGTGGACAAGAATGCTCCAATTAAAACTCTGATGTATTTTAGAGAAGGAACATTCTGGTGTAGAATGTTAAGGACAATTGACTACTCTAAGGCAAATATTTCAACTAATCTGTATTCTGTGTTTTCATTCTATGGTATAGACAAGTGCTCTACAATTGTTTCTACACAATTAGTTTATTTGAAATATATGGATAATAACTGGGTTGTTTGTGATCTCATCCAATAAAGTCAGACATAATATATGCATGCCAGTGGTGATTTTAAACAGGACATATAAATATATTTGGGAATGGTTCCATTTCGTGTCATTCTTCAATCAAATATGCACAACGTAGGAAAATAATTATGATAAAAGCCTGGTTCACAGTGTAAAATAATTTTAGGAGAGAAAAATACTGCTCACTGAAACCAACTGAAAGCCTGAAAAAAAAACAGAAGTAAATGTATGTGTATTTTATTTGCCTATTATTGCAATGCAGCACTCATTTGGCTATGCTAATAGGATTCCATACATTTAATACAAGGTATTGCCACAATTACACTGATGGTAAGTTTGCTATGCTACAAGCACCCTAGAGAGGTCTGCTTCCCAAATTTTAGGACACTTGGTAGGTATGATTTAATATTAGTAAACAACTAGTAGAAAAAAAAATATTCTGACCATATTTGTTATCTAATTTTTCAATACCTCTTTTACAAGATTTTGTTTTAGTGCAAGCAGGATGTTGATAGATGAGAGCAATTAACATAGTAATACATATTTTAAATGTATGGTGTGCATATAGCAGTTTTGATAACTAGTCGATTGTCCAGAGTTTCACTTTCCGAGTATGACTGTCTTTATTTGCTTGTCTACTAATTTGAAATGACCTGCACAGTACTACAAAAAGTGACAAGAAAAAAAACTAATTAATAAAGCTTTAAATCAAGTGGGTTTAGGGTACAGTCCACACAATCAATACATTGTATAAGTAATGCAAATGATGACTGCAGCAATAAAGCAAGCTGTTATTTCTTCTCTAAGGTGTACCAAAGTCTATGATGCACAAAGATTCTGATTTTATAGCAATTATAAATGCTTACAGGGATTCAAACTACATGCAGATAAACATCCTACTCCTAATCAGGGGACATACGATGAAGAGTGAGAGCACAGTTTTCTGTAGGGGCCAAAGCCTTTAAACAAGGTCTATCCTAGGAAATGAGGACTTATGGGAGGACAAAAAGAGCTATTCATTCAGTGATTACATACAGAGCATGCTAATCTCTAATAAAGGATTAAAAGATAAAAAAGCTGAACTAGATGGGTGTGGGGCTTTTCTTTCAAAATCACAAAAACACTATGCCAAGAGGGCATCGGGAACCAATAACTGTGCATATATAAACTGTGACAGCACATTTGTGTAACTTGGGTTTGTATGCACCAAATTTTAAAATGGACTGGATATGACATCTTGCTCCAAAATATGGGGTGGAAGGCATACTTTTTTTTTTTTTGCATGGAAACTCATTCTTTGCACATATGCTTTCTTAAAGGGGTTGTTCACCTTTGAGTAAACTTTTAGTATGATGCAGAGAGTGATATTCTGAGACAATTTGCAATTGGTTTTCATGTTTTATTATTTGTGGCTTTTGACCTGTTTAGCAGCTCTCCAGTCTGCAATTTAAGCAATCTGATTGCTAGGGTCAGAATTACTCTGGCAACCATGAACTGATTTGAATTATTCACTGGCATATGAATAGAAGAGGTCCTGGATAGACAGATGAGTAATTAAAAGTAGGAATAACATTACACTGTTGTCATACACGGCATTTGTTATTTAGATGGGGTTAGTGCCCCCCCATTTGAAAACTTGAAAGAATCAGAAGAAGGCGGCAAATAATTAAAAAAAACTATAAGACTGTCCGGACAGTCTGCTTTAGGGGGTGACAGCTTCCACAACTAACTCCCTCTCCCACTGAAAAGGGAGCAACAGAGAACAGCGAGTTCACAACAACAGATGATGTTTTTTTTGAAGAGGTGGGGTCAGACAAAGCATGTGGATAAAACACTAGGTGTGACAGGAGTACAACAACATGACACACATACAGACAAAGTAATACAACTGCTTTAGGACCTGACCATCAAGTAGCTATTTGAAGTGATACTAATTTTAACATATGAATGTACATTAAATGTTACCTATAGGTCATGTTGATAATTTTTTGCCGAGAGGGTTGTTTTTGTATATAACTGTTACTTGAAGTTCCTAAGCCTGACTCTCTGACACTATGACTTTGCCAACCTGGCTGTCCCATCTCAACCTGTTTCTACTGTTACAGTTTCTAATGCCAACGGTCTCCTGCTGCACAAATATGACAGCCCCCTCATACAGGAACATGGGACAACAGACAGGTAATGTAAAAGCATCATGCAAATACTTTATGGCTGTTTGAAATGCTCGAATTGTGAGCAAAATGGCCACTTGACCAACAGCTGAATTAGTGAAGTAATCTCTGCTTGTTTGCCTGCTTGCGATTTGTTATTACAAGCAAGTATGATTTAGTCACATTTGTAAATGAAAGCTTGCTGGCAGTGCCATCGATTGAACAGCAGAAGTATTAAAGGTTCACCTTCAGGATATAGTCTAAATTTGAATAAATACCTTTGAATACATTAGGGGTGCCTACTCGAAGTAGCAAAGCAAAGGCTGCCCACAGCCCAAAGTGTAAAAAGCCCATGGCCCATATCAAGCTACTTAAAACTGAAGTGAATGTACTGTATTATCATGTATTTAATACGCAAAGCCTTTAATACATTAACTGTTATAGCCTAATGGCACATGGAGCTGTTCCTCTGCTCCATTTGTCATTAGTCTTAGAACAGATAT
>CM044434.1:47917915-47931956 GCA_024363595.1 Xenopus borealis | reverse complement strand
TTTGGGATAAGAATTTACTCAAACCTATGATTGGAGCCTTTTTTTTATATTGAGGACAAACATACTAGGTGTAAAAAAAACTGCAAAAGAAAAACACATTGTGCAAAAGAAAAGATGTAAACCCAAAAGAACTATGGCAAGTATGGCAAGTAGTTAACTATGGCAAGCCTAGTGCCTTTGTTTACAAAGCACACAAGAATGAAAACATGTACAGGATTGACACAAAGCTTAAATATTTTTGTCTTTTCTGCACTGATAGCAAAGAAAGAGAATTATTGAAAGGAAAAGCAAGAAGCAAAAAAACAGGCATTGTCACTTGACAGGTTACTTACATGCACAGAGGCCATTGGGAGGAAGACAGCATGAAAAATGTACAGGGGGGTCATTGAGATATGACTTGCATTGTGTTAGTAAAACAATATATACTATGCACAAAATAAATCAAAAGATTCACACTCAGACATAACATTTTAAGATAGCACTGCTAAATGCCATATAAAATAAATTTAAAACTTTACAAGTTTTCATCAACTTATATATGACTAAAGGAAACAAATTAAAAAAATTCTTCGACAGTAATTCTGAAATACATTACTCATTGGCATAGATACAATCTGTGTGAATCTAAAAAAATAGCCGTAGTTCATAAATAAAAGCTGTTCCAGGTAGTCAGATAGAATGTTCCTATAGAGTGAAAACTAATAATTATCAGCATGATTTGGAGCTACAAATCACTACTGGAGAAGGCCATACTGCAAGTACTTTGTGGGTTGCAGTATTTGTAACCCTAGAATTAAAAACAACTATATTTTAAATAAAGGTAGTACTCCCCAGCAAACAGGAAATGCCAACATTTTCAATAGATATATGAAAAGCCTACTACACTATTCAAAAAAAGCCTGTGAACACGTTATGTCTATATGTTCACAATATATCATGATGTAAAAGCCATGGGGCTTATTTCATGGACATTGAAACACCAAAAAAATTGTTTGTCCATATATTGCATTATTTTTAGGTGGCCTTAAAGGAGAATGCAACCTGTAAAGGGAAAAAACCCTCCCCTGTGTAGACTCCCTTCCTCCGGCCTACCTGCCCCCCCCCCCCGGGGCAAATGCCCTTAACTTGTTACTTACCCCTCCTTTAGGGTTGCCACCTGGCCGGTATTTTACCGGCCTGGACGGTATTTTTTATGGTTGATCCTAATGTTATTAATAGGAAAAAAAGATAAATATATAGGAAGGCCGGTATTTTTTTTTTCAGGAAAAGGTGGCAACCCTACCCTCCTTCCAGGTCCTGTCCAGCGGAGTTCACAGACACCATCGTGTCTATATCGCTCTACATCCTGTACTGACCAGTATTTTTGGGCACATGTGCAGTACGAGGAATCTGACGGTGTGGAGCTACTGTGCATGGACTTTTGCCGTATGCGCAGAAGCTCTGCACCGGCAGATTCCTCCTACTGCACATGCGCCCAAAAACACCAGTCAGTACAGGATGAAGAGCGAAAGAGACAAGATGGCACCTGTGAACTCCGCTGGACAGGACCTGGAAGGAGGGGTAAGTAACTAGAACTGTATTTCTATATAGGCACCCGGGGGCCTGTGCCTAGGGCAAGAGGAATGTGGGGGCGGCCCTCGGGTTCCTTAACTAGTGCTGCGTTTAAAAAAACAAAAAAAACAAAAAACAAACAATTTTTTAATTCCCTCACCCACCCCCCGCCACGGATTTCCTATTGAAATCCAGTGACTGAGCTGAGGGGTAGAGGGGCAGAGTAAACAATGAAGTGACGTCACGCGCACGACTTGCTGACGTCACTTCCACAAAGGGGCAAGCTTGGTGAGCGGTGTAGGGGGCGTATTTAGCTCCGATGCCCAGGGCAGCATCGGACCTCAATACAAACCCTGTAAGTTACAAGTTAGGGGCATTTGCCTGTGGGGGAGCAGGTAGGCCGGGGGGAGGGTTTTTCCCCCTTACAGGTTGAATTCTCCTTTAATATGTTCTTGAGTGCAGAGGAACTTGTTTTTGTCTGTGTGAATTTTGGGGTAACGACATCATTGCTGTTAAATTGTTTAATATTTAGTGAGGAGTGCAGCTCTCTCTTTTTTGCTCATTTCAAGGGGAACCAACCCTTACAATAATGACCTGATTGCCCCAGCTTGCCTACACCCTATTCTGGAGAATAATAATGGCAGGTATGATTGGGATTCAGCTCTTCAAATAGGGGACATAGCTGTCTGTAAACAGCAGTGTCAGATCCTGAATCAGACTTTCAGGTTTAAACCGTACTTCCTTTTATTTACATCAGCATTCACCAGGGTGAAAAATTGTGATTTTTTTTTTTTATATATATATATATAATAAAATAGAGCTTTCTTTTATTCGTGAAACTGTGGCAAAAATTCACTGTGACAAAAAAGTCAATGCAACAAAAAACCTCCGCAATGGAAAAAACTATTGTCTTTAAAGCATTTAGACAAAAAAGTCGCCTTATGAAAAAAATCTCCCATTGACTTTAATGCATTTGGAGTCAGAAAAAACCCCACTGCAACAAAAAAAAAAATTCCCACTGACCAATGCATTTGGACAGAAAAGTCTCCTTCAGGAAAAAATGCCCATTGACTAATGCAATTGGAGCAGAAAAATTGTCAAAAAAATTATTGTGCAGAAATTTTTTTTTATGTCTATTGACTTCTGTGCGTTTCTTGAATATTTACCTGTTACGTTAAATTTTCAGCAGTTTTGCAAATTTTTCAGCGAAACATGCCAAATTCACATATCATTAGTTCTTTATTATTGCTTGTTGTGTGGAATTTCTTTTTTGATACCCATTGACTTCAGTGCCTTTTTCAAATTTTCGCCAGTTTGAGAATTTTTTAGCAAAGTGAAACCGGACAAATTTGCTCAGCACTAGTCCTTGCTTATAAGCTGGCACGAGGACCTGTTTGTGCATGATCCTCTATGCACAGGCTGTGTGATCACCTGTATAGGAACCCGAGACAACTATAATGACATTCCTATGCAGAGTAACTTCTATGCTATGTGACAAGTTCCTTGTTAGGAACTAAAGGAAGTGAACAGAACAGCCAATATTGGGAGAATGAGGTTTGGGTCTTGACAGCACTGGAAAATGGAAGTGGCTTTTGGCTTTGTAAAGTAAAAGCTAAACATCATAGTAGAATATCACAATGAAAGCTAAAAACATTTACAAAGTTAATCAGGAGTCCAAAGGTAAGTTCTGCACATTCACACAAAACAGCATGAATTTCATGTACAGCTTTTCTTTAGATTTTTTATAGAGGATATAAGAGAGACTGACAAAAGCAACTCAAACATGATCAGTGGTACTGTGAAAATGAATGTTAATGTGATGAAAAGAGGATTACAAGTAAGGCTATTCATTCCCCTTTTTACAGCAGGATTATAGCACATCAACTCAAGACTCGTTTTGAAAAGCATAGTCCAGCCCAGAGGCGAAGGCTTTCATTTAGTTATCAACAAATGACAGGTAAATCGCTTTCCCCATCTGGCTTCAATTGCAAGTGTATGCCACATATGATAAAGCAGTAATCTGCTGCCTCTTAAGTGAAGCTTTAAACACAGCAGTGAGGTTCAGCTTTCTTTCTTTTAAAACTGTATAGCAGTATAAATTGGTTCTTCATTATTCTTAAAGGAACAGTAACACCAAAAAAATTAAAGTGTTTTAAAGTAATGAAAATATAAATTACTGTTGTCCTACTACCCAGGCACGACTGGCGATTTCGCTTCAGAAACTCTACTATAATTTATATAAACAAACTGTTGTGTAGCCATGTGTGCAACCATTCAAAACTGAAACATATGAAAAGGCACAGGATACACAGCAGATAACAGATAAGCACCGTAGTATACAATGGGATTCTTCAGACATAATCTGTTATCTAATCTGTATCCTGTGCTTTAATGGCTGCCCTATGGCTACACAGCAGCTTGTTTATATAAAGCACAGTAGTGTTTCTAAAGCAAACACACTAGTTTTAGGCTAAGGCCAGACAGGGAGATTCGGGGGCATTTTGTCGCCTGGCGACTTCTCGCCGTGACTTGTAGCCCCTGAACCTCCCCGAATAGCCAAGTCCTGGGGCGCACCGGCGTTGCTTGAAAACGCCGGCGCCTATTCACACGGAGCGGCGCGCTTTTTGAAATCGCTCCAAATTGACTCGCGAGGCAATTTGGAGCGATTTAAAAAAGCGCGCCGCTCCATGTGAACAGGCGCCGGCGTTTTCAAGCAACGCCGGTGCGCCCCAGGACTTGGCTATTCGGGGAGGTTCGGGGGCTACAAGTTGCGGCGAGAAGTCGCCAGGCGACAAAATGCCCCCGAATCTCCCCGTCTGCCCTAGCCCTTACCAGTGCATGGCACCACTACATTATATGGCCATACCTTTATAAAAAAACTTACTTTTTGGTGTTATTGTTTCTTTAAAAGTAAGCTTTTGAATACAGAGTCTTTACTGTGCCAATTCTTAATGATTCTTTAATGATCTCACAAGCAACATTTACACCTATGTATATACAGGTATAGGATCTATTATCTGGAAACCTGTAATCCAGAAAGCTCTAAATTATGAAAAGCCCATATACTATAGACTCCGTTATAATGAAATAATGCACATTTTTAAAAATGATTTCCTTTTTCTCTATAATAATAAAACCATACTTTGTACTAGATCCAAACAAATATATAATTAATCCATATTGGAGGTAAAACCTACAGACAAAGTATGAAGATCCAAATTATGGAAATACCTCTGATTCTGAAAACCCCAGATCCCTAGGATTAAAAGGTCCCATACCTGTATACAATATTGAACTTTTGGAGACAAATATAGTAAATTAATATAGACTAACACAACATTTGATGCTAGCATAAGAGAGATCATCAAGAATTTATAATAGGTAGTAATCACATACCTGCATTGTGCTTTGCCAGGTATTTGTCTTTGTACTGCTTCTTCTTCTTGCCAAACCAAGTGCAGCTGGCCTGTTGTTCCTGCTTTGTTTTTTCCATTGCAATACAAGCAACACGCCTGATAAATTGAATTAGTAAAAGAAAATGAAGTCTCCTATTTCTGTTCTAAATTATTTTAGTGCATATGTAAAATGTCCTGGAATACTGATTAATATTTAGAGCAACAATTTTTCCAGTAATAACAAAAGCCAATGTTTAACTCCTTATAGAAAGAATAAAATTTCCATATTCAAAAATTCCTCTCTATGTGCAGAAAGGATGGAAAATTCTGCGGTCTGCATTGGCACTCGTGATCCAGTTACTAAAGCAGCAGTCAAAAGCCCCATTAGTTTAATTTCTCTCTCTAACAGCAAAGTAAAGCAAAGGCCCAAACATTTTGCTTCCTCGCCAAGAAGCACTTGCCAATGTATGGCAAACAACAGAGGTGTGCCATCTTTTTTAATGCACTGCACAATACTTATGATATAAAACAGGCTTATCACATAACAGACTTTGAAGTCCATAGGGTTGTACTGCAAAATCCAGGTCAGCTTAGTTTTCTTCTTTGTCAAGTTATAATGAGGGTATGAAAAGTCCCTAGCAATATAGACACACTTTTTTTAACCATGGGATTGGGAAGGAGTAAAAATTTATTCAGTCTATTAAGCCAGAAACAGCTGATGTTTCTGATTGTGCCCATATTATTTTAACCCCTTTCAAAAATAAAGCTAAAATGTATTTGCCTACAAGCTACTATCTCACTAAAGCTATTCACTCTAAATGCTAATTGAAGCAAAGCTATTTACCCTAGTGCTTTCAGCAGACAACAGTTTATTTTCAACGCTTAGATTAGTTTCCTCTGATTCCCGGAAGGCTAAAACAATACATCCATTAGGTCAACAAAAATAATAATAATTTAAAGGAAAGTATGCAAAATTAACTCCCCCCTCCCCATTTTCTATGCTTCATAAAATCTGAAAGTATGTTGAACTTTAAAAATATGTATAAATGAATAATTAATCAGGCCTAAAGTGCTTCCTTCCAGAGATGGTAAAATGCAACTGTTACAAACAAGGAAACATGGTTACATGATCTGTTAATGCAGGAGCCAGGAAGCTTTGACATAGACAAGACAATACAACTACAGACAGGGCAGAACCCCCACTCAAATGCCTGAATTATAGGCTAGAGCAAATATACGTAAATAAAGATATGAAATCAATAATTACTCATGAAACATCTTATAAATGCATCAAACACTATAACTTCATCAAGATAATAAAGGTACAGGGTCTACAAGTCTGTTTAGGGATATCAATCATTATTACACAGGGTGACTATTTTTCTTTTATTGGGGGTGCTACTATGCTGCTAGAGAACCGGATAGATTTCCACAAATCTATATGGAGAGTGGACACACAGAACGTCAGATCATAAGTTATGAGTTCTGTGACAACAAGAAATAATCACTATGCACCAATAATAAATAAAAGTTAAATTAAAAACAAAATATTTCAAAGGTAATGAATTGCCAATGATTAATGGGGCAGTTCACAAAACGTATTTATTTTTGTAAGATGTAAATAATTAATTTCAGTTACTTTCAATTAATTTTCATAATTTCGCCATCATTTAAGTTTTAAATATAAACTTGTTTTGCTTTCCGCCTCACCTGTTTCTCAGTAATAGCTCAGGAAACAAGGTTCCCAGCTCTCTAAACTATTACAGTCAGTTGTATTAGTATACAAACAGCTGCAACTTCAACCCATTCTGAGCATGCTGTCTTAACTTTTATGAACATGTCACAGAGCAAGGTACAATTGATACATTAGTTGCTGACTTCTCTCAGCTGATGCGAAGAATGTATCAAATCATTAAATAAAAAGAATTACATTCAGAAACCTAATTTAACATATGTAAGAGGGAAGAAAATAGAGAATTTATTTTTTAAAAGGGACTGTTCCCCTTTATATTAAATTTAAGTATGATGCATAGCGTGATATTCTGCATTTGGTAGTCATGTTTTATTATTCGTGGTTTTTGAGTTATTTAGCTTTTCATTCATTCTCCAGTTTAAGTTATCTGGTTGCTAGGGTCCAAGTTATCCTAGCAACCATGCACTGATTTGAATGAAACACTTGAGTATGAATAGAAGAGAGCCTAAATATAAAGATGAGTAATAAAAAGTAGCCATAATAATACATTTGTGGCCTTATAGAGAATATGTTTTAGAAATGGGACAGTAGTCCCCATTTGAAAGCTGGAAAGAGTCATGAGAAGTTATAAAGAAAAGAAGCTATAAAATAAAAAATTAAGGCAAATTGAAAAGATGCTTAGAATTAGCATTCTATAAAATACTAAAATTTAAAGGCGACCCACCCCACTGAAGCCTAAATTCCACTAGAAAACAGAAACACCTGAAAAAAAAAAGTTTGAAAAATAAGTTTTGTAAAGGGGTTGTTTTTCAGTTGTTTTCAGATTGTTCCCCACAAACAAAAACTTTTTTCCAATTACTTTCCATTATATATTTTTTACTGTTTTTCCAAAATATAAGTTTAAAGTTGAATGTTCATGTCTCTGGTGTTTGAGTCTGGCAGCTCAGTAATTCAGGTGCAGACTCTAAACTAGTGGTCCCCAACCAGTGGCTTGTGAGCAACATGTTGCTCCCCAACCCCTTGGATGTTGCTCCCAGTGTCTCAAAGCAGGTGTTTATTTTTAAATTCCTGGTTTGGAGGCAAGTTTTGGTTGCATAAAAACAGGTGTACCTCCAAAAAGAAGTTCTGTAGGCTGCCAGGGCACATAGCCAATCACAACCCTTATTTGGCATCTCCAGGAATTTTTTTCATGTTTGTGTGCAACAGTTTTGGGGGTTGGCGACCCCTCCTCCTAGAGCTGCTTTAGAATGTGAAAAATTACACTTTACAATATTAGAAAAATGGTCACACATGGAAAATAGAAAGTTATTAGAAAAAGTCGTTATTTCTGGTGATCTGAGTTGTTTGAAGGTGAACCCCTTTAACCAAAAAGTTATGTAGACAGAAAAAGAGAGGATTTTAGAACAGATCTTTGCTAGCTATATTTAGGACACTAATTAACCCAACATTTATGGCTACAGACAAAAAAGTGTGTGGAACCACACACAAAACAATGTAAAATGGGAGAAAAAAATATCAGGGGATGTAGACTTTCACTGTATATTTAGGCCACTAAGTGGAAACACACACCACCCCATAGAACAAAACCTACTTACCACTCTTGAAGTTCAGGAGAGGGAATGAGACCAGCAGTTCCATTTTTAGAGTTTTCCAGTTTGCCCTGCCACCAGTTGTGGTCATCCTTACTAATGATTTGGATAATGTCTCCAACTCTAAATCTGATGCCAGCTTCTTTACAAGGAATGAGGTCATCTTTCACTGGATCATATTCAAATTGTGCTCTTACATATATCTAAGACGCAATAAACAATGAAATATTAGAGATTATCAAGGCCAAACTAGAATGGTCACAGAAAGCACTATTTAATATCTGATGCTGTGCTTTTTTTAAAATCACCATAAACAGTTGTTAGGAACAGTGATGTGATTATTAGTACTCTTCATGCTAATAAAAGAAGTGAGCTAAAGCTTGCACGTAAGAAGGAAATGAAATAAAGGATTTCTGGTCTGTTTAAACTGCCAACTAAAAATCTATACACAAACAAACTCACTGAATTTCCTACAGCATCACTAAAGGTGACCATATATGTAACAATATTGGTATTAGCTAAATTGTCAGATATACAGGTAGAAACAAAATAATTCTACCTGTATCTGATGATTCAGCACTAACAGTGGCCAGGAAACTAAATACTAAAGCAGCCCAAGACATTTCAAGCAGTTTGGATGGTAATGTGGAAATCACTTATGAGTAATTATGGTGTAATAATGTCAGAAGGAATGGATAAACATGTCTGCACCCTACTTTCTCAAGCCTCATTAAAATGTGGCCCAATGCAACACACACTTAAATATGGCTGATGCTATTGTATCAGAGTAAACTATTTAATGCCATGCTCTTTAAGGATATACAGAAGACATACTGTTATATAAAAGAAAGACACATGGAGCCAGGAAAAAAAGCACATGATAATTATGTACAAGGCTATAAAGAAATTGTATTCACCTGCCGTCCTTTTGTCTGGGTTGTTGATGGAATGTCCTGCAGAACAAAGTCAACCCAAAAGAAAATATTTTTATCTTACAGGGTACCCAAAGTTTAATTTCTTTATAAAACATATTCCCTTATTATTTAAGTGTAGTAAAGTTTATGAACCCAGTAAATGATATATTTTTTAAAATTATTACAGAAGGAAAAATCAAGTTCAAGTTAGCTGAAGCTCAAGAAAGCAGAAAATTGTAAGCAACTAGCAAAGGGCCATTATAAAAAAAAAAAAAAAGCACAAATCACATCTTCAACACAAAGGCACAGGGAAAACAATGTCAATCACTGTGATTTCAAAGTTGCATGGATAACGAAGACAAAGTAGCTCCTAATGTGGCAAACATTAGAAATATTTGATATTAAAACTGCAACTTCTAACCTCCACTGAAGTGGAGAGTTGCAATATAAATTACTGCCCAGATACATGGAATTTTCAAAGTAAAATTCATTCTCAACATTAAGCTTTTCATGCAGGTATTAAAGCAGAGGTAAGAATTTCTTTCAAAGTGTTAAATGCTTTGAATGCCCCAAAATATACTTGGCTTCCAAGAGGTTCAGGGACTGCACTATATTCAAAGTAATTTCTAAATCTGTACATACACTCTGCTTTAAAATATTATCATGCAAATTTTAGGTTAAGTGGGAATAAATGTAGTTGGAAAAAAAGACAGAATTGAGCTAAAAGAGCTGAATCTGCAGAAATACCTTTTAGTATTGAGTGTAACAAGCAATTTGTGTTAAAGATGTTCAAGAAAGGACTGTAGAGTATATACAGCTACACCCATTTTGTGTATATAATATAGATCTATTTTTTTTATTAAATAACTATTACCCATCAGCACTGAAGGGGGGTTAAAATAACAGGCCAGGCTCAACTTATGCAGAATTTGTGCTAAAAACACAACAGCAGAGGGCACACCAATTCCTTAACTCAGATAGCGGACACTAAATTCTGGATTCAAACATCAGTTCCTGTATCAGATTACAGGATAAGCATACATTTTTATATATCCAACAACCTTATTAGTGCCAGAGATCCACCTACAGTATATCAAATTCTATCTTGTGAAGAGTGTTGAAGCCCCAGCAAATGCAAAGTTTGGTATACATATCCGTATGCTATTTGCTTAAACATTAAAAATATGTACAGGTATATATAAACTGTATATATTATTGAACAAAATGAATAAAAAAAAAAAATAAAATACTCGAGAGGGAAAAGATCTCACAATATAACCTACACAGAGGAAAATTTTAAATATATATATATAAATTTTTTTTGTACATAATAACTATCGTGTACGTGTTTGTGTAATTGCTGGTCTTACCGAAATAGAATTGTTAATGCTGCTATGACCATTAGCTGGGGACTGTCTGGATGTAGAGGGGGAATCTCTCTGAAATAAGACACAAGGGTTGGTTAAAACATCAGTATGGCAAATAAAATGGCAGATAATGACTAGATCAATGATAAGTGTGACTTTCTGGAGATGAGTCATGGCACTGTAGTTCAGTTAATGACCATCTGGAGGAGCTCATGAACTTTATGAGCATTTGCCACTCATTAAGTTTAAAAAACAAACAGCAAAATGTATGTAAAATCAACAGGTATAGGCACCACTGTTTAGTAATTCAAATGTTTGCTTTCACTGTTCAACCTGCAGCTTGCTAAAAAAAACACAAACAGTCACTGATTGGCTTAGTGTTTATAAATGAGCCCCACTGAATCTGCCATTCAAAAGAGGAGTGGCTGCAATTCAAGAAGTGTATTGTGCTTGCAATTTTCCCTTATAGGACTGAAGAAATAAAAAGTTGCTGGGTACTTCATCTGTAGCCTCACCTCTGCAGACAAGAGTTTATTGGAAGTGATACCATATGATATATCGTGTATCATATGATATAGATCATATATCATGATAAGATATATCAAGTTTGGTGCCTTGTAGAATTATAGCCTGATACAGTTTTGTATTGTTTATGCTAGGGCCATTGATAGTGGCTATGGGTTAAAAGCAAACCTAAAGGCATACAATGATTTTCTTGACAATGCCATGCTTCTTACTTTGTGGCAACAGGGTTATATTCTGCTTCGGTAAATTAACATCCCATGAAGAAAGCAAGTTTTTCATAGAATGGGTTTGCAGAGATGAGACATTAAGAACTTGACTGGATTGTATTAACCACAACATGACTGAACAGCGACATGATTATTTGGAACCTCGTCTGCAATTTAGACCCTACGTCACTAACTGCCATCAACAGTGCTAATAAATCAAGTCAAAAGCCACCCAAGAAAAATAGAGGTGGTTATAGCAGCAGGGAGGCAAGACCTCACATTTAACACCCCAGATTTGTGAAAGAGACTGTTGGATAGACAGGTATTGATATAATTTTGGACATTTAATCTGCAAGCACTTTGCCTTCATTGCAAGCAACATTGTTAATTTCTTGAACATGACATAGCACGCTCTCTACACACATCCCATATTTATTGTTTATACTGCTGTAATATAAGTGTGATGTGGTCACAGATAATTGTATGATCTTAAATGTGGCTAGAAATACCATATTTTATATACTGAACTTATTAAACTAGCCTAAAGTTTCAGCTTCTCAACCGAAACAATGATCCAGAACTTCAAACTTGTCAGAGGGGGGTACCATCCTGGAAAGAGTCTGTGACACTCACAGACTCCACTCACAATCAGTGGGCTCTGTGCAGCAGTTGAGAAGCTTAAGCTTGTCACAAATTATCAAGCACAAAATGAGGTTGGCCTGTAATATAAGCTGAAGCTACAAGGCTGATTATTAAACTCTGATGCTAGTTGCACTAGTTTATGTGCTGCCATGTATACTAAGCCTTATACTGTGACATTTATATTCTGTGTGTACTTATTTTAAGTCTGCCCCTAAGCGCAAATCTTTAGTGCTAAAGGGCTGCAGCTACCTTGGCCTATACAGACACCCAAAACATAATGTACAACATTTCTAAAAAACCCTTTTCAAACTATGGTTTGTTAAACCTACAGTAAGTCAAACGGCTCAATATCTGTGCACAAGCACATCTGTGAACACAGTTGTTCTATGATGCCTGGAAAGGTAGATGCCATTAAAGCCATAACTTAAATTACACAAACTTACTTAACACAGCTACATGTTTTCCAGGGACTACAGATTAAAATACCAGTGTCAGAATGAGACTAATTAAAACAAAAAAGTTAATGGAAAGGCAGCACCTAAGGCAGAAACATGTATAGTTGGTTTACAGGAGGAATCGGTTAGCATACATATAAGCCACTGATGTTCTATGTTATGTCATATAAGTTATAGGAGATTTTGCTGTACTCTGCTTTAGTTTTGCAGGTCATATGCTACATTAACAGACTGGAAGATAATTTACAGGAGGTAAAAATGTGCATTTGCCAATCTTCAAATACATAAGATGCCAACAGACTGCAGCAAGACTCATAATATTAAATGCCATGAGAGACTTCTAAAGTGCAGTGCAGCTAGGTAAGTAGGTCTGCTGAAGCACTTGATAGGGACTACTGAGATGCCTATTGCCAGACCTGAACTACTAAAATGATGATTAATAGACCATATTTTAAAATTAAATCTATTATAAGTTTTCTATTTTGCCTTGCAATGGACATTTATTTTTATATAATATTCTCATCACAGCATTATCTAATTTAGAACATGTTGATATCCAATATCACATCCAATTTTTCTAGCACTCAAAAACTTGGTCTCCAGGATATGCATGTCTATCATATTAGGGGGGAAAAATTATAGTTAGGTGGGACCAACACACTGTTCCGTTATCTTTGTTGTAAAATTGGTGTGCGTGATCTACTAGCATAGGCAGAAACAATTTCCCAGAAAGCAAAGAACAGTCAGCCATCAGCAGGTGGATAGCACCAATGAAAGGAAGAAGATTCTTTACATCATCATATTACCTCACAGGATGAAGATTGGGTACGGTAACTTGGCACGATCTTGAAAGTGATACTACCCCGCATTTCTTTCTAAAGGCAAAGCAAAAGTGAAAACATATTTCATATTAATAGTTTCAAAATGTATGCAGGTTAGGGACTTTAAAGCAAAATATGTAAATAAAGTTGCTGCAAATATAACAGATAAGACTGTTTTAAAAACTTTACTAAGTTTACACATAGGTCACAAAAATGTGGAGAGCACCAATTATTTTTGTCATAATGTCTATGTAAATAAATCAATTAAAATGGTAAATCTGCTGTTAAAGGCCTCCACCTTATTGTTATTATTACTAGTAAAACAGCAATCTGTAGGTTTACTGTACTCCTGAAACAATGTTGCATACGGAGTGATTAACGTGGAGGTTTATGGTATATTGAAAAGTTACTTGGAATTACATTTTCTATCATTATGACAGAGTTTTTAGCTGAAGGGCCCCCCTTTAATGTACAACAGATTATTTTATAATAAATACATTTTCTTACTTTGATATAAATATAAATTATTGAAACATGGTACACATCTGTAATAAACAGATGCAGTCCAGTAAAGTCACTTGTGTGTGGGAGCTCTTCAAAATCATTATTTTTGTTAAATTTGGAAGTGTTTTGTTATGCTATGCTTTTTATTTTATTACAATATTGTTTTCATTGTATTAAATTGTATTTTTATCAGGGGATGCAACATTATCTTGAAAACTGGGTTGAAAACTCTTTTATTCTGGGTTCTTTGATCTTGCTATGATGTGTTTTAGAGACCTGTTTAGCACATCTAAACATCTTATGGTGCCAACAATGTCCTTCATTAACAGCAGAGTTAGAAGAATCGGATCCGCACACACAAATTTTCTTGCAGTTGGGG
>CM044434.1:47891155-47914392 GCA_024363595.1 Xenopus borealis | reverse complement strand
TGAGTAAATTGTGGGAGTGCGGTGATAAAAAGCAATTGCCAACAATGTCCTGCCACATCCAAAGTAAGTTTTCAATAGACTGACAAATCATTTTACATTTGAATTTCTTCTGCAGCCTGCCGCCTACCCGACTTCCTCTGCAGGGCACCAATGGACTACCCACACGGTTATATAATCAAGGCTATTGACTGACTTTCAGGTACCTGGCTCACCTGATGTAAGACAATAATGTGTTCCAAGTAAACATGCAGAATGGACAGATAGTAGAGTAGATTCAGAACAAGTAAATTTGATGGTATTTGTAGTGAGGTTTCTGAAAGCCTGTCCTTCTCAGCGGACAGTAAATTATTCTCTAGGGCAGAGGTTATCAAACTAATGATGTAACATAACAGTTTCAATTAGATGGTGGCCCAGTCGGCAAGTCATTTAGGTTTAGATATTGGACAGTGTTTTTATTCACTCTTTTAGGTATTCCTGGACATGAACTCTCAGGTCAGTAAAATTGAGTTCAACACTCATATTTTACTTCAGATATTTTTGAAACTATACCATGGTATACCTTGAACCAGAAAAGTAGGCTTTAATGCTCAATCAGCAAAGCATTGCTTTAAGGTGTAAAAGATATAGGAACAGCAGAATATAATTTATTATATATATTTATTATCATTAATTAAGATATCCTGCAATTGTTTGTTTGCAGGATTGCAATTGTTTGCACACAAATGAAATACTGTCCAGTATTTCCGTATAAAAACACTTTGGCTCCCAATGTAAGCACCCGAATTTCTCTGGAGTAGTTAAACATTTAAATGCACATACACCACAGAAGAATAAAAGCTGCAGGAATTTAGCAAACTAACCAGCATCTTTTGAAGTTGTTCCACAGTCTGGTTTGCTACACTGATTCCATTTATTTCTCGGATTTCATCGCCTACATGAAGAGTACCTGCATCATTAAAGAATAAAATTAATCAGTTCATTGTGCCCTGTGAAGTCTCCAACTAATTCATGAGAAGCATCCAGCTAGCATTTTTGCTTGCAGAGCAGCATGTGGCACTTTAGTTACAGCATGAAATGATTTGCTAAGTTTACCATTTTTTATTAATAGTTCTGAAATACGCCATGAATAGTCCACAGCACTAAGAAAGATATATTCATCCTATAATAAAGACAAGCCATCTTTGCTTCTGTTATGATAGGACTCAATACAAACAAAATGAGAAGTTTAGAACATAAAGTGGTTTCTGTGTATCAGGTGCATTAATACAAAATAATTACTGCTGTATGTGTGTTTTCTTAAACATCCAAATGATTTAAAAACTGCGTTTTCTGGTTTTGCCAATTCATATTATTCTTATGATAAAAGACAATAATTGGTAGAGTTACTTGTATACATGCAATCATTCTTTGTGTATATGCTTAAGTTTCACGTTGAGAACACCAGTGTACAAAGAAAAATCTCAATAAATATAAAGGCATAAGATTAGAAAATGCCATAAAACATGATTGTATTCACTTTATGTTTACAGCAGAGCATATATTAATGTATCAGTATGTCCTTGTTTATGCATGTGTGGCAATTACTTACTTCATCATGCTAAAATGGACTCTAATTAAGGTCAGAATTTTTTGGTTTACTCATAAAATTTAATATAAATGTATCAACTACCAGTTTTCCCTTAAAGGCCATGACAAATATAGATATAAGTGTGAAAAGTAGTATTTCTTTCTTACCTTGCCTGTGAATCATTCCGCCATGCATAATTCTTGCAACAATACAATGATTTAGCTCATTCATTTTTAGCGTTATCCCCTGCAGAAAGAAAATATATATACTGTTTAGGTGTTGGCAGCCAAGGTAAGGTTTACATGTCTGGTCACAGAATATTTTAGTTATTCTATCCATAGAAGACATCTAAAGTGATCTGAACATTAATAACTGCCTTTTCTGCAGGACCAAGACTTTTGTGAGAAGTTTCAATGCACTGCTTATTGTGCCATGCAGTCTTGCATTATGAGGAGTATTACAGATTCACTTGATAAATAATGCTACAGGAAATATATTATGGGCAGCAGGTGCTTGTTACTAGGAAAGATCAGTTCCTGTGCCTAATGAAATAGCATGAATAGCAGCAAGCATCTACTGACCAGCTCTGACTGACCCCAATGTACTGAGAATCCTGAGAAGTCACAAGCTAATTCTGCTTCCTCAATCTTAAAATATGAAGTAGGATCAGGTACATCAGATAGGCTGGGTAACTTAGTTGCCTATGTAGCCTAAGCCTGCAGAGGTTTGTAACTGCAATTTTTTTTTTTCTGTTTGGGTAAGTTTCTTGAATTGCCATCACTATCATATCATATTACAAAAGGGCACAAAAGAGGTTACAAACATAAATACCAACAGCTATTGCAGTGGAGGTTCCACTGTTACTGTTGAGGGGAAACCTTTTTATGGTGGGGGTATTTTTTTCAGCAAGCGTACCCAAAACTTGTAAGTTGCTCCTTACATTTGAGTATGTTGCACATTGAATAAACCTAGTGGAAAATAAGGGGCCATTGTTTAGACTTCCCATTTATTGTAAGGAGCATCCGTACTTTTTCTGGGGAGTTAGGACAAGCCCCATTTGGAAACGCAGTAGGCAGAGCTTTGAATTTGCAGTTATAGTTACTCACAGAACTTCTAATAGAATATGTAAAGCAGAATTCCAGTAGGCCTGTAAGGTGGGACAGGATAACATGATGTAAATCTAGGAGCCAGCATCACGTTCACATCCAAGAAGATGTATTAGAGCTCACTCTATTAAAATCACCAGTAATCCTGTCTCTCTACATGCAGAATTTGTGCAAAAGGTAGTTATTTTGTTAGAGTGAGCTCTAATACATCTGCTAGGAAAGGGAGCCCCCTATAAGATATCATCATATATCTGATCTAATCAGAGCATGGTGTTGTTTTCCCAAAGATTTTTTTATAGTTAAGAGAACACTCACTGGCCAACTGATAGGGTGGACCAGGTCAGTTAGAGTAGAAGGATCTACAGAGGTAATATCCATCACCTGGTGAGCTCTACCAAATTCCTATATAATTGCACCCAGTGTAGAGTTGGGTTGAATAGGATGTTTGTTACAGAAGTGAGCAGATCTATCTATATCTATAAGGTACAATTTATTTATTGGCTTTTATTTATTGAATGTTCCCTTATTGTCACCTGTGACAGCTTCTTCATGTTCCTTGTCTAGACATGCCTCCTCCAATTTTGACTTCAGCCATTTCTAACATGATGTTCTAACATAACATCACATAACCTTCCTCTTAGTCCTCCAATCTAGAACCTATCAGGGGCATAGTGTTACATAAGGTCCTAAGGTCCCAAGTTATATAAGTAGTTCATATAGAAATCATGTGTAAAACACAAAGAACCAGTGTTCTGCTTTGTGTGGAAGTGAGCTTGATAGGAAAATAAAATACTCAAAGTACCTAGTCAGACAAAAAAAGACATAGATAATTTGCTGTCCAGTTTCACTTATGTCTTTGTATTAGTCTGCTAGTCTTCATTAGTGAAGACATTGTAAATAAAATGACTACAGGTATGGCACATTTTTAGAAAAAGTATGTAATAGTTTTCTTGCACTTTGAAAAGCTAGGAGGTCACGGTTCTCAATAATTACACCAAAGTTGTGTAATCCTACTTACCATTGGTTCATCTGTATTCTTCTGAAACTGAACTAAACGGACCCGTGTAACATTCTCCATATCCATTTCACCATTTGCACTTTCTGGAGAATCACCGTTTAGGTAGGGAGAAGTTGGTGGTGGTGTAACTCTTAGTGCTTCATCGCTGTAAACTTCATGGGCTACCACATCATGTGTTTGAAGAAGGGCCTAAAGACATGTAAAAACTCAAGCTGACTCTTGCTTTTTAAGAAAATTTGTCACTATATCCGTACTAGTAACACAATGTACTGCAACATCTTCACAGCTCTCACTGTAAAAAAAACTGTTCCGAATATTTAGACAGGGCCATAAATGTTTACTTCTGAATCTAACTAGCATGCTGAAGATTAATTGCAAACTCACATAACAGTTACGTCCCACGCGGCCCTCCTTAAAGTCACTGACTAACTCAGAGTTAAAGAGCTGCAAAGCAGGAAATAGTGTTCTGGAAATTATGTTAGACAAAGTCCTTCCAGCCTTTATACATTACATTTTTTGGCTAGGTTAGTAATTTATTAACATTTGTGTGGAAATTGTATGTAGCTATATAACATTTGTCTCGATTCCAATAATTAATCTAATGGTGGCCATAAACGGGCCGTGTATGGGGCCCTTTTGATGGGCTACTCCGATTGATATCTGGCCGAAAGTCGGCCAGATGTCGATTGGGCAGGATTAAAAATCCCAGTCCTGAGATCCGACCGCCCGATCGTTGGCATTACCAACCGAGTGGATCTCTCAGTGTATGGCTACTTAAAGGTGGCCATACACGGGCAGATAAAAGCTGCCGACAGACTGTGTCGGCAGCTTATCGGCCCATGTGGGGGGCCCTCCAACGGGCTTTCCCGATCGATATCTGGCCGAAAATCGGCCAGATGTCGATCGGGCAGGATTAAAAATCCCGTCGGATCGCGGCCACATCTGTTCGTTGATGTGGTCCTGCGATCCGACCGCCCATATCTGTGCCATTCTGATCCAATCGTTGGGCCCTAGGGCCCACGATCGTATCAGCCCGATATCGCCCACCTCAAGGTGGGCATATCGGGGAGAGATCCGCTCGTTTGGCGACATCGCCAAACGAGCGGATCTCTACGTGTATGGCCACCTTTAACCCATTTTGCCTTGTCCAAAATTTGCAATGTACCAAAAAATTTCCCAAATGTATTGAAGTCTATGGAAGACAATTTTTTTTTGATACGGGATACATTTTTTGACCCATTGGAGTCTGTGTGTGTCAGATAAACCTGGTGAAAAATATTGCTATTCAGCTCTGTGATTAAGTTTATAAAACCTGCACCATGCATTTATACAACTTAAAGGGATACTGTCATGGGAAAAGATGTTTTTTTCCAAAACGCATCCGTTAATAGTGCTATCCAGCAGACTTCTACACTGAAATCCAATTCTCAAAAGAACAAACAGATTTTTTTATATTCAATTTTGAAATATGACATGGGGCTAGACATGTCAGTTTCCCAGCTGCCCCCAGTCATGTGAATTGTGCGTGCACTTTAGGATGGAACTACTTTTTGGCAGGCTGTTGTTTCTCCTACTTGTGTGTTGGAGTGTGTAACTGAACTATTGTCTCAGTGGGACTTTTGAGTGTTGTTCTTAGATCTACCAGGGAGCTGTTTTCCCATGACAGTATTCCTTTAAAAAGGACATTTTACCTGACATTTTAATTGCATCATATAGCTTCCCATACAATTACAAGTGTTGTTTTCCCAGTAGCCTCTTTAAAATGCTTTCATTAACAGCACTTTATTCCCTTTTGATTTCTCCTTGTGATCTGGCCTCACCTCTGTCTTTTCTTAATACAAAATTGTACTTATTAATTTATAACCAGCTGGATTTTTTGGTTTGTTATTCATCAAAAAAATATTGCTTACTTTTATTTTACGGTTATCTTTGAAGGGCTCTTCTGAAGGCCATATACATATACTGTATTGTAAATGTTTGAAGTATCAAAAATGTTGAAAGAAAAAACCTTATAATTGCAAAGTAGTGAACAAAAATTAATAATATATCCCATTATATATCGAGAAATTCCTAGTGACAAACACACAACTTATGTAAGAATAAGCTTACAGTAAATACTGCATATCTGCTTCCTTATATTAAGAGGAAAGAAGGAAACAGAGATCCTCTATATGTTAATGAGAATGTGGGGTAACACTTTATTCACAATTTACAAGAAGCTTAAGCAGGGGGTTCATATAGCAGGTACTAGGAAACTCAGAGTGCAGCTCTAGACAAAGTGCTATCTAAGAAAAATTCTAGGCTTGTTGCAACAGCAACTGCCTGATCTGCATATGCAATGATCATCAGTCACATATAAATTATGGCTTGTATATAGACTTGGGGTGATAGGACAAAAATTCAGTCCTTTGCCACAGTGCAATATAAGTTGCTTGAATAAATCCTGATGCTTTGGGAACACCTCTCAGCCTGCATTATTATTTACTCCACTTTCAACAAGAAAGATAATTAATTTGTGTCATTTAACATCGGGGGTGTCTTCTGAACAAAGATTTTTAGTGAAGCAGTATTTAAAGAAATTTAAGAAAGTAAATCATATGTGAAAAAATGGCTCTGCAAAAATGTGGGTACCCTTGTAATTTTGCTAATTTGAATGCATGTAGCTGCTCAATACTGATTAATGGCAACACCAAACTGGTTGGATTAGCTTGTTAAGCCTTGAACTTCATAGACAGGTGTGTCCAATCGTGAGAAAATGTATTTAAGGTGGCCAATTGCAAGTTGTGCTTCTGTTTGACTCTCATCAAAGCATGGGGTCTTCAAAGCAACTCTCAAAAGATCTGAAAACAAAGATTGTTCAGTATCATGATTTAGGGGAAGGTTACAAAAAGCTATCTCTGAGGTTTAAACTGTCAGTGTCAACTATAAGGAATGTGATCAAGTAAAACCCAGGTCTGGCAGGCAAAGAAAAATTCAGGAGCAGCATGTGTGGAAGATTCGGAGAATGGTTACAGAGAACCCAAATATCCCTTCCAAAGACCTGCAAGAACATCTTGCTGCAGATGGTGTATCTGTACATCGTTCTACAATTGAGCGCAATTTGCAAAAAGAACAACTGTATGGCAGGGTGATGAGAAAAAAATTTAGTTATTTGGTCATAACAAAAAGCACTTTGCATGGCGGAAGAATGCTACATTCCAGAAAAACACCTGCTACCTACTGTCAAATTTGGTGGAGGTTCCATCATGCTGTGGTGCTGTGTGGCTAGTGCAGGGACTGAGGTCCTTGTTAAAGTCAAGGGTCGGATGAATTCAACACAATATCAACAAATTCTTCAGGAAAATGTTCAAGCATCAGTCACAAAGTTGAAGTTATGCAGGGGTTGGATATTCCAACAAGACAATGACCCTTAACACACTTCGAAAACTACAAAGGCATTTATGCAGAGGGAGAAGTACAATATTTTGGAATGGCCTTCAGAGTCCCCCGACTTGAATATAATCGATTTGAAGCAGGTTGTCCATGCTTGGCAGCCAACAAATAACTGAACTGGAGAGATTTTGAATGGCCAACAATACCACCATCCAGACACTTATCTAAGGCTATAGGAGGTGTCTAGAGACTGTTAGATTTGCAAAAGGAGGCTCAACTAAGTATTGATGTAAGATCTCTGTTGGGGTACTCAAATTTTTGCACCCATATAATTTTGTTATGATGCATATTGCTATTTTCTGTTAATACAATAAACCTTATGTCAATGCTGAAATACTATGCTTCCATAAGGCATGTTATATATTAAAAGAAGTTGCTACTTTGAAAGCTCAGCCAATGATAAAAAAACGTCTACATATGACTGTATTTATAGCATATGGGTGTCAGAGAGCACAGGTGAGCGGTTGTCCTGGGCACATGTGTGTACATGGTGCATGTATGGGTGAGAGGGTATGGCTGGGTGTCAGAGAGCACAGGTGAGTGGGTGTCCTGGGCACATGTGTGTACATGGTGCATGTATAGGTGAGAGGGTATGGCTGGGTGTGAATGTGCCCAACTTGAAAAACAAACAAGCACATTTAAATAAAATCCTGTATGAAATGAGATTTATAACTGCTCTTGAAACCATGGGCCATAAAATACGCAACGGAGACCTGGCATTTCTCTTTTACGCTGCATGTTCTTTCATTATAAATAATATCTGTTTCTAATCTTCTAACACAGCTAGCAATGTTATTCATCCCCTTGTCAATTCTCTCAGGCAATATGAGCAAGATGCAGTTTAAAAAAACATTCCCACTCGGTCTTGCACAGAGGCCACCCCTCTCCACTAATTGTCTGAGAGAATAATGCATACATGACCTAGATTCCTTCAGTCAGCAAAGGAGATGGGGTGGCACAGAATCAAGTACACATTTTAGACAGCTAGAAAGCTTGCAATCAACCAGAAAGCATCTACTGTATATATAGTAGTAAGCTTTGCAAGCAAAATAGTTATGAATGAAGAGCTTAACTGATTATGTTGCATTTAAAGAGGTAAAAGTGTGCCACTCGAAACACAGTACAGTTAATAATCTCTGGGTTAGCGGTGCACCTCATTTGCTGCCAACACATGGCAGCAAATGAGGTCCCTTGCTAACCAATTGCTGCCTCTGTTTTGCATTGATTTCTTATTAAAGTGGACCCGTCACCCAGACACAAAAATCTGTATAATAAAAGTCCTTTTCAAATTAAACATGAAATCCAATTTCAAATTTTTATTAAAACATTCATAGCTGTTTTAAGCTCATTTAAAAATATCAGCTGTCAATCAAATATTGTCTGCCACTCCTCTATGCCTTAGGCATAGAGGCAGGGCAGATAATTACTTTCACTTTCCATTCAGCACTTCCTAGATGCCACTGCTCCCCACACATTCCCCCAGTTCTCTTAACCATTTAATTGTGTAGCCAGGACATAGGGATAGACATCAGGTCCCCCATTCTGGTGCACAACCAAGATCCTAAGATGATGCAAGGCTTGTCTTAATAACAGTGTCCACAAAATGGCTCCTGTCCTTGCTAAAATTATGAATTCCCAGACTGAAGAAAACAAGATTAAAATAATTTATATAGTGTAATTAATGTTCATTTTGCGTGAGAAAATAGGATTTTGAATATTTTTTTGGGCTGATGGGTCTACTTTAATGAACAACTGAGCCAGCATTCCTTGAATTATTGCCACATGATTCCAGGCTGAAATAAAACAAAATAACAGGGATGGAAGCTTACCATGAAATGTGGCTGTGTTAAGATTCTCTTTAGCTCCTTTGCATCATTATTTTCAGGATAGCATGATATTTCTTCCAACACCTAAAGACAAAGGGTTCAAAGTCAATTAACCTTTTAATTACACATAATTATTAAAATAATGCTAGGGCTCTTAATCAAGGGCCAGCATTTATGAATTAACAAAATTTAAAGGCACAACCCAAAAGAATCCTTTAAATGAAGGCGAATTTGCTACATACGACACACACACTGTAAACATGCGCACATACATATACTTTGTTACCACAAGCTGCGATTCTCTTCAACCAGAAAAGAAGGCAAATGTGCTATTTTGTGACAGAAGTACAATGAAAACCGACTACATTTTTTTAATACTACACGCCACTAATAACATTTCTGAAATGTAATGACCATACCTTAGGCTTAATAAATAAACCAATGGGATTATTTTGCCAATAACATGATTTATCCTCAGTTGCCAAGCATATGGTTCAGTGTTATTATTACAGACAAAACTCTAAACAATTATTGTCTTTTACATTTTTCACAAAATAGCCAATTCTTTTTCCATTATGCAAATAACTGTTTTTGGGTAGCAATTGCCTTATGAAATATAACTTTGATCGCTAATTCTAACTTTCACCCATTAATAAATACACAAGGTGGGAGAGATTTTCTGTGATAAACTCTCAAGATTAATTTTTGTGAATGTTAGAGTTGCCTTTAAATTAAAATAAACCTGAAAACTTACCAAGATCTAATGTATGCTTATTTATGAAAAAAACATTTATAAAAACACAACCAAAACCCCTTAACATAATATTTCCTTTATATTTTGGTTGATGCATTTAGCAAGTAAAATAATTAATTTTGGTGTGTGTGCATTTACCAGCATTCTCTAGTTATACCTCCTACCATACCTAAATGAAAAATCTGAACATTTTAAATCAAAATCAGCCAGGCCATACTATGTATATTACCCATTAAGGAATGCCTTTTTTCAGACTGTTACATTTAAATAAGTATTGATAGATCATGCATTTTGTGCATGTAAACGTCCTTACTAATCACAATACAAATATGTGCCATTTAAAAGCAGAAAGCAACAGACAAGAATCCAATGTTTATATGCATTTGATAAAATAAAGCATGCTATCAGCCATGGAACACAAATGTTCCTGACCACAGCTAGATGTGGTAGTTTCTAGTAAATTAACCAACAAATATGAAGCACAGTTTGATAAAATAATTTAAACAAAATGCACAAAAATTGCAAATTACCTCTTTGGCTCGCTGTACAGCATCACTTGGAGGATTCCTGATTTGTGGTGATGACTTTGTATTAATTTTGTCATAAAGCTGAAATCAAAAATAAGGAAACCATGTCAAACAGAAGCAAACTGAATGTGATAAATATTTAGCATTTCAAATACACTGACTTCCTCCTACTACAAGTTAAGGTCAATACAGTATTTGTTATACATATATGGCCTCTTGCAGTAGCATACCTTCAATGCAATGCCACCTCCCCCCACCCCAGATGTATGGACAGAAGAAAAGGACACCCTGCATAGCTGGGTATGGAAGGGAGTGGGAATGGATTATCTGTAATTTTGAACATTATGAACATTTCAACATTTTCAATTCAAAAACAAAAAGTTGTACTGCAGATGGGGTTTAAATAAAAAATTAAAAGCACAAGCATTCATAAATCAGCACTGTGACTGCAACAATCAGAATACACAGTCACTGGGGCTCATTTATAAACAAACAAATTGGCACTTGGGAAATAAGTCATGACACCCAAATGTTGATTTTTGGTTGTGATGTGTTAGTGTCCAAATTTAGATTTGCCCAGTGTTTATAAATGAGCCCCAGTGGACGAGAAGGAAAAAAAATATAATTGTAAAATTTGCCTTGTGGTTGGATTGTTCACTGATTTTGGGAAGTTTGTTTAAATAAATACAGTAGTTGCTAGGGTCCCCAAATACAATCATACTAAATTTACCTTAAATCATAATGCATGATGCACCTGCCCTACTGTCTCCCGCTAAGCTCTTTTTATACACACATGACCATGCTCTCTCCACTCTCAAACCATCATCCAACATTATCCCCTAGTACTTCTATCCTGCCTGCACTATCCTCCAACACATCTCTGTTGCCAGTATCAGCCCTTCTCCATACTCCTCCTCACTGCAGTATCAGGAATCTGCCATATTTTGCCTGTTATCCTGTCAGCTCCTCCTCCACCCCACTTGTGTGGTCAGCCCTCCTCCAAATTGCATGTGGTGGCCAGTGTCAGGCTAATGCTGCATATGGCTGGTTCTCAGGTTGTAAAGAAACATAGAAGCCGACAGAGCTACTGCTCCAGCCCGGTGGAAGCTACACATCTGCTCCAATATTGCAAATAAAAAGGCTGGCACTAGACTTAGGCCATAAATGGGCATATTAAAGCTGCCGATACGAGTCCTTTAGGCAGTTTTTCTGCCCATGTTTAGGAGATCCCAATGGGTCCTCCCAATCGATATCTGGACAGAAAAACGCCTGTAATCGATAGGGCAGGTTTGATTTTTCCTGCGATTGCACACTCAGATTAACCCGATCCCGCCATGCTGTTAGTGGGCATATCAGGGAAAGATCAGCCTGTTTGGTGGATCTTATTGTGTATGGCCTTAAAGGAACAGTTCAGGGCAAAAATAAAAACTGGGTAAATAGATAGGCTATGCAAAATAAAAAAAAATTCTAATATAATTAGTTAGGCAAAAATGTAATGTATAAAGGCTGCAGTGACTGGATGTCTAACATAACAGAACACAACTTCCTGCTTTTCAGCTCCCTAAATCTGAGTTAGTCAGTGACTTGAAGGGGGGCCACATGGGACATAACTTTTTAGTGAGTTTGCCATTGATCCTTAGCGTGCAGCTCAGATTCAAAAGCAACAGTTATGACCAATGTGGCCCTCCCTCAAGTCACTGATTAGTTACTGCATGGTAACCAGGCAGCGTAAACCAAGAGAGCTGAAAAGCAAGAAGTAGTGTTCTGTTATGCTAGGTTAGACGTACAGTCACTCCAGCCTTTATGCATTATATTTTTGGCTAACTAACAATATTGAAAACATTTTTTTATTTTGCACAGCCTATCTATTTACCCAGTTTTTACTTTTATACCGAACAATTCCTTTAAAACTTTCTGGCCATTATTTTTCAGAGAGAAATAATACAAAATATTTAAAAAACTCAGACCCTAAGGTTAGCATATAAGTCCGTTAAAACACAAGCCAGTTTACACCAATTAACACTCTGCAAAATGCCAATAAAAGATCAAAGAGAGCAAAACACTGCAATAGGATATGTGAAGGTGCAGTCTAATGCAATATTTACCACCAGCCATTCTGATTGGATGAACACTAAGCGGCAGATGTAAGATTTAAATGGTTTTGATTTTTTGTGTGTCAAAACTCACAAATGCGAATTTAAAAGCATCAACTCGAACAAATTTCAATGTGAGATTGATAACACCTCAACCATGGAAAGGTTCCAAGTCGAATATTTGCTGAATTAATTTACAAGTCAATGGCAAAGGTCTGCTAAACCATTTGAAGGCGTTAATAGCCTTCCTGACATTCAAGTTTTTTTCGGAGAAAAATTTGAATAGAGTTTCATTCAAATTTTTGGGTCCGTAACAATTGTTCGAATTTTTAGGTTGGTAACATTCGTTCGAACTGTAAACATTCAAGTTTTTCTTAAAGGAAAACTATACCCCTCGAACAATGTAGGTCGTAAAACAACGCATATGTAAAACCCTGCTTCATGTAAATAAAACATTTTAATAATAATATAGTTTGTAGTAGTATGTACCATTGGGTAATCATAAATAGAAAATTCCCATTTTAAAAAATAAGGACAGCCTCATGAGATCATGTGATTCAACGGTGCACACAAACATACCAAACAAACTATAAAGTTAGGTCACATGAGCCAATTAACAGATAGAGATCTGTTGCTCAAGTATTCATTTTGGTGGTATAGTTTTCCTTCAAATAAGAGGACATTCAAGTTTTGAGTAAATTCAAATTTATTAGCCTAAATTTATTTACGCTAATAAATTTATATTTACGCTAAAAATTATTTATTTCACATAAATTCGAACTTTGATAAATCTGCCCCTAAGCTATTCTATCCCTCAGTTGAGCTAGCCATGACCAGTCACCAGTGTGGCCCCAACACAAGCACTTGACTCTGAGCTACTTTGACTGCCTGCTGTGAAACTAAGCATTCATTTGCAAAGAAAAAAGTTTGCAGTTTAGTAAGATAAAGAATTGGAAATTCCATGAACTGGAAGACAGGCTATTAACCAGGACCAGGAATGATTTATATATTAATTAAAAAGACAGCTGGCGAGCCTAGAGGTCACCTTGTATCAAGAGCGATCACCCAAAGGAGTGAATCAGCAATTAACTCAGCTAACATTCACTAGTCTGTTAACTACATTGCAGAGTTGCATCAGAAGCAGTGAAAACCTCTAATACAGGTATGGGATCAGTTATCCAGAAACCTATTATCAAGAAACCTCTGAATTACTGCATGGCAGTTTCCCATTGTCCAGTTGCTTTAACAGAAAGCACAAGGGCTGCAAGCATCAAGTCATTTTATATATTATATAATATATATTTATATATAATACATATATATATATATATTATGATATAAAAGTATTTTGCTAAATTCACGAATGATCTTGAGTATTTGATTGATAAAATTAAAGCAAATGAAAGGTTGCCTACAGTATAAGCAATCCATGCACCCAAGCTAATAAGGTTGTAACCCATAAAACATATATTCATAGATTATTATATTATACAGTGGTCATTTGGGGCATGCAAAGAACTATTTACACAAATACATGGGCAAAAATTCTCAAGAAAGGAAATCAAGCTATATTAACTAGGTAAAATCCATCAACTTCAAAGGCAAATAATCAAAAGCAAATATCACCAGAACACAAGCCAACTGAGTAGCTGACAAAATTGTATGTCAAATGTTGCATTAGCTTCAAGGCATGGTGCGCCACATTACCAGCCATGTGAAATGGGTGAATAAGACTAAATTAACCAGCAAATGGGAATATTTCCAGCTAACAAAAAACACAAATGCCTTGAAAACCATAGCCTAATGTACTCTGGATTTCCAAAAAGTGAAATGAACAAAGTTGAGATTTCTAAAAGCGTATGCTAACAAATTTGAATACAACAGAACAGATAAACTTACATCTAGGAGAGTGTGCAAATGTTGATCTTGGAAAACACTATGAAGAAAATCGAGGTCCTTCTCACTGCAGTCTGTGAGCGCATGAATTTCTTCTAGGCTATCCAGTACTTGTGACACTGCTCCTGTAAGCAAATAAAGGGGGGTGGAAGAGAAACTCTAAACTCAAAGCAGAGATTTATATTACAACGACCTTTGGAAAATAAAAAAATATTGACTAGCTATGATTAATGAGTAGCTTGAGCTAAAGGCAATACTTTATTCAGAGACATTTAGAAACAATTGAATAAAGAAATACACTGTAGAGCTAAAGAACACAGGAATGTAAAAGAAAAAAAAAGGTTATGTGAATAAACTAATTTTCTTTTCCTCTTGAACACAACTGGCTGTGAAATTGTCAGTCAAGGAACAAGGATTTAAAGGAGACCGACTTCTAATGTAACCACTTTAGGGCCAGAATGTAGAGCATTGTTTAAGCAGATATTTGTTATGCAGGACATGTAATGCGCTGCTTGCACTGAGCTGCTTAAGTGTCAAACTGTGAAATATCTGAATACGTTTTGGTGCCAATATTTGTCATTTCTTTTAGAAAGGTGAGTGCAGCTTAAAATGAAACTTTAGTCCTTTTTAAAGGTTTTTAAAAACTACTTATACTTTCAAGGTTTTAATACACATTTCTCCAGCAAAGTTTTACTTGTTATCTAGATCTACAACCCCCTTCTCTGCCATCCCACAGGTAGGGTTGCCACCTTTTCTTGAAAAGAAATACCGGCCTTCCTATATATTTATCATTTTTTCCTATTAACATTGGGATCAACCATCAAAAATACCGGCCAGGCTGGTAAAATACCGGCCAGGTGGCAACCCTACCCACAGGGTACTCAATCTCTCTCACTACATCATCAATCCTCTGTTGTTCATAGTTTTAATTATGTATATGAATTAAAACTAGTTACATATATCTGGCCTTAATATTTATTCTGTAATATTTTTAATGCCTTTAGTTTACGGAAATGTTCCTTAAAGGGCAATTAAAGTCTAAAATAGAATGTTAGAAATGCAGTATTTTTTATACTAAATATAACATGAACTCACTGCACCAAAAACCTAATAAGACAAATGATTTATGATTTCAAAGTTGGAGCAGGGGGCTGTACTCTTGTAACTTTGTTAGACATCTCTGCCATACCAAGACACAGGCTCAGTGTGGTCTGGGCTTCAGTTGGGAGGTTAAACTTAGGGATCGTCATAAATGATCAAAACAGCACAAGTCAAATATCTTCCAAAGAAGCCAATACAGCAAAACTGATTAATAACCAGATTACGCAGACTGCAATGGGTCCGTGGATACAAATCTCTACACAGTCAATGGCTGTTTTACAGGGAAACTGACAACGCAGCTGGAGATTTGAGAAGTAAGGTGGGGGAGCTCCCCTTTGCATTTTGAAAGTATGCCTGTTTCCCGGGAGAGCAGTTAGGGACCGTCTGAAGTTTCCCATCTGCAGCAGTCAGAGCAAGTAAATGAAAGGGTCATTTCACAGCATACACTCAGGTTTCTTATAAAACCGGTAGACATTTTTTAATTGAAGTATATTGCAGATAGATTTCTTCTTCATTAAAGTAAAAATGGGATTTTACTTTTTTGCCTTTACATTCCTGTTAAAGGAAAACTATACCCCCCGAACAATGTAGATCTCTATAAACAGATATTGCATAAAACAACTCATATGTAAAACCCTGCTTCATGTAAATAAACCATTTTCATAATAATATACTTTTTTAGTAGCATGTGCCATAGGGTAATCATAAATAGAAAATTGCCATTTTAAAAAATAAGGACAGCCTCCTGGGATCCCAGGATCCAACTGTGCACACAAACATACCAAACAAACTATAAAGTTTGGTCACACGAGCCAATTAACAGACAAAGTTCTGTCTTTTGCTTCAACACGTCTTCCCTTTACAGTTAAAGTTGAAATATTTCTGGTCAGGTGATCTCTGAGGCAGCACACAGACAATCATAAAATGGCCGTTCAAGGCAAGAGATGTAAAAGGGCAATATTTATTTAAATATATATACCAAGTAGGTAAGATTATTTAATATGTCACTTTATTTGATATAAAATACCTGTTGCTCAAAAAATCATTTTCGAGGTATAGTTTTCCTTTAAGCTATTCTTTCAGCTCTACCAACTCTCAGAAGCTCTACACTATGTGGCAACCACAAAAGAATAATTTAATAAGGGTTATATTTGGCTTTTGTTTAGGCCCCAGGTGCAAAAGCTTCTGTCAGTACACCCGTGTATATGGCCCTACATGAGTTGCCTCCAAGCAAGGAACTTAAACATGGGGCACTTGTTTTGAGAGCAACATTAAAAAGGGGAAGGCAAACATGTTGCTGGGTAGTTAATAGTTGGAGATCACTGGCTTATGATAAGCAAAGAACATTCCTTCAATACTTCATATATATAAGTTTTTACATAAAGTATAAGACCTATTTAACAAGTTCAATGGTTTTAACCATTTGTTCAGCTCCCATTAGCCTGCCCCAGGTTACTGTTTTTTTAACTGCTGAAATGTTTTGTCTGAAATACAAAACTATTCATTTATGAATTCAGATAAAAAGAAGCTTGAGTGAAAAAGGAGGGTGATAAGTCAAATGAAAAGTTTTGGTACAAAATTTCAAGATTGATTTATAAAGAAAAGAATCTGAAAGCATTTTTTGGAAAAAAAATGCATACTTTTAAGAACATTGGTAAATAGGCTTACAAGTGTAAGCTCCTATACCGTCAGCTTGAATGGACAAAAGTGTACTTAAATGTTTGAAATATTTAGGAACATGGATAAAAGCATCAACAAACAGAGAAAGAAGTTGTAGAGAAAGAAGGGATACCTACTTTCTGCTGCTAGAAGTCCTATTGAAGAAGCATTAAAAGGCAAAGTAAGATAATCAGACAGGGCATGTTACAAACAGAATAGAGTAAGCAAAGCTTAGTAGCAATTTCAAAGTTGGCAGGAAAAAGTTTTATAATTACAAACAAAAGAAAGTGTCAGATCCGCAAATTTTTTCACTAAACATTTGGTGAAACGCTGCCGATTCACCCATCACTACAAAGCTGAGAAGAAGCCACGAGTTGCCAAAGAATATATAGTTACATAGTTAAATTGGGTTGAAAAAAGACAAGAGTCCATCAAGTTCAACCCCTCCAAATTACAAATCCAGCATACATGGTTTATATACCGATTTTGTCAGTGACTAACTTGCCCTACAGTCTTGATTCCTTTGCACCAACTTTTTGAAATATGAGATTGCCAATCCTAGTTTTTCCAGAAATGCCTGATGCAGACTGATGCAGACTGCAGCAGTGAGCCACATGCTTCTCATAATTATTTATGAATTAAAAAACATATATATATATTTATTTTTTTCCCCCCAGAGAATATGAATGATAACACAAAAACTTTTCTTTCACTCAGTTTGTGGTTGGCCGAAGCCATTTATTGGCAAACAACTGTGTTTACTCTTTTTAAATCATAATTACTACACAAACCATTCATATTCTATGAAAAATGGTTAAGAAATCATAAATTCTCCCAGGGTATGTAAACTTATGTGAGCACAACTGTGTGTTGTGGAGTTTTACATCACTGCAATATGTGAATTGCGAGTTTAGCTCTAAAGTCTTTAATAATCTGCTGTGTTCACTAGGCAATGGTTGGTCAAATAATATTTTGTTGATGCTGCTTACATTTAGATGAATGGGCAATGGAAGTGTTTTTGTCTAAACTAAACAAAATAGTAAGCATTTAGTTTGAAGGGAGGGGGTGAGCACATTTTTTTTACATTTGACTTTCAATTGGTCACTGTAATGCCCAATTTAAAATCCCTTACATCAATAGGCATAGGTTGTGGTCCTTAACCACTTAGTTCACTAACCACTGGTGAAAGAAAATTCCATTAAAATGACTGAATAGTGGAGAACATTGTTCACAGGGTAGCAACATAATCTGCCTATAAATATCTATTTCAATATAGTTGTTAAAGGAATAGTTAGAATAAAAACTGGGTAAATAGATAGGCTGTGCAAAATAAAACATGTTTCAAATATAGTTCGGCAAAAATGTAATGCACAAGGCTGGAGTGACTGGATGTCTAACATAATAGCCAGAACACTACTTCCTGCTTTTCAGCTCTCTGAGTCAGTCAGTGACCTGAAGGGAGGCAACATGGTACATAACAGTTCAGTGAGTTTGCAATTGTTCCTTAGCATACAGCTCAGATTCAAAAGCAACAGTTATGACCCATGTGCCCCCCTCAAATCACTGATTGGTTACTGCTTGGTAATCCAGTCACTCCAGCCTTTATACATGACATTTTTGCCTAACTATATTAGAAACATTTACAATATATTTACCCTTTTTTATTTTTACACTGAACAATACCTTTAAAGGGATAATGTCATGGGAAAAAACTTTTTTCCCCAAAATGCATCAGTTAATAGTGTTGCTCCAGCAGAATTCTGCACACAAATCCATTTCTCAAAAGAGCAAACCGATTTTTTGTATATTTCATTTTGAAATCTGACATGGGGCTAGACATATTGTCAATTTTCCAGCTGCCCCAAGTTCCTATCATCTATTTTCTGATAAATCACAGTCATTTTCCATTATAGCATAGCATGACATTTAGATAAAACTTTTAGTATCACAAGACAAGGGAGGAACAATTATATTAACATTACTACACCACTACTTTGAGGGTCGTGGGGGATTAACTAGAGCATAATGAAATAAGAATTAGGTAAGAAATAATAATTAGGTAAAACAAAATGATGCACTGAATTTTGGTTTCCACTGTTTACCAGGCAGTAACTAATCAGTGACTTGGGGGGGGTCATAACCGTTTGCTTTTTTGCATACAGAGGATCAATTGCAAACTCACTGAACAGTTATGTCCCATGTGGCCCCCGTTCAAGTTGCTGATTAACTCAGAGTTAGCCCTGAAAAGCAGGAAGTTTTGTTCTTTTCTGTTCAACATCCAGTCACTCTACTAACAGCAGTATATTAGAAACATTTTTTATTTTGCACAGTCTATTTACCCAGCTTTCATTTTTAAACTGAACTGTTCCTTTAAGCCAATAAAATATTGATATCTGCCCATTTACTTAATATTTGCAAAATGGTTTGCATCATATTTTCAAATAAATTTACCAGGAAAAGGCAGGCTGAATAGATCTTAAGCTCCCTGCTCTCTGCCCAGTTTAGTGGGATGAAAATTCCCTGGCTGTATAGGATCCTCCTATGCAACATCATTACATCTGGTTACAAAGAAATTTATCGTTGGTGTGCGCTACAAACCACCCAATATAAGGAATGAAAATGAAGCCCAGCTACTGTTACAAATAGAAGAGGCTTGACAATTAGGTCAGGTTGAGGTGGACATATAAAGTACTGCATATATTTTTGCGGATAATAAATTCTGTAAAACTACATTGCAGGATGTTGCTACTTTGCACAACTATTTGACTAAATTTTAAACAAAACTGGCAACCGAGGATCAGCCCGGATAAATTGAAGTTTTTGCCCCTTGGTAGAAATATCTTGTTACTGTATACACAGTGTGTTGGGGGTATCCTAACTTGTGAAGAATCTAGAGCTTTTTGAGGATAACAGTCTGTGTAACTCAAATGTCTGGTAAATGAGCATGATTTGGAAAAAGGGGGTCAGTGTTGATAAATTCAAGGTTATGCACCTTGGTAGAAATATCATTAATGCAAGTTACTGTATACACTAAATGGTAGTCTGTTGAATATTTCCTGATTTGAGAAGAATCTAGGAATTTTTGAGGATAATCTGTGTAATAAAGGGGTTGTTCATCTTTAAATTAACTTAGTATAATGTAAAGAGTGATATTCTGAGACAATTTGCAGTTGGTTTTCATTTTTTATGGTTTTGAGTTATTTAGCTTTTTATTCAGCAGCTCTCTAGATTGCTATTACAGTAATCAGATTGCTAGGGTCCAAATTACCCTAGCAACCATGCACCGATTTGAATTGAAGACTAGAATATAAATAGGAGAGGACCTGATCAGAAAGACGAGTAATAAAAGTAGCAATCACAATACATTTGTAGCCCGACAGAGCATTTGTTTCTAGACGGGGTCAGTGACCCCCATATGAAAGTTGGAAAGAATCAGAAAAAAAGGCAAATAATTAAAAAAACTATAAAAAATAAATAATGATGACCACTTGAAAAGTTAATTAGAATGGGCCATACTATAACATACTAAAAGTTAACAGAAAGGTGAACCACCCCTTTAAATGACTTAAATGAGGATTAATTGGCAAATGAAGGTAAATGTTGATAAATGCAAGATTATACATTCTTTGGACTTTTGTGTATAACAAGCTGTGTAATTCTAGGCAGTGTTATTCAGTGGCTCCTAAAGCAAATAAGGTGTTTTCTAGCTTTGAAAAAGGAATTAACCCAGGGTATATAAAAATAATTTTGCCTATTTGTAGGTTTCTGGTAAGATCTTAACTTGAGTAAACAGTGCCACTCCAGTCCTTAAAAAGGATATTAATGATCTTAAAAGAGCTTAAAGACGTGCAACTAAACTGGTAAAGGGGATGGAAGATTTAATGAGGGTAGATTGTAATGGTTGGGGTTGTTTTCTCTGGAGGAAGGGAGCTTGAAAGGGTACATGATTATACTTTACAAGTACATAACTTGGCAAGGTGTGGCTGCCAGAGAAAGGGGGAGCTAAAGATCAATTTAGTGCTACCTTTCAGACCATGCTGCATTTTTGAAAACCTTATTGCAAATATTAAACAGGCTATTGATTTTCTGAAACTGTAATAATGATGAGGACCCCCTATAATGTTGTTAGAAAAAAAATATTAGATAATATTGTTTGGGCCCTGCAATCCTAATTAAAAATGGCAAATGATATCAAAATAGTGCATTTAACCATAATTGAAGCATACTTTTAGGCTAATGGTAAAAAAAAAATTTCTAATGGCGAGGATACATCAATTCCAGTTCTATGCTATAGATGAGTTATTATTATTTGCAAAATTTCCGTTCATAGCATGGAACTGAAAATGACACATCCTTAAATTGGATAAATGAAAGAGTTCATAATAGATCATGCAATTGCACTGGCTAGGACACGGCTCATCTGTCCAATGGAATTGTTTGGGCATTTGCACCATATACCTTAAAAGGGATACCAAAATCTCTTATGGTATGGATTATACTTTAGTACTGACCTTTCAGCCTTATCTTAAAATTGCTGCACACTGAAGCAATATATATTTGCATATTTCAGTGCATGTAGAGGCTTTGTACAGGTGTCACAAATCTACATGCTTGGCAGGCATAGGTGCCAAGGTATAAAGGTGAACTGTAACCCTTAACACAAAGATCACTATAACATTATATTTCACATAAAATATGTCCTATTGGATTATCAAAAGATGCCCTAACACACACTTGATGAATAACCAAGCATATACATTTACAAAATGGAAAAAAAATTATATCTGCAAAATGTACTATTTTTGAACTTTCATTTCTATCCCTCTCAAATAAACTCTAAGGCAGGTAGCCGACCTTCTAAACTGTTCAAGCTTGATATATTTCTCAGCTACATCAGAGACATTCTGGGTGCGAATGTGGGAAATAGTAATGGTTGCTTGTGAAATATTTCAGTCAAGCTTGAGGTTTGTGTAAAGTAGGAACTGAAGCTGCAGCAGGGAAATGTACCAACTAATAAATGATACGGAGTTCACTAAGCTGAGCTAGTAAATTGTAGTCAGTGACCTAGTTTACTGAGCTGCGACCATTAATAAATGAGTGGGAATGAAAAAGATTCACATTTTAGTAAGCAATTCCAAAATAGAAAGCATTATTCAATTTGTAATTGAAGAGTAAACTGCCCTTTAAATAAAAAGGTGTGTGGACCATGTGAACCATCGATGTAACAATTAAAAAAGTTCCATTCAATAGATTTAGAGTTGCTGATTTTATTGGCTGAACACTAGTCCTGATAATCAAGCTGCAGATATTTTCTTTATTCCTGATGCAGAGTACTCTCACTGTATTATGCTAATTCCAATTCAGTTTATAACTTTAAGATATACCCGATGATGTTGGGTCTTCAGAAAAGTCAGGTAACTCCTCAGGAGGATCCCCGTAGAATGAATTAAATTTGTGGCTAGACACAGCAGCTAGAACTGCTCCCTGCAAAAATCAGAATTATCAGAACTGTAAGCATGTGATTAGTCAACATCTGAAAAATTTACCTTAATTGTTTCACATAAAGTTCATCCACAACCTACTTGGTCCAGTGAACCTAAGCAAATTTATATGCACTGAACAAAGCTGCACGAGGTGCTAAAGGAATATATATTTTACAATAAAGGGTTAGATACAGCAATCAAGTGTTAGGTCTTTTGAGGATTGCATTCTCTAATTCTCTCACCCCATTGTAATGAGCTTAAACAAACAGTATTTATTACCTGGTTACCTACACTATGGTTCCCCAGGTCTAATAACCATGTTATTTATGTTCTCTGTATGAAATAATGCTTTTTGGATTTTTATACTGAACAAATAAATGCACAAACCTCTTCTTTTCTTTAAAGAGAAGGAAAACCCCACCAATGTTTAATGCAATTGGAGTTAAAACTCTTGTGTATAGTACATACTGTAAGTAACATTTTAAAATGTAATGTAATTTTTCATTAGCTATTGCCATTGTAACTTGAAACTGGGTCTCATGTGTGCCAGCTTATGTGCACTATTTTAAAGAATCTGATGAATCTGATCAGTGCTCTAAAAAGGTATTGGGAATTTGGTTTTCACAGCATTATTAAATATAGGTTTGGATTGCCATGTAAACAGCATTGATATCAAAGAATACATCAAAACCATGTGTTTAAAGGAATTGTTCGTTATAAAAGTAAAAACTGGGTAAACAGACAGGCTGTGCAAAATAAAAAATGTTTTCAATAT
>CM044434.1:47861571-47879010 GCA_024363595.1 Xenopus borealis | reverse complement strand
TATATATATATATCTATATATCTATATCCAAATGTTATTTTTAACCTTGCATTGACCCAGCTACATTTTGTGATCCCAGCAGTCATAGAAAAAAATGTAAACAAATTGATTGTTCAAGTGAGTATCACAATAACTGCACCCAATTGCACTGAAGACAGTTGGGCTTTATGTGGCTATTGAAAATGATGTATTACAAAGAACAACCAAGAAAAGCAAGATTACCTTTAGCCAAGGATGATTAAGTGCCTCATACACGGTTATCCTTTCAGCAGGATCCAGCATTAGCATGCGTCGCACCAAATCTTTGGCACTTTCAGATATATGGTTCCACTGTCTAGGATTCATCTGAGTAATGTAACAAAACAATAAGGATTACTAACGAAAATTGCAATACATGAGAACCCTTTTTAATAACATATATAGACAAATAATCTCAAACAAAACTATATAATTGCAACAAACAAAAATGTTGGACAGTCCTTTACCATATAGTTTCTGGAATCCCTATTTTCTATTAAAGGGGTGGTGCACCTTCAAACTAACTTTTATCATGTCATAGAATGCCCTAATTCTAAGCAGCTTTTCAATTGGTCTTCATTATTTTTTTATCATTTTTGAATGATTTGCCTTCTTCTGACTCTTTCCAGCTTTCAAATGGGGGTCACTGACCCCATTGAAAAACAAATACTCTGTAAGGCTACATATGTATTGCTATTGCTGCTTTTTATTACTCAGCTTTTAAAGGACATGTCAACCCAAAACATTTTGCCTAATAAAAGAAAACACAATTATAAGCAACTTTCCAAAATTAATGCATTACAAATTTTTGGTGCTTTAAAAGTTATTTTTAAATGTAATTGCTATTGAAAGCAGCATTTGCATAATTCCTGGTTGTTACATTTTAAACAATGTTGCAAAAGCCAGTCTCCTCCGCCAGAGCCACCAGTACAGAGAATAGAAATGGACAAACACTGCTTTCAATAGCAATACATGTAGAAATAACTTTTAAACCATAGAAAAGATGTAATGAATGTATATTTCAAAGCTTCTTAGAATCATGTTTTCTTTTATTAGGCAAAAAATTATTAATTTGAATTCAATTTGAGTTTTCACGTCAGGAAAATTAGTCAGAGGTTTTTTTAAATAAATAACCCAGAGTCAAATTTAGAGTATATTTGAATAGAGTTTAAAAAAAAGAAACTTGCATAGAAATTCGAAAATGTTGTGAGTAGCATAAATTGGGTAAATATAAAATGTCCTAAATGTGATTTTCACAAGGTAGTTTGAGATAAGAGGCTGTAAAAATGTAACTGAATTCAAAATGTTACAAAAAGTGCAAAATTGGATTACATTAGTAATTTCGCGGTTTCATTTCCAAAAAAATACATGGTTTTCAGGGGTCAAGCACAGTTGTTTACGAAGCCACAAAAATTTGTATGCAGTTTTTACCCTTCTGTGTCGGTCATGAAGAGACGTAAAATGTAATCATTTTTGGAATCACACTATTCTGAAGATCCATGATATTTACATTTAAGATGCTGTGGTCTTTTGTAAACATCACTGAAATTGGTAAAGATTTGCCTTGGAGTACAAAGACCACGTTTTGCATTTTCAGAAATTATAGTTTCCAAAAACGTATTTCCATGTGCAAAAAAATACTCAACAACAAAGCATGGTATCAACCGGTGCGCTTACCCCAATTACAGAGCTATAGAGATAGTCTGTTTGCCCTGATCGATCACGCCCTCATCAAGGGGGTGATCGACCAGGACACATGTGACTTCCTTAAAGTTAAACATCCGAGAATTCCAACCTTTTATGCTGTACCAAAGGTTCACAAATCATTAGTGGAACCTTCAGGTAGACCAATCGTCTCGGGCTGTGGGTCACTTGGTGAACCCATTTGTGAGCTCATAGATGCAGTATTACAACCTTTGGTCACACAACTGGATTCTTTTGTGTTAGACACCACACACCTTTTGAGGGAAATTAATGGCCTGGTGTTGGACAACAACTGTATACTAGTGGGACTGGATGTTGAGGCCCTATATTTGAGCATTCCACACAATCTGGGACTAAGGGCCATACAAAGCATCTTTGAACGCATTCATCAACCTATTAGTGAACAACACAAATTTATTTTGAAAGCACTTGACTTTGTCTTGCACCATAATTTGTTCCTCTTTGATGGTACCCACTATTTACAAAAGCAGGGAGTGGCCATGGGAGTGAAATGTGCCCTGAGCTATGCCAACCTATATCTTGGCGAATGGGAGCGACATATCTTTACTGATGAGAGATACGAGATGTACCTGTGCCACATTCTTAGGTGGCACAGATACATCGATGATATCATGCTCATATGGCAGGGCCCCGAAATCCTTATTAAAGGAATTTGTGGCTAAGCTGAATAATAACGAATTTAATCTTTCATTCACTATAACTTTTGACCCCTCGAGGCTGGAATTCTTAGATATAGAGATTAAAAAGGACACAGATGGCAATGTGTCCACTAACCTATACCGAAAAAAAACAGCTAGCAACAGCCTCCTCCATGCCAAGTCCATGCATCCCAGCAAGTGCATTGAGGGTATCCCTAGGGGCCAATACTTAAGACTAAGAAGAATATGCTCCTCAGATGAGGATTTTTGAGTGGAGGCCTACAAACTATACCAACGTTTCAAAATTAGGGGATACAAAACCCGGTCCCTCCACAGAGCTTACCAATGGGCCCTAGCCCAAGATCGGGACGATCTCCTATCTCGCCCGAATAGGCAAGCATTACATAAAGACACCAAACATGCTCATACACAAAGTATATTTATTCTGACATATAATGAGAATGTTAGGGACATTCGTTCTATCATTCATAAACACTGGGACATTTTATCCAAAGACCCAGTCCTTGGTAACTTTATTACCTCTCATCCACTATTTACGTATAGGAGAAACACAAGTATGGGGGATCTTTTAACCCGTAGCCATTTCCAGAGGAAAAACAAAAACAGGTGCTGTAAGTCCTTAGGGAATTTCAGATGTGGTTCTTGTGAACAATGCCGTTTTCTAAAACCTTCCCAAACTTTTGGGAGAACTGGCTCTGAATATGACACACGCCATTACATCTGTTGCACTACGACTCATGTAGTATATTTATTCACTTGCCAGTGCGGCCACTTATATGTAGGAAAAACAAAGCGACCCCTAAAGAGACGCATTTATGAACATTTGTTGGACATCAAAAACTGTAATCTTTTATCTAGCATTGCTAAACATGTCCATTGCTTCCATGATGGTAACCTTGGGGGCTCCTATTTTCAGGGCATAGACTGCCTCCATTGCGACCTACGGGGGGGTGATCTGGATAACCAATTACTTCAGTTAGAAACTAAGTGGATTTTTAGGCTAAATACATATAAAACTGAATGTGGTCTAAATGGTCATTTAAACTTTCAAGCGTTTGTTAATAGATAATGTAAGTAGGAGCATAATGTGGCTTTACCTTACACATGTTATTTGGGATCTTATGGTAATTTGTACATTGATATTGCCAATTGATTACTTCACTTATTATTCCTCCAACTCAGAATTGTCCCCATTTATGATCATCCATATTCCAGTATAGTAATGTAATGTTACTTTACTAGCATCAGTGATTAAACTTTAATTTTCGCTACAATTATTTTGTGTTTCCACCATGCCTGGGGTGACTGCTGTAGAGAGTCATAAAAGTTAAGATGCAAATTCAGACTTAAGTATTTTATTTGAGCTGACATCGTAGATCGTGTGATGTACATCCCACTTTGGATATACTTTAATGAATGACACTCCTCTAATGGACTACATAGGCTCTCTACCTATCATAGCAGACCTTATCACGATACACGTGACTTCACCTTTAAGAAGACGTAACTTCCGCATTTGGGCCTCTTGACAAAGCCGCGTTTGCAGCGAAACAGGCGGTTGGGGTTAAAGGCGCAGCGCTGCGCAGACTTGGACGGGATCCCTTCCATTCGGCAGCCTGACTGTGAGATTTCAAAACCTATTAAGTGCCACTTGAACCTCTACGCTCCAGGACCATCACACACGAAGTTGGTCTGTATACGTTCTTTACTAAAATTGCGGGACTTTGGATGCATTGTTCTGGCGCACTATATCTGCGCATGTTCTGGACTGACAATATATGGCGGTTGTACTGCTAATGGGTACTACGAACAAATTCGATTGAAACTATTTGGTTTGGCACACGCCACCACTTTAGTGCAATATCTTATTTCCTCCATACCGCATATTTATTTAAGATGGAGCTTTCAACAGGAGCCTTTTGAGGTGCAACCTGAGGCTAGGCACGGTCCTATTGTTGTTGCTATTCAGCACATTTTTGTTACTCACAGCCTAAGTCCATAGTGACAGTCTGCGGATCTACAGACAGTACTTCCTATTACGAGGGGATACCTACCATTATTACAGCTATTGAGCTCTCTTTTTCTGCAGTGATCACTATATATCATATAGTACTTGTGTTACACATGTTATAAGGGATCCCTTTCTTTTGTTGGCAGCGCTGCCTGGTTTTTAATTGTATGTTATTTTAATTTGCTCTGCTTGGCATGGTGGAAAATAAAAATAGCTTTTTAAGATATACTTGTACTATGTATAAATATTCCAGACATAAGCGAGTCGAAAAATAGCCCTCCAACAATTTCGGTTTTCTCATTTCTACTTCATGTGGGCATTTCCACTCACACAGTCTGGTTAGTTTACTCATTATTACTACATATTTACCTTAATCCTCACTTGGCTTTTTGTGTGTTCTTGATTCAAAATTCACTGAATGTGGACACTTTCGAGCACAGTTTCGAAACACTTTTTAATAGAAGACACGTTTGGCGGCTGTAAATATAAGTGATGCCTTTTTATAAGCCTTTTAAGTGCACTTTTCATGATATATGATATTTATTCGGTACGAGTAATGTGATTGGACCATGTATAATGCACAGACACTGCTTGATGACGTCAGAGTGGTCTGTTTGGCACTAAAAATTCACCTATATTAGTATGTTTCACTTGTGTGGTATCCCCTGTTTCTCCTGAAGACGGCTCCAGTCAGGATGCCGAAACGTTGAGAATAAAGCACTAATTTTTTGCATCCAATTTGAGTCCTCGGAGTGCGGTGTGTCTGCCATAGTATGTTGTTGTTTTACCAGCACCCAGGCAGATGGGATTTGTTTTGAGTGCACCAGTCAGTCTGTATATATATATATATATATATAAAATAATCAACCAAAAATGTAAACTGAAAAAGGATAAAAGGATGATGTGAATAGATGTCTAACATAATAACCAGAAAACTACTACTTCTAATTTTAATTTTGCCCAACCTATATTTTTTAACCTGTTCCTTAAGGTATGGTGATCAAAATTACTAAAAAAAAAAAAAAGCCTCAAGCATTTTGGACACGAAGGGGCTGATTTACTAAGGCTCGAATTTGGAAGTGGAAAATGCTTCGAAATTCAAACATCGAAGTGAAATACTTCAACTTCGAAATTCGATTTATATATTTTTTTAAATTTTGGCTATTCTGCGGTCAAAGTAAAATCGTTTGATCAAACGATTTTTGCATACGATCCAACGATTTTACTTCGACAAAAAAAACTTAGAAGCTCTAGAAGGTTCCCATAGGCTAACATAGGACTTTAGCAGGTTTAATTTGGCGAAGTATTGAAGTCGAAGTTTTTTTTTAAAGAGACAGTACTTCGATTATCGAATGGTCGAATTTTCGAACAATTTTACTATGAATTGAAGTCAAAGTTGTAGTAACCTATTCAATGGTCCAAGTATCCAAAAAATTACTTCGAATTTTGAATTTTATTTACTTCGAAAATTCCCTCGATTTTACTTCTAACCTTAGTAAATCAGCCCCCAAGAGTAGTAATATCAAATATCCTAATAGGGACGGGTAGTATATCATATTAGTAGACTTCTATTTGGCAAAAATATGGACTCAGACATATTGATGCCCATTGACATTATTGTGGAAAAAAAAACTATATAAATTATATAAAAGTTAAAACCCCATTGTAAATAACGCAAAAGCAGTTGGTCAAATCAACCAGTAAACAACTATTTTTGATTGGTGAACTGCTAGTTAAAAAATTAAAGCAATGGTTTGATAGGTTGATAATGATAACAGCACTTGTTGGACTAGAGTTCAAGTATTCTGTAGCTTTGGTCATATAACACTAAACAAAAAGAAATCAATAGTGGAAGTTGAGTTCAGCATTAGAAGGGCACAGGGACAATCTGTAGAAAATCTGGCCCATAAAAAACTTGAAGGCACATGTGTAAAGCAGCCTTCCTGCCCAGTAATTTCCCATCTTGAGTAATGGTACCAAATATATCTTTAAGTAAGAAACTACATAAATTACACTGTTTATACTGCAAATAATTCACTCTACAATATAAAATTTAATTCCTGAACCAGTTAGTGTATTTTTTTAGTTGTAATAATGGTGTGCAACCATCTCAGATCATTTTGCCTGGACATGTTCTTTCAGAAAGAGCCAGCACTTTAGAGTGGAACTGCTTTCTGGAAGGCTGTTGTCTCTCATACTATCTACCAGGCAGATGTTATCTTGTGTTAGGAAGCGGTTATGTTGTTACCTTCCCATTGTTCTGTTCTTAGGCTGCTTGGGGGGAGGGGGGGTTATTATATTACTCCAACATGCAGTAAAGAGTGACTGAAGTTTATCAGAGCACAAGTCACATGACTGGGGGCAGCTGGGAAACAAACAATATGTCTAGCCCCATGTCAGATTTCAAAATTAATTTCAGTGCAGAATTCTACTGGAGCAGCACTATTATCTGATGTGTTTCCCAACACCTCATAGAAATAATTTGGAGTTGCTTCGAATGCAATTTTTTTACCCATATGCCTAGACTGTAATCTCTGACAGTTATTTAATAGTCATAAAATAAGTATTTTAATATCGCTACTCACTTTATACTTCCCTTTGATAATGCCTTCAAACAACCTTTCTTTTGTGCCATAAAAAGGCAAACAGCCACTAAGCAGAATAAAAAGAATCACTCCGCATCCCCAGACATCTACAGGTTTTCCATAGGGCTCTCTTTTTACTACTTCTGGTGCCATAAAATGCGGTGTTCCTACACGACCTAAAAAATAAGAAGAACATGATGAATGAAAATCAGTGTTGCCTCTTTTAATAAGTACCTTTTAAAAATATTTTAAGAGACATGCTAATATTTGTGAACTGGAAAAAGTTTGGTTAAAGGATTTGCTGCTTTGCAATGCTAAAGGCAAGTGTCAGGAAAGGTATTCTGTAGTGTCAGCAATATCTCTGCGCAGAAGTTAAAATGCTTTAAAGCAGGTCTGTCCAACCTGTGGCCCGAGGGCCGCATGCAGCCCAGGATGGATATGAATGTGGCCCAGCTTGAAATGCTTGGTTCCCGAGGAAATGTCAAAATGATATACAATATGTCTATTTACTGTAATATAAAGGAGTCCCGTATTGCAGTATATAGCTCCATATTGTAATCCAACTGGTAGTGTATTTCCTTTATGTGTATTGTATTTACTTTTACACATAAAAAGTGTGTGTGTCTCGTGTGTGGCCCAGACAATTTTTCTTTTACCAATGTGGCCCTGGGAAGCCAAAAGGTTGGACACCCCTGCTTTAAAGGGATGATTTGCTCATATTTGATCAAGTTGCATGACTCCTGAAAAAAACGCTTAATGCAATCATAAAAGTCTCAAACTAAGCATTCTTTTATCTTATAGTTTCATTTTGTAACCAATGTCTGGTCATTTAACTACCATGTTTGTTATACATCTTTAAAACATTGTCTAACTGGTCATCCGTATATAAAGAGATTATGACAAGGATACCTGGACACAAATTCTGTTGCTAAATAAGAAAGAAATAAGAAATAATATCACTGGACTGCCGATTTGTTTTGTTTGGGCTCCCAAAAACTAAAGACAGAAATGTGACTTTACAATCCAACTGTTAACCACAAATAAAAACAAAAGATATACAGGTATGGGACCTATTATACAGAATGCTTAGGACCTGAGGTTTTCTGGATAATGGATCTTTCTGGAATTTGGATCTTCACAACTTAAAGGGCAAGTCAACAACAAAATAAAACTTTGCCTAATAAAAGAAAATATTATTCTAAGCAACTTGGTAATATACATTCATTACACGTTTGTATTAGCACAGCAAGTCCAGCTGATTTGACTTATTTCTACAGATATACCATAACCTGGCTGAATGAGAATTTTCACAAACACATTTTCTATGGTTTTTAATTTATTTGTATATGTATTACTATTGAAAGCAGTGTTTGTCTATCCCTTTCTAAGACTGTTAATACAATGTAAGACAAGGCAACTGATGAACAGACCTGTCTTTGCTAGGAACCAAGACTTTTGCAACATTTTTAAAAAGTAACACCCAGGAGTTAATTCTGCTTTTTGCAGTAAACCTTTTTATTTTGGGGTTGACTTGCCCTTTACGTCACTAGAAAATCATATTATAAGGATTAATTATATCTTAGTTGAGATGAAGTGCAAGCTACTGTTTTATTATTACAGATAAAAGTTTTTTTTTTAATAAATTTAGATTATTTGGATAAAATGTAGTCTATGAGAGATGGTTTATACCATAATTCAGAACTGTCTGGATAACAGGTTTCCAGATAACGGATCATATACCCGTGTCCTATTTAAAACAATAAGCAAAAAAAGTATTTAGCACAAGTCAAATTTATGAACGAATGTTGAAAAAGAAGGAAGTTCAGTGTCCCTCAGGAGATAATCCATAAATGCTGCCTGCTAATTAGTTGATATAGATGACTATATTTTGCACCCTCAAGTTATCTTATGTAACTCGGAAGAGACAGTGTCATGTGATCTACAGGCAGTGACAGAACATGTTTGGCCTCAGCCCACTTTCCTTCAACTACAGCACACTGTATTGTGGAGGATCTATGAAAGTAGCCCTTAAAGGAAAACTATACCCCGAAAATGAATTTTTGAGCAACAGATTATCAGATTTATCAAATCAAGTGACATATAAGAATCTTACCTACCTGGTATATATATTTAAATAAATATTGCCAGTTTACATCTCTTGCCTTGAACCACCATTTCATGATCGTCTGAGTGCTGCCTCAGAGATCACCTGACCAGAAATATTTAAACTCTAACTGTAAAGGGAAGAAGTGTTGAAGCAAAAGACTCTGTCTGTTAATTCGCTCATGTGACCTAACTTTATAGTTTGTTTGGTATGTTTGTGTGCACCGTTGGATCCTAGGATCCCAGGAGGCTGTCCTTATTTTTCAAAATGGCTATTTTCTATTTATGATTACCCAATGGCACATGCTACTAAAAAAGTGTATTATTTGAAAATGGTTTATTTACATGAAGCAGGGTTTTACATATGAGTTGTTTATGCAATAACTGTTTATAAAGACCAACATTGTTCGGGGGGTATAATTTTCCTTTAAACATTTGAAACCTCAAGTACTAAAGCACTGAAATACTGCAGGTTTGTTAATGGCTTGGCAAGCTGCTGATGCTGAAGACTGACATTAATTATGTAAAGTAATTGAAGTAAATGTAGGATTTTTACAGAAGTTTACCAGGGCTAAGCAGAAAAAAAAAAGACAAAATATAAAACAAAATTGCAAATAGCCTCAGATTTCAGCCTCCCCCACATGCTTTATCGTTGTAGGCTATGGGAACCAGTGTGTATGATCCTACATATTGCCAGGTTGTTATTATGTAAGCTAAACATGTACGTTGAAGAGGCATATGTTTTTTAACAGTAGTAGACTAGGCAAAATGAGTCTACTGAACTGCTCTTTTTGGTCACCAATTGCCATGTCCTTTACTCCCTTCTCTAACTGTAAAGTTGGCTTGCGCCGAGGCATGGAACTCAATGGGGAGGGGGTGGAGGGTTTATTAAAGATTTATTGATACATTTCTGATTAACGGGTCACTATCCCTACATAAAATTCACTTGTTGAAAAATACCTTCTAAGGCAAATCCACCAGCCAAACTCAAATATAAAACATATTCCCCTCAGACATGTGCTAACTTCTAATACAACACTGTCAAACGAGAACCATCCCACAGAGGTGGTCCCCAACTTTCTCCATCTATGTGCTGAGCCGAATCCGACTAACCCAAGGGATGGCCCAGGGTCCAACAATTGAAATTTTACTGCAGTCCTACTGAGCCCTGGGAATTTTTTAAACATGCTGGTTTTAATTGGGCAGGCTGTTGGGGTGCCATCATACATGGGTTAATAAGCTCTCCAACTTTTCATCTCCAGACTGGCAGCATATTGGCATGTGTATGGGGGGATCCCAACTGCCAAATTAAATCTGGATTCTGGTACTGTAAGCACCATAATTATATTAAAGGGGTTGTTCACCTTTGGGACCATAAAGCTAGTTTAAAGGCCCATGCCGTAAAAAAAGATTTTTGCAATGTATCTTTATTGATTGATTTCAGAAATACATACCATAGAAGTTGATCATCTCTGCAAAATCTATCAGTTGTCTCTCCTATGAATCCGAGATTATGGGACAGGCTCTGTATAAAAAAGACAGGTTGCCATATAAGGAAGTTGACGATTGACTCTGCACAGAGCATGCTACAGATGAAGCCACTTTGGTTTGTGTGTCTGAAACAGAATAACTACACTCAGACATCCCACTTTTCCCATTTAATACAGAAAATTGCATCACAGTATCCCATCTAATTAAAGTGTTCACAATTGTAAACAATGGCGCTTTTGTATGCTAATGAAAAGGTTAAATGCATTAAATGAGTTAAGATGACTATAGATAACATAGTTTCTTCAATTAGTCCCGAGACATGAAGTATTTAACACACAAATCCAAATGGCTTCATCTGTACCTCTCTCTCTCCTGCTTCATTTGCATATTGTTGATCCAATTGGCTGAATCTTGCCAGCCAATGGAATTGAAGAAATACAAATTAAGCAGGAGAGAGATAGCATGCTCTGTGCAGAGTCACTCGTCTACTTCCTTATATGTTTTTTTTCTCCCCCACAGAGTGTCGGCGAACCCAAGACACAGAAGAGAACAGAGAGATTTGGCAGAGATGATCCATAGCTTCTATGGTATGTATCTCTGAAAGCAAACATTTTAGGTAATAAAGATAAATGACAAAAACTTTTTTTATGATATGGGCTTATAAACTAGCTTTATTGTCCCAACCCCTTTAATCAACTAACTTTCCAGATGGTAAATGTCATAATCTGACAAAATTTTAACCTTATTCTTTATATATATATATATTTTTTTTTTATATCAGTTGCCTTCCTATAAGACACCTTTTAAGCTTTCACTGAAGCCAGTGATCTTCTCACAGATTTGTATACATGTTCACAAAACCCAAAAGAATGCCCCAAAGGTAGAAATAAATGAGTGCAGCATAGTTAATTAGTTCTAATTCTGTACTGTAACGGACAAACACAGTTTAGTTCAGCAAGTGAATGTCAGCACTGTGCAAGGGAATGCATGCACTGTAGAGTTTTTCAAACGTGCTTCCACATTATAGCAGTATATGTAGCAGTGCAAACCTTTGGCAGGGACAGAGTACAAAATTGTGCACAGAAATAGTGGGGGCATTAGTGTGGTGGAAGATCAGAAGGAAAAGGCAGGATGACTATTTAATGTACTCAATGAACAGTAGCACAGTACAAGGAAAAGCTGAGCTAAAGTGTTTTATTGTTGTAGATCCCAAAGAAAAGGGAAAGTTAAAATCACTGGTGGGTGCACCCCCAAGAAATTATAATCCCATACATGATACCTATGGCCGGTGCTCCAGCCTGAGGTACTGCTAAGTACCACTATTTTTCTTGTTAAACCTCTTTTGCCCCGGCCAGGGCATGCACAGTACAGTTAAAAGACTTTTTATATTACAAAGTTCAGCTTTCTGCTAAAATGTGCATGCTCACCTGCTGAGAATGAAAGGGCACCTATCATCAAAACCAATTACCCCCAACCAAATGTGCGGGCTGATAGAGCCTGCATTCCGTTTGGGGGTACTGTTTTTATTTTTAAAAAATGCCCCTCGCCAGCGCGCTCGCACCGGGAGGGAGCTCTCGGTGCGAGCCACCATGACAGTCTCAGCGCATGGGCATTTGCGCGTGCGTGACGTCAGGTGCATTCGCATTCAGAAAAGTGGTCCGTGGCATTTAAAAAAAAAAAAACCCACCAGTACCCCCAACCGGAATGCGGGCTCTATCAGCCTGCACATTTGGTTGGGGGTAACTGTTTTTGACGATAGGTGCCCTTTAAGTAAAAGCAAGATTGAGATGTGGTGCTCACTCAAGTACCTGGGTTGCAGGGGCATATTTATATTAAGGCACCCGAGGGCCTGTGTTTAGGACGCACCCCAGATTTTTTTTTTAAATCCCACCACCATTCGCCATGGATTTTCATAGGAAAACCGGTGATGGAGCTACGATGGGGAGGGGCATGACATGATGTCACACACGTGGAGTAAGAGGAGTGTTTAGGTCTGGTGCTTAGGGCGGCATCGGACCTAAATACAGCCCTGGTAAGGGATCAGGTAAGCAATTTAGTAGCATTAACTTATGTTTTTTAACCTCTTCAAAATTCTTTGTGTTGTCCACTATTTACACTTCAGTTTTAAAGTGTTAAGACATTAAACATAGCTGCTACTGCTTTTCATTTTGCTATACAGTAGAACACCCATTTTACATCCCCTGATTTTAAGTTTTCCCTCATTTTGCATTGTTGTTTTGTGGTCCCACCTATATATTATGCATAATACATTTCCCTGATTTTAAGTTTTCCCTGATTTTACACCATTTTTTTCTGGTCCCCTGAAAAACGTAAAATGAGGGTTCTACTGTATGTTCTAAAAACAGAAAACAGTAAGTTGGCGCAGTACCTTGACTGCAAGTATGTGTGGTTAAACTGGTAATGTGTCCCCAGACTTCACTTAAAACTCTTGTGACCATAAAGAAGCGAAGACAAGCTGAAAGCTTAATGGAGATAATGTCCAGTATGAACTGGCTATATCAACCCTCAATCCCTCTTCTCCTGCGTTGGTGTGTCTGACATCTGCATACTTCAATTCTAAATCTCTCACACACACAAAACACACACACACAAAACACACACATACAAAACACACACACACGACCATTGTCAAAACTGGCCAGTTTTCCCTATACATTCAGAGCCAAGACCTCTGCCCTAAAAAGGCTCCATATAATAATTGTAAATGGGTAAATGTCTATTAACATATTGTAAAATGAATTAGTGCTGACACTTTTATGACAAGCTAAAGACCTAAAGGAGAAGAAAAGTAGGATGGGGGTGCAAAAAGCCTGCTTTTCATTCTACTGCACATGGGCACTAGGCCTGGGGAGAAAGTTGAAGCAGTAGATGATTGCCACATGTTGCTCCTACAGAAGTACCTTGGATTGGTCTAGCTTTCAACAAACAGGAACACTAAGACCAGAGTCTCAGGTTAGCATTTATAGAAAAAAATTAAACAACCATGATGACTGGCCACCAATACTATTATTAAATGGTGTAACAATGCCTTTGGAAATGGGTGTTGGTCCGGGCAGTTTCTCTCTCTTAAAAGCCGCAAGCGGGGGAGGATTAATCTCATGGAACCAAATCTGGGGTCTAGTTTGTCTCTCCTCTTTGAAAGCTAATGGCGGGGGAGGACTAAGCCCAATGGATAAAACCAATGCCCAAGTTGGGAGACCTTTATTTCAGGTAATGATCTCATGCCTGGAGGCTTTAGCATTTGATATTATGACCAGAGGTAAATAGTTAGGGTTAAACCATATGGGTTTTACCTTTATGTGGTGTGGTGATCTTATGATCATAATTTTGTAACTAAAAAACCCCTGTCTTTGTACACATGCAACTGCATAGATTACTTATATGACAGGGGACCAGGGAATGTGCATTGATCAATCTCTCCTCTTTTTCCCCTATGCGTATGGTTAATTTGCCCAGATCTTCCATTGTATTTTAGTACATTTTTTAGCTATGGAGTGCTCCCTTTCTTTTTTGCACCAATACTATTACTTGCCAGTTTCCATGCATGGGGCCAATGAGAGCTTAATTTTAAAGTAATTACACCGCAACATTTATGAAGGGTCGAATTTTGAATTCATGTGAAAACTCCCATAAACTTGAAATTCGAACAATCAAAATGTATTAATAGAATCGAATTTCAGCTCAGATGAATATGATCGACCTGTAAACTTAAATAGAATTAGATTTGAATTAGAAAAAATCAAATCAAAATTACAAAGCTTCATTTGAGTTTTTTTCTCCAAAAAAAACTTGAACGTCAGGAAGGCTGCAAATATCACTAAAAGAATCCTTGGAACTCTCCAACTCCATGGCATCTCCTCATGGCTAACTCCATGGCAAATAGTCAAATTTAAGTTCTTAAAGGGCCAGAGTATGATAAATCTCGAAATTCAAATTTGAATTAAAACTCGAATCGAGTTTTGATACCTCACAATTCGAATTTGAGTTTTGACCAAAATAGAAATTCGAATTTTCACATCGAACATTAATAAATCTGCCCCTTACTGTTATTTTGAGAAACTAAAGTCATAACCATTGGCACACATTCCTCTCAGCGTAAGGGGGGAAAAAAAGCCAAAACATAAATGGTTGTATGAATTAATCATACAAAAAAAAAAACAGTAACCAATACAATATGTAAATTTGTCCCTGCCAAAAAGAGCTTTTTTCAGTTTTAATTGTTAAATTAGGTCATATTGGATTCACACTTATGAAAAAGTTTGGGAACCCATCTTCTTTGGAGTTATGTTTATCATTGGCTTAGCTTTCAAAGTAGCAACTTTCTTTTAATATATAACATGCCTTATGGAAACCGCAAAAAAAGTGCTCACTGTGTTAGACAATCCATTTTCCATCAAAAGTAAATAGGTTATTGTAAAAGCTAGTTTATATACGATTTAAACCTGTCCTTCTCCTGTCTCTCTAGTCTAATCAGTTTTCTGAAGGATGGGAGTGGCCTGTTTTAAACCTGTACTTCCTATATGCTTACATCATCACTCCCAGACTTTGCCCTTTCCTATTTCCTATTGGACATAGATACTGCACTCCCCTTGTAATTCATTGGTTACTTGTGAGCAGTCACATAAATTCAAAGGTCACTGGCTAATTTCTCCTAAGGAAACTACAGTTGGTGAATGTCTCCCTTCCATTGGCTGCTATCTTGTGCGCATTACTCAAGTCTTGCATAGGTATAAAGACCCAGCATATCCCAAATCTAACACATTTTTACTATGCAAATCAAAATATGCATTAAGCACATATTTCTGTGTATTTGGCACCATTTGAAAGTCTCTGTCCCCAAAAGCATCCCAGCCATGTGGCAAACAACAACACAGCCATGCACATAGGCCTTTCACCTGCTGCTATTTTACCCACCAGCCAGTAAAATTATGCATTTTGCCAATGTTATAAAAGGGCAGGAATATAAACACAGGAAGGACAGTATTTTTTCCAACTTTGGAATTTCAGCCATTTGGTTGCTAGGGTCCAAATTACCCTAGCAACCACACACTGATTTGAATAAGAGACTGGAATATGAATAGAAGAGCACTTGAATAGAAAGATGAGTAATACTGTGGCAATAACAATAAATGTGTAGCCTTACACAGCATCTGTTTTTTTTATGGAAAGCTAGAAAGAGTCAGAAGTAGAAGGCATAGAAGTAAAATACTATTTAAAAATAATGCAGACCAATTGAAAAGTTGCTTGGAATTAGCCATTTTATAAACATACTAAAAGTCAGCTTAAAGTGATACCGACACTAAAAAATGAATTTTAACATACGAATGTACATTAAATGTTACTTATAGGTCATGTTGATCATTTTTTACCGAGAGGTTTGTTTTTGTATATAACTGTTAGCTGAGATGTCTAAGCCTGACTGGCTGACACTGTGACTTTGCCAACCTAACAGTCCCATCTCAGTCTGTTAGTTACAGTTTCTAATGATAACAAATGCCTGCTTCACAAATATAGCAGCCCCCTCATACAGGAAAATGGGGGATCAGACAGGTAATGTAAAAGCATCATGCAAATACTTTATGGCAAAGTTAGAAGTAGCTTTCAAAGCCAATATTATAATGGATTTTAAAAAAGAGTTTGATTTCAGGTGTCAGCATCTTTTTAAAAGTGAACCACCCCTTTAAAACTTTCTTTTAAAGGGGTAGTTGACATTAACTCAATTTGGTACTTTTATTGCCAGTTTTTGAACATTTTTTGCTCTTTCAATTTAGAGGCCTTTCCTGGGGGAAACTCAGGAAAAGTATATAACAAAGTAAGCAGCTCTTGCAAAATGTTCTGAACACCAGGAGTCTACCAGGATACCCAATATGCACAGATATACAAAATTATGTGGTTATGTATGGATCCCAAATGAAAATGGTGCATATACCAAAGTACTAAACCTCAATGCTATGTGAAAACACATAAGGAACAATACAGGGATAAAATTGCGTAATTAGGGGTCAAATAGTCATCCCATAGTCACGCTGCCATTGTATGTAATGGGTAAAGTACACGTGTGCGCATTTTATCCAATCAGAGGGGAATCAAATAGCAAGTGGATCAGATGCATGGGATGTATCCAGAACCCCCCAGATCCCAAGCATTCTGGATAATAGGTCCCATGCCTGTACTAATAAAACAGTAGCTTGTACTTGGGTTTGTTTTAATGTTTACTTAATTTTCTAGAAGACTGAAGGTATAAAGATCCAAATTCTGGAAAGATCCACTATCTGGAAAACCACGGGTCCTGAACAGTCTGGATAAAAGGTCCCATACTTGTACCACAACAAATCGCCATGTGTGCTAGCAGTCTGGGAATTCTTCTGCTTTTGGCCGAGCCAGACCACCGCCCCCCACGTCTTCGTTAAAAAAAAAAAATTTTGCAGGCGAACTGCTCTGCACATATGCATACCAGCATGGGCGCTGCATTATGGGACACTGCATTGGTTGATTGGGTGGGGCTCTGGAGAGCAGTCCCTGTCGGCCCCGCGCCCCCCAGTCCGACCCTAAGTTGGTGTGTAAAATAAACCCTGTTACTTCAGCAAATTCTGCTAAAATGTAATGTAAGTGACACTGGCAGAGTTGTGTGTGTCTGGAAAGGTACAGCGCACGCTCATTTCAGTATAGAATACAGACAAAATAAGAACACTGTGCTAAGATCATTTGCTTGTATTGCTCATTTATTTGTACAGCTTGTTGTGCAGAACTTGTACCATTTAAAGCATAATTTGAAAGACACACTCCAGAACCAACATGAACACACCCTCTCAACACTTAGCCCCTT
>CM044434.1:47843872-47861561 GCA_024363595.1 Xenopus borealis | reverse complement strand
CATACATGCTGCCACACCAAGTCCTAGTCTCACACACTTGCGACTAGCCCAACCCCCTACCACAGAGCAGTGTGCATGCAAATTAACCCCACTGACTAGGGATCAGAAGCTGACTGACAGGAGAAGCAATCAATCAGAGTTAAGCTTCAGAAACTGCTGCATTTGTGCACTTCCTTGTTTTATATCATACACACTCCTGGCAGAAGCAGGAAGTACAGCAGTCACTGCAGCGTTTTTTGGGGGGTCTGCGACCACCCCACTGGGGTCCCATGATGAAGGGACCCCATCTGCAAAGGGATCCATCTGAGGTGAATATCTCATCAACTGCACATTTTGGTTAAACATTTATATGGAAAAGCTTGTTATTTTTACATGAACTGTTACATTTTTAAATGTTCTATGAAGGTGAACAACCCCTTTAACAGAAAATATGCAATATGCATCATAACAAAATTAGACCGGTGCATAAATTTAGGCACCACAAGAGAGATATTACATCAATCCTTTTGCAAATGTAACAGCCTCTAGATGCCTCTTATAGCCTTTGATGCGTGTCTGGATTCTGGATGGTGGTATTTTTGACCATTCGGCCATACAAAATCTCTCCAGTTCAGTTACATTTGATGGCTGCCGAGCATGGACAGCTTGCTTCAAATCATCCCATAGATTTTCAATGATATTCAAGTTGGGGGGACTGTGACTGCCATTCCAGAATATTGTACTTCTCCCTCTGCATAAATGCCTTTGTAGTTTTCGAAGTGTTTTAATGGTCATTGTCTTGTTGGAATATCCAACCCCTGCATAACTTCAACTTTGTTAATGATGCTTGAACATTATCCTGAAGAATTTGTTTATATTGGGTATAATTCATCCGACCCTCAACTTTAACAAGGGCCCCAGTCCCTGAACTAGCCACACAGCCCCACAACATGATGGATCCTCCACCGGGTGTTTATTTTTGGAATGCTGTTCTTCTGCCATGCAAAGTGCTTTTTGTTATGACCAAATTACTCAATTTTTGTCTCATCAGTCCAAAGCACTTTGCTACAAAATGACTGTGGCTTGTCTAAATGAGCTTTTGCATACAAGCGACTCTGTTTAAGGCGTGAGTACAGAAAGGGATTCTTTCTCATCACCCTGCCATACAGAAGTTCTTTGTGCAAATTGTGGTGAATTGTAGAACGCTGTACAGGTACACCACCTGTAGCAAGATGTTCTTGCAGGTCTTTGGACGTGATCATTGGGTTGTCTGTAACCATTCTCTCAATCCTCTGCATTTGCCACTCCTATATTTTTCTTGGCCTGCCAGACCTGGGTTTTACAGCAACTGTGCCTGTGGCCTTCCATTTCTTGATTCCATTCGTTAAAATTGAAACCAACAGTGTAAACCTTTGAGATAGCTTTTTGTAGCCTAAACCATGATACTGAATCCCATGCTGACGCTGTGACTCTTCAGAGGAGAGTCTAACAGAAGCATAACTTGCAATTGGCTGCCTTAAAGGAAAAGTAAATGTTTTTCTTTTTCTTTCTGTAAATTTGCTCTAAACAGCCCCCCAGATTAATGTACCTTAGTCCCTGCTGCAAGTCTGCTCTGGTTTCTGTGTTATCAGCAGCTTGTTTCACCTTCTTCCTGGTGCAGAGTGAAGCCCAGCCCCTTAGTTTACTGAGCAGTCCATTTGCTGCTGTTCCACAATAGAGAGGAAGAGGGAGCCAGTGTTTCATTAGTAAGCTAGTTTCCCCAAGCAAAAGCTGCTGCACACACTGGTCTCTGCTATGTCATAGTATGCAAATGATCTTCTGGACTAGTCCAAGAGATAAGGTCAGCTCAGAAAGCTAAGGGGCGGGGCTTCACTCTGCACCAGGAAGAAGGTGAAACAAGCTGCTGATAACACAGAAACCAGAGCAGACTTGCAGCAGGGACTAAGGTACATTAATCTGGGGGGCTGTTTAGAGCAAATTTAGAGATAGATAAAAAAAACATTTACTTGTTCTTTAAATACTGTACCTTTTTACTCATGATTGGGCACACTTTCCTATGAAGTTCAAGGCTTAACATGCTAATCCAAACAATTTGGTGTTGCCAGTAATCAGTATCGAGCAAGGGGCAAGGGTACCCACATTTTTGCACAGTCACATTTGATTTAATTTCATACAACTGAATACTGCTTCACTAAAAATCTTTGTTCAGAAAACACCCCAGTACTCAGATGTCCCTGGGAAATTAAAGACATACCACTGTTTGTTTTTTATTAAGTGGAGTAAATTATTATGCAGACTGAGAGGGGTTCCCAATCTTTTTCATGACTGTATATATAAAAATATATTTTTAAGAAGTTACTTACACTGCAGTTACACTGCAAACAAAATCATGAGTATGAATAAATCTTACCTCCAGCTACTAAACCAGACTCCCCTAACTGTATTGCCACTCCAAAACCTCCAAGTTTGACAGGTGCAGAGTTTTCTTTTGAGGCAAGCAGCACACAGTGAGGCTTAAAGGAAGAAACAGAAAGGGATTAAACCAATATAGAATACTTTGAATTAATCAAAATAAATGAAGTAATTATCAGCCTGTATTTTCTTTGTTATGCAATACAAGTTTGTGTTGATTACAATAACAAAGTGATGGGTCCATTTATATACATGAAATATTCTGCATGATTTCTTTAAAAGAAAACTATACCTGAACATGTAAGTCTACATAAAAATATAGTCCAGAATACTGCATAAAACAAAACACGGGGTTTGTCTTAATAAATTACCTTTATAAAAATATGCTCTAGTTGTATGAGCCTTTGGATTACCCTAAACACATCTCCTCTACTGCGGGCAACTAATCTACTCGAATTGCCTTCCCGCTAGCAAGTGCCCGAAACTTCCTCACAAGGCAACTTTGGTTGATTTCTGAAATCAGAAGCAACCAATAGTCTTGTAGGCGGGAAGGCAGTTCATGGAGATTAGTCGCCCACAGTAGAGGAGATTTGCGCTGGGCGACTAATCTGCCACCATCCTTAAGTACTAAGGGCCATTCTTGGCTTGTAAGATTAACTGTGCTTGCATGCAAACCAAGGGCATACAGAACTTTATGGTAGGATTCTTTAATAGCTCACGTATGATATAAAATATATCTTTCTTAAGCATTCATTCTGAAGGTATAGTTATCCTTTTAAAAAAAGCTTTTTAAATAACGTATTTTACCTTCTAGATTTTTTATAAAAGTGCAGATTATTTATTTAAAAAAATAGTTATTTATATGAAACACACTCAATTTCACTATTTCAATAGTGAAAGTTAATAATGGCACATTCATAGTAGAGCGGATAGCCGAAAAGTTTTGCATGCAATTTCCCCGGGAAATTTTAAATCAAAGCAGGAGAAAGTTGATCTCTCCATGGTGCTCGTTAGAAAAAACCCGGACCGGTGCGGTTTTCGGCTGATAGGAGCCCAGGGTATCAGGTAGGTAGAAGTAGGCACTTGGGGGTGCCTAACTTTGGCACCCCCAAGTGTAAAATTCCGTTCCTTCTCCTTTAAATAAATGTGCCTCTAGATAAACCCAACAGGCTGGTTCTGCTTTCACTATGGATGAATTAGCTCTTAGTTTGATCATGTAAAAGGTAATGTTAAATTATTAAAGAGAAAAAAAGGCAATTTTTTAATATTTGTATTATTTGGATAAAATTTAGTTATAATGTGCTTTCCAGATCGGTTTTCCAGATAATGGATCCCATACCAGTACCTTAAATGTGACTACATACTTGCCTTTCCTAACATCCCGTAAGTGCAATTTTATCATTTAAAAATAAATTACATTACATAACAGAGCGTCTCCCTCAGCTCAGTTTGTGAATATTATATTCTACCCTGAGAAGTAATAACACTGTTGAGAAAGCTTAATACTAACATGCAGGATTACTGTTAATGGATAAAGCTGCCAAAAACCAGCTCAGGAACAGCACCATCCTGAGTTAAAAATTAGACCTATTTAATGAAGTCTACATTAAGGAACAAATTTATTAACTTTCTAGTTGCCACTGGGGGAGGGTCGGAATTACAGTTTTTTTTTATATTGCAATTACTACAATACACTTAAGTTACAGGCAGGAATAATACAACTGTGTACAATTAAAATAAATCGATTTCTTTAAAAGATCCATCTGACAGCACATATGGACAAAGCCATGCACAGAAGGAAGTGGCCCCTGCATTAATTAGTTAGTCATATAACACACTGGTCAAAAAAGAAAGGCAAATGCAAAGAATAAGTATGTAGTCTGAAAAGGCCAGTGAAATGTTTCTCAAGTAATGTATTTAGGCTACTTATAGAAAAGTCAGTTTGGCTGCTAATAACACACACAGTACAATGTTCCCTTAAAGGGTTATTCTTAGTTGGGAATCAAAATTTGATAGATTTCAATGAGACATTTAGAAAAGGAGTCTGGCCCTGGATACAAAATGCAAAGTGGACAGAAATCCCACAACTTATTTTATCATTATACCTCAGTTTCTATGAAAGTGGACCTTCACCCAAAAAAGTATTTTTTCTTTTTTTTTGCATTTGAAAAAAAAATATAATTCTAAAAAGCATACAAAAATACTGTACACAAAAACTTGCAGTGGTTTTAAAATAATTTTTTAAATGGAATTCGAATATTCACGCAAATAGTCTCGAATAGTCTCAATTCCATCTTGCGACTATTCGAATATGCAAATTAAGTATTTGAAACCATCGACTATAGAATATTAGGGCGCATCGAATAGATCGAATAAATATATATTCGAGCGCTCGACTATTCGTCAGTTCGCGTTTTTTCTGCGACTTTTGTAGAATCGTTCGATTCTGGCGGATAGTCGAAAATGCGCTGAAAACCGGAATATTTATTCGCCAGTCGAATTTGAGAGCTAAAAACCCTCGACAATTTGACCCTTCGTAAATCTGCCCCTAAATGTTACCTATAGGTCATGTTGATCATTTTTTGCCGAGAGGTTTGTTTTTGTATATAAAAGTTCCCAAGCCTGACTCTCTGACACTCTGACTGCCAACCTGGCTGTCAGCCTGTTAGTAACAGTTTCTAATGCTAACGGAATCCTGCTGTACAAATATGGCAGCCCCCTCATACAGGAACATGGGGCAATGGGGCAAGTTTAATTTCAGGTATCAGTATCTCTTTAATGTTAAAAACCGTATAGCCACAAAAGGACACATCACATGAAGACAATGTGCCCCCAAGCGGTCAACTTTTGACTGCATGTACTGAACATCCAACTGAAATATTATAATCTTGTTTGGTGTTGGTACATCAAAAATGTAATGTTATTGGTTAAACCAGCCATTCGCATATGCATCTAAACTAGCCAGAGGTGGTACATAACATTCATTATTTCATTGAAAAGTGTCTTTGCTCATTAATCCCACACACTTTCAACAGCAGGAGTTTTTATAATCACAAAGTAAATGCTCCTGGGAAACTTAGCGGCTGATTTATCAAACTGTGAATTCAGAACTCACCACAGAAAAACTCACGTGCTTTCTATTCATTTCTAGAGGATTTTTGGAACCATATTATCAATGGAGCTCACCATTTGATAAAAATGCTTTTAAAAATCCCATAGACATGAATAGAATGCAAGTGAGTTTTTCTGTGGTGAGTTCTAAATTCACACTTTGGTAAATCTGCCGCTTAGTGTCTTTTATTACATAAAACCGTACAAAATGTTTTATATACGCTGTATGTATTAACATGTGCTGTTTTACAGCAAGATACAGGAACCAATTCACACAGGACTGAAATTGGACTGTCTCACAGCATGAAGATGATTTTGTAAAGATATCTTAGGTCAGATCTGCCTCTTGTGCAGCTTAGTTTACCGCTTTGCTTCCTTTGGGAGAACAGAAAGCAGCACTTTTAAAATAAGATTCTTTAAAGCTGCATCACTTCTCAGAAGTCACATATCCTCCACTCGAAATACTCCGGTAGCGTTTTGACTAGAATACCACAACATGTAGGTGTTAAAGGGCTACTCACTTGTTCAAGTTAAATGTGAATGTGGACCAGGGCAGTTTTCTGCTAAGCACCATGTAGCTATCCACTTATTCTGCTTTGTCTTTCTTTGCTACTCTGAGGCCAACTCCTGCGCAGTAAAAGGAAAAGGCCAGCTTTTTTTTTTTTATTAGTTCAGCTTTTCATTCTACTGCATATATGCACCCCATGTGAAGAAAGAAGAAACAGACAGAGGATTTCCTTGAAGTTGAAGATTGGGATGGATAAAAAAAGATAATGAAAAAAGCGGAAAAACTAATTCACACTAACAACATAAATAAAAAATGTGTTTGTATTTGTAGATACAGTATGTTACTCTGACCTGCTAATAAAGCACTGTTATACTCTCCTTATCCTCGTCTACCAAACACAACAGTTACATATTTGGACTTAAAGGATAATTATGAAAAATACTATCTGTATATTTTAAATTTGTGAACTTTTTTTTTACTTTAGTTTTGACTTTTCAACAACATTATGGATTATGAAATCAAGCAAAACCTCAATAAACCATAGCATAATGCTCTTTCATATTTGATACAAATAGGAAATAAATGTACAATGGATAAAAACTATGTTATAACATTGAAAAATGAAGGGTTTATAATTTCCAAAAGGTGCCATTCAACAGTTGCAGAATATGTGATTCTATATACATATGCCACCAATTTTAAAAACAGGCCGTCATGCCACCAATATTAAAAAATAAAAAAAATGCCCGGTGTGCCATATTAATTTGATTTTTCTCACAACTCACAGAGTTGGAAATTCTACAGGTGGCAAAATATCCAAAACTGCTATCCCACTGTTAATGCAATAGAAAGGCATATTTGAGCATTTTACTGGCCATCAAGATGGAAATCACGCAAGCAGCAAAATGTACACAGTCATCCCAGGTGCCTTTTCAAAAATTATATGCAAGGGCACTACAGAAAAATAGCCGACCAATTATGACAGTAGCAAACAGCAAAATAATTATTCAAAGGATATCAAGCATATGTCAAAAGCATGTCCATTTAGCACATGATAAAAAAGCAAGACATGCTTGCTTTACTACACTAAAAATCATCTCTTTGCACCCATCTAAAAAGTCTTTTGCATAGTAGATTTTGTCCACAGAGGGAGCATAAACAACAACCTTAAATATAAGATTTTATTTTATCCATTTGGTCCCAGCAAGCATAGGCAGGGTATGGGGTCCCATTATGATGGTCAAACTGGATAAAACAATCTTGTACTTTAGTTTTGAAAATCCACTGAACTAAAGGAAAGTGACTGTTAACGACCATGTTTTTATATATCTCTAAGCTTACTGGGGCTCAACTGAAATTCTGGCCCATAAAAGGGGACCTGAACCTCAAACCTCTGTTGGTGCTTAGGATAGTATCTCAAAGTCTGACTTGAGATTCCAGGGACACACTCCTAATATACAGTACACATAGAATATAAATGTCACAATATAAGGCTGATTAGTATTTTAGATAATTGCTACATAACAGCACAGAAACCAGCGCAATTCGCATCATAATTTAATAATCAGCTTTGTAGCATCATCTTATTTTACAGACCAACCTAATTTTCATTTGATAATTTTTGACAACCCCTAAGCTTAGCTTCTCAACAGCTGCTCAGAGCCCACTGAGCATGTGATTGTTGCAGACACTTTCCAAGATGGTGACCCCCTGTGACAAGTTTGAAGTCCTGGATCATTGCTGCTACGGACGAGCTAAAACTTTAGGCTGGTGCAACAAATTCAGCATATAAAGTATGGCATTTTTAGCCATATTCATTTTTAGGGTTTAGTTTTCCTTTAAGGAAATGCTCATTTTAGTTTAAGTTTAAAAATTCTGATAACATTATGCATTAACAGAATGCAAGACATCAGCTATTTGTAGGTCTCATATTATACAATTTAATATTTTCCTCCTTAGTGTTACTTGGTTATTACCGGTTATAAAATAAAAGTTTTGACTGATGTTTTTGTAATGATTTTCTTTTCTGTGTAATAGGTTACATCCCAACTGCACAAATATTTACCTATGTAATGGATACTGTACAGGTCTTATTTTATTTTTTGGGTCTACTTGCCTCCGATAGACTGGTAACTGAAAGGTAAATATAAGACTTAATTGGACATGACTTTTCATAATTATTTATTAATGCAAACATTTTGAAAGAATAACTCTGGTGACACAATCCCAGTGATAAAAGTAGAAAGGATAGTAACTAGAAGAAATAGATTCTCTCATGCATGCACATAAAATTACTTTTTAGTCATTACTCTTGCCCTTTTACATCTCTTGCCTGGAACCCCCATTTCGTGATGGTCTGTGTGCTGCCTCAGAGATCACCTGACCAGAAATATTTCAACTCTAACTGTAACAGGAAGAAGTGTCGAAGCAAAAAACTCTGTCTGTTAATTGGCTCATGTGACCTAACTTTATAGTTTGGTATGTTTGGGTGCACCGTTGAATCATACGATCCCAGGAGGCTGTCCTTGTTTTTTAAAATGGCCATTTTCTATTTATGATTACCCAATGGCACATGCTATTAAAAAGTATATTATTATGAAAATGGTTTATTTACATAAAGCAAGTTTTACATATGAGTTGTTTTATGCAATATCTGTTTATAGAGATCTACATTGTTTGGGGGGTATAGTTGTACTTTAAAGGACAATTTTCAAATTTCCAATAAACTTCTGCTCTTTCACACCTTGGTTGCTTCTTGTCCCTTTATATTTGTCATTAGTGCTACAAGCACACATTACTTATTGTAAGGAACTTCCCATTTGGTTGGGAAATTATCTCAAAGTCTGACTCTAGTGCCAGCTAGTGTCCAATTCTTTTGACACAGGGGAAACCAGTTATCAATACACAATAATATTATCATAAAATCAAGTGTGATTTTTAACGTTCACATAAGAGGATCTTATGCAAGTTAGAAGGGTGAATAAATTTGGCAGCCGCAGTTGTGAATTTGCTGTGAATTTCCATGTGATGCCACCGGTGAATAACTTAGTTGAACAGTGGTCGAAAATTCACTGGAGAAAAATCTGCTGTGTCAAATGAATTTGGGTATGCCTCAGAATAGTCACGTGCATAAAAATTGTCTTGCATCAAAATTATTTGGACATCTATTGACTTTAATGCATTTGGACAAATTAGACGCTCGTATAAAGATGGTCGAGGGTGTCTAAATTGATGCACATCAAAATAATTTTAGCCCCTATTGATTTCAATGCATTTCGCATATATTTCAGAGAAGTGTAACAGGACAAATTCGTCCAATAACTAGTAATGAAAATATCACATACTCTTGACCTGCACTGGTAAACTGATGTGTTTGCTTCAGAAACACTGCTATAGTACATATAAAGAAGCTGCCAAGTAATGGTGGAAATTGAAAAAAGGCTACATGGCACAGGTTAAATAGTAGATAACAGATAAAACCATTATGTTCTACAGAGCTTATCTGCTATCTGCTGAGTAACCCGAGTCTTTTCACCTTTTAATGGTTGACCCATTGCTACACAGCAGCTTATTTATATAAACAAAATAGTTTATGAAGAAAACATAGCAGTTATACCAGTGCAGGGCAACACTGTATTAAATTACTTATTTTTTGATGTTACTGCTCCTTTAAGTTCAAGTTAAAATGTACAATAAAATTCTGCTCTATCATACCATGGTTACTGCAAGTTCCTGTGTGTTTATTATTAGCACTACAAGCACACATTACTTATTGTAAGGAACTTCCCTTCTGGGGTAAGGATTTTGACTGCTTTATTTTATTTCTGTTTTGTCTATTATATGTAACCTAGCAATGCAGATTTTTTACACAACTTAGTTTAAAGGGGCTACACACTTTGTTGTTGTCTTACAGACACGTATGAAAGCCTTATGAGGTGCTTGAACACTTGCAATAATCATCCAGAGTAACCTTTAAGTAGCCACTTGGTTGAGGTAAGCAGTTTTACCAGTCTACTTCACCATGATTATTTAACATGTCAGTATTTCTTTGGTACATTGAGATACACATTATCATATAAATGGTCACACAAGGGCATTTTCATGCCAGATGTTATAATGGTTTCATGGAGTGTTAGGGAAGAAGGCATCTGGTATTGTCAGCAGTAGAATTTAAAGTTGTGAGAAAATAAGTTTAGAATATGAACTGATGTTTTCATAATGCTTTTTAACCAATGCAAAGTTTAAAATGATGTAACATTTCTACCCAAAGCCAAAAAATGCCGGTGTTCACTTTTCTAAATATTTAAATTTCTCTCATCATCTGGAAACTCACATTTAGGGGCAGATTTACTATTGGTCGAATTCGAGGGTGAATTTACCCTCAGATTTGACCAATCGAATTGTGATCGAATAGAAATAATTTGATCGATAAAATTGTTTGAATCAAACGATCAAAAATAGCTAAATCCAATTTGGTAGTTTGAATCTGGCGAACTAGGCATTCGAATAAAAATTTAAAGGGCAGGTTATTTGACTGTTGAATATTCAAATAGATTTTTATTCAAATTATTCGATTTGATCAAATTTTCAAAATTCGATAGTCGAAGTGTTCTTTAAAAACATTCGAAAATTCTAATCTTTTTGAAAATTCGATCGAATTTCTAATCCTTCATGTGAATTTGATAAATCTGCCCCTTACTTTTAAAAAGCAACTATTGCAAAAACATAATCTTAAGGTTTACTATTTATTTAAGCACAGAACATTTTAAATAATACTAATGTTTTTTTAGGGAACCAACCAAAATTTGAAGTGGCTGCTGGGAGCCTGGCAACTAGCAACACTTCACTCTGGTGATCTATTCAATGCTTCATCCACAATAAACAAAAATAGACCACTTTTAAGAATGTGTTTATTTAATAATGTATAACTGCAAAGCAAATATTTCCAGTCACACTGAAACAAAGAAGAAGAACATCTGAAATGAGGGTTACTTGTGTCTCTATGAGGCACTTAATGCTTTTGTCTCATGGAAATGTTTTGTTAAAAAAAAAAGAAATTTGATATTGATCCTACAATATAGATTTACCTTTGACGCAACACAGGCAGACCCTGATGCCCAAAATTAATAGCATATGGCAGTGATTTTCAACCTTGTGCCTCCAGCTGTTAAGGAACTACAAGTCCCACAATGCAATGAAGGAGTCTGACAGCCACAGTCAGGCAAATGCATTGTGGGACTTGTAGTTTCTTAACAGCTGGAGGCACAAGGTTGAAAATCACTGGCATATGGAACATTCTATTTAGAAAATTTTTGCTTCCAAGCTCCATTGTCTATTTCAGGGAAAACTTTCCATCAATGAAAGTCTAAATCAATTGGAATTGGAAGCTTGACTGACTAGTTTTACAACTCATTCTATAATTAGTGGCTAACACTTTACATCAATCCCAGGTGCTTTAGTTTGTATGTTAAAAACTGTAGCAATTCAAAATATTGTGTATTTTAAATATAGCATCATTTTTTTTTCCTTAAGGGAACATTTGGCGAGGGGACAAATAAACATGTGGAACAACTCTTCTTGCCTCCATCCAAGAAAATTTTCTGCAATTGGCCTGCCTATAATTTACTCTATAATGTTTGTAGTCAGTGTTTCTGGAAATCTGGTCTGTCTCTGGATATTTACCAAATGTATTAGTAGAAAAACATCCACACATATCTATTTAATCAATCTTGCCATTTCAAATATTCTGGTTTCTGCTGGAATGCCTGTTCAAGCCGCTTATTATCTGAAAGTCCAATATATGCCTTTTAATTCTACAGAATGTCGCTTTTTAACCCAAGCTGGAAGCCTTTTAACACACAGCAGTATGTGTGTGAGTATTACCCTTTTGTGTTGGATTGCCATCAGTAGGTATGCCACCTTAGTAAAACATGATGAACTGATTAATAACGTAAAGCAAACACCTTATGAGAAAATACTATTTGGAAAGTTCCTAAAGTCTTTTCGTAATCCTATATTTGCCCGCTATCTTTGCATTGGTGTATGGATAGCAATTGCATGTCCAAATATTTGTCTTGCAACAATTAACACTCATAATGGTTCAAACAAACTTTGCATTAACGAAGAAGTGGAGATCGGGAAACCACACATGGTCATCTCTTCAAGAGTTGAACTAGCTTTGTTTTTCTTGTTTGTACTTACAGTAATATTATTTTACTGCTTTCTCATTCACTATATAAAGACGCTGCAAGCAAACAGCTGCATTGATGGAAAATTTCTGATATACAGAAAAGTAAAGAAAAACATTGTAGTCATAATGGCATTACTACTCATCTGCTTTGCACCATTTCATTTTGCAAAGCTTTTCATTTATGAACTTGTATCTTTTAAAGATTGTCAACTACTGAATATTTCTGTGGAGATGAAAAATATTTTTCTCTGTCTTGCTGAATTTAGAAGTTGTTGTGATCCTATTATGTATTTGTGTCTAGATGATACTTTCAAGAGACATTTCCAAACTCTCTTTAAAAAGAAACTAGAGGGAAGTTCAGCTCAACCACAGGCAATAAACATAACACCACTCTGAACAACGTAAAAACAATGACTCAGGATAATAAAACTGCCTGGATTTCCTCAGAAGTAAATGATCGGTTCATATGACGCTGTAAAGATCATTGGTCTGGGGGAGGTTGGAACACACAACTGTAGAAGATTTATTTACGTATACAATGAAATGTATTCTCTAACTGAATGCACAGGGGTATTGATATTTTGGAATAAACTGATGAAAAAGGAGTGACATACAGATGAAGCCACTTTGGATTGTGCATTTGACAGAAAAATTTAACTCATCTATCCCATTTGTCCCATTTAGCACAGAATATTGTGTCACAGCATCCCATCCAATTAAAGAGTTCACCATTGAAAACAATGGTGCTTTGGTATGCTAATGAAAAGGTTAAATGTATTAAATGAGTTAAGATAACTTTAGATAACACAGTTTCTTCAATTAGCCCTGAGTCACGACGCATTTAACTCACAAATCCCAGTGGCTGCATCTGTACAAGAATACTTTAATTATCTCTGTATTTTAAAAAAGCCATACGCACTACCATTTTTAAGTATTTAAAATGTATATTTGCAAATTCAATTTTGTAATTAGCATTAGACTGTATCAGCTCTTCAACATTATGAAATAGCACAAAGAAACAGCTAAAAGGATTAGCTAGGGACCATGACTGCTATTGCATAACATACTAAATAAGATCATTCAAATCGATGTACAGCAACATTTTTTTTTTACAATGGATTCTCATAAATGGCTCTCTCATAGCTTTCTGGATATCATGTTTCTGAAACAGACCATACCTGTATACTGCAATTAAAACCAGCCTACCCCTGGCCTACTTCTCCACCCGGGCTATTGCGCCTAAGTCCCTACTTACCGCTTCAAGCAGGTCCCCTCCAGCGATATTCACAGGGGCCATCGTCTGCACATGCGCAGTAGGACACCGGTACTACAGCAAATGTGCCGAAAGTTCACAGAGTTCGCCGCTGGATCCAGGAAGAGGGCCCCATGAAGAATTTGTTAGAAGAGAAGATGGCCCCTGTGAACATTGCTGGAGGGGACCTGCTTGAAGGGGTAAGTAGGGACTTAGTGGCAATAGCCCGGGGGAAGAGGTAGGTGGGGGGGGTTTGAGTTAGTGTTGGGGGGGTTAATTCCCCTTTAAACAGTAACACCAAAAAAATGTAAGTGTTTTAAAGTAATGAAAATATGTAGTTGCCCTGCACTGGTAAAACTCTATACTTCATATAAACAAGTGCTGTGTAGCAATGGTGAAAACTGAAAAAAAAAAAAAGCTACATGGCACAGTTTAAGGCAGTGATCCCCAACCAGTAGCTCGTGAGCAACATGTTGCTCTCCAACCCCTTGGATGTTGCTCCCAGTGGCCTCAAAGCAGGTGCTTATTTTTGAATTCCTGTTGGAGGCAAGTTTTGGTTGCATAAAAACCAGGTGATCTGCCAAACAGAGTCTCAATGTAGATTGATAATTCACTTAGGGGGTACCAAATGTCCAATCACAGCAATTATTTGGCACCCCAAGAACATTTTTCATGCTAGTGTTGCTCCCGAACGCCTTGTACTTCTGAATGTTGCTCACGGTTCAAAAGCTTGGGGATCCCTGGTTTAAGGGTTGTGACATACAGGCAGATTCAGGGAGATTTAGTCGCCAATGCAATCGCAGCGCTTCGATTTACGGAATCGCCTGAAGTTGCCTCGTGAGGAAACTTCGGCGATTCCGGAAATCAAAATGCAGCGAGTGCATCGGTGCTGGCGTTTTTACAGGTGGCGGGCAGGGAGCAGGCAGTTCAGGGTGAATGTCACCTCAGAGAAGAGGCGATTAGTCGCCAAGCAACTAAATCTCACCATCTGCCGCAACCCTAACTAAACTGTGTCACGGTTTAACTAAACTAAACAGATAACAGCATTATGTTTTACAGAGTTTATCTGCTTTGTAACCTGAGCCTTTTCTCCTTTGAATGGCTGCCACTTTGCTACATAGTATTATAGCTGAAGCAAACAGCAGTTTCGCTAGTGCAGGGAAACACTGCATTATATTTTTAATACTTTAATACACTTTAATTCTTTTATGTTACTGTTCCTTTAAAAGGGTTGTTCATCTTTAAATTAACTTTTGGTAGGATGGTGGGAGTGAATCAGTTTCCATCTGGATTTCATATATTTGTGGTTTTTGAGTTATTTAGCTTGCTATTCAGTAGTTCTCCAGTTTGCAATTCAGATTGCTAAGGTCCAAACTAACAATTGCATTGTTAGTATTATTATTTATTACTGGAATATGAATAAGGGTTGAAACATAAATATAAAAGGGCTGGAATAGAATGATGAGTAATTAAAAATTAGAAATAATTAAATATGTAGCCTTTGGAGCATTGTTTTTATTTTTAGATGGGGTCAGTGACTTCCACTGGAAAGAGTCAGAAGGCAAATAATGCAAAAACTATAAAAAAGAAAAATAAAGGACAATGGAAAAGTTGCTTAGAATTAGCCATTATATATCATAGTAAAAGTTAACTTAAAGGTAAAACACCCCTTTAAAGGTGAACATTTTGTGTGAAACCAAATAGGCATTTTCATTTTTTGTGTATTACTGTTCCTTTAAGAAATGGCAAAAATCTTTTAAATTAATATATATAATGTAAAGTGCTAAAAAATGGTTTTCTTCAGAAAGACTACTATAGTTTACACAAATAAGCTACTACTAGAAAGGAGTAGCAAATAATGGAAATATGGCTACTTGGCACCAGTTACACAGCTGATACAATCTGTAGAATATGATGGGTTTAGTTCTTGTATACAAATCTAAACCTGTAGAATTCTACAGAGCTTATTGGCCATGTAACATGTCTTTTAGCCCTATTTTAACTTCAATGGCTTGCATATATAAATGATAACTTTTCTCAAGCAAATATATCAGTTTTAACATTGTGGGGCAACAGCACATTATATTTTAATTACAGGGATTCTGCGGAATACAAACATCCAACTTGCACTTACAAACAAGGGTTTTTTACAGTAATGTATTGTGATCTACTTAGCCTTTATTAGCATTTGACTTTTATAAACCAATTTTAAAGTGATACTGAAACTAAAAAAATTGATTTTAATATATGAATGTACATTAATTGTTACCTAAAGGTCATGTTGATAATTTTTTGCTGAAAGGTTTGTTTTTGTATATAACTGTTAGCTGAATCTTCTAAGCCTGACTCTCTGACTTTGCCAACCTAACAGTCCCATCTCAGTCTGTTAGTTACAGTTTCTAATGACAACAGATGCCTGCTGCACAAATATGGCAGCCCCCTCATACAGGAACATGGGGGATCAGACAGGTAATGTAAAAGCATCATGCAAATACATTATGGCAAAGTTATAATTAGCTTTCAAAGCCAATATTATAATAGATGTAAAAGAGTTTAATTTCAGGTGTCAGAATCTCTTTAAAACACTTTCATTTTTTGGTTTTACTGTTAATTAAACATATATTCCTAACATCCTAAAAATATTTAGACTAAACTTTCCTATGGTTTACCACGTAACACGATAATAGAAGTCTACAGGGAAATTCAGAATTGAATACGTTTTTCCTCATCAAATTGAACCTGGCGCTTTGTATCAGATTTTTTATTAAAGGGATACTGTTCGAATGCATCGTTCGATTCGAACTACTTTGGCCAAAACCCTTTGATTTTCAAAAAAATTTCAAAAACACTTTATAAAGGTTCCAGGAGGTCCCCCATAGGCTAAAATAACAATTTGGCAGGTTTAAGGGGTTGAAGCGTCAAATTCGAATTTTTTAAAGATACAGTACTTAAATTTTTTTAATGGCAGATTTTTTAAATTCGATTCAAAATGTTTTCAATTCAAATCAAATCGAAGTAGCCAAAAATTACTTCGAAATTGTAAATTTTTAAATTCAAATGTGGACTTCAACCCTTCGTAAATCTGCCCCTGAGCCTCCTTTTGCAAATTTAACAGCCTTTAGACGAGTGTCTGGATTCTGGATGGCGGGATTTTTTACCATTTGTCCATTCGAAATCTCTCCAGCTCAGTTAAATTTGATTGCTGCCTGCTTCAAATCATCCCATAGATTTTTGATGATATTCAGGCCGGGGGACTGTGATGGTCATTCCAGAATATGTTACTTCTCACTCTGCATAAATGCCTTTGTAGATTTCAAAGTTTGTTTGGGTAATTTTCTTGTTGGAATATCCAAAAGCTGCGTAACTTCAACTTTGTGACTGATGCTTGAACATTATTCTGAAGAATTTGTTGATATTGGGTTGAATTCATCCGACCACCGACATTAACAAGGGCACCAGTCCCTGAACTAATCACACAGCCCCACAGCATGATGAAATCATCTCCAAATTTGACAGTAGGTAGGTTGTTATGAACAAATAACATAATTTTGTTTAATCAGTCCAAAAGCACCAAAATGACTGTGGCTTGTCTAAATGAGCTTTTGCATACACCGCTTACTCTGTTTGTGGCATGAGCACAGAAAGGGCTGCTTTCTCATCACCCTGCCATACAGATGCCCTTTGTGCAAATTGCACTGAATTGTAGAAAGATGGGCTTGTACTTTATAATAAAGGCTATTATTTTGCCTTATGTATATATATTTTGCATTGTTCTTTTCTACATGAACAAGTTTCTTAAATTTACCATTAAGAACCTGCAATAATAAATAGGCTAACATCTTATGGGCAGCACCCCTTCAAACAATGGACCATCCAAATGCCTATTCTAATGCTCAGAGCAGTAGTCTGGATTGTGTGTGTGTGTGTCTATCTATATAAGGGAACTGTGTGTATCCCGAAATTCATGAACTTTCCGTTCTTTTTTTTCGTAAAGTTAGTGAATCTCAGGCACAAAGTTTCAGATTTCTTTTTCCAGAAACTTTGTGACTTTCGGCACACTCACAGTAGATCCGAACCAGCAAATGCCTCCTACTGTGCATGCGCCACCAAACACCAATGCATCCAGGAAGAAGAGCGCTTGGGAGAAGATGGCTGCTGTGAGCTCTGCTGGAGAGGACCTAGAAGGAGGGGTAAGTTAGTTAGGGGCATTTGCCTGCGGGGGAGGTAGGCCGGGGGG
>CM044434.1:47822937-47834372 GCA_024363595.1 Xenopus borealis | reverse complement strand
ATACAGTTTATGTAAGTGTATGGAGGAGTCAATGTGTGTATGTATGGATGCTGGGTTTTATTTGGAGGGGTTGAACTTGATGGACTTCAGTGTAACTGAACTATGTAAGTGAAATCTTCCCAAAAAGATACCTGTAGCATTATTTTTAATCACTTAGGCAGTTTGTTGGTCGAAGTGCAGTATGATTATGGGCAACCTGTCCACTTTTTCTTAAATCTTTTAAAATTTTAACATTTTTAAAATTTTCTTAAATTTCTATTGCACATGGGATGTCCTTCCAGTATTTTTTTAAATGTGCGGCATTGATATTAATTTGTGTGAGTAGTATATTGCAAACATTGAGTTTTGTAGTTGCCAAACAGGAACAGACTTTATGGGCAGTTGTATTTAAAAACAAAAAGTGGATGAGGTGCCTCTTTAAATGCGATTTAAACCCCAAAGATTAAATTGATGTAAACTTACTCACTGTGGTCCACTGAGTACCTTTGCAAGTTCTATTGCTAGTTGTACATTTTATACTTCTACTAGCAGACTAGCAACAACAGCTGTACATTCTATCCACTTTCTGTATTTAGTTTGGCTTCTAAGCCAAAGCCTGGTGTTAGTCTAAAACTGTAAATATCTCACTCACTGCTAAAAAATAGGAAAAGAATGTAAATTGAGCAGAGAATCGTCTCTCATCTATGTCAACTGAATTCTCGGTCATGTAGATGGGTAAAGCCAGCCACTCACAGGCACTCTCAATTCTGCCAGTGAATGGGGCTTCCCTGACACCTCCCTAATAGTTATCTGGCAGTATAATGTCCAGAAATCGATCAGGCACGTTTAAATTCCATTGAGTGGGAAAAATATTGGCAAACTGCATTATCGTTATATATGCTAAAGTTATGTTGCATTTATTGCTCCAGATCCCAAGGGATCAGATCAGCCTTAGATGTAGGTGGTCAAATTGGGAGATTAATAAGAAAGTGAAACGTAATCTTACCGAATGAAATAAATTCCCGGACATTGAAGGAATTAACAAATTTGACAAAAAGATAAAGAAAGAAACCTTGTTTGTAACTAATAAATCTCCTTCAAATAATTTCTGCCCCCAGTTCTATTATCACACACACTTAGGGGCAGATAAAAAAACTTCGAAATTCAACCATCAAATTTTTTTAAAGGGCTTTTTCAATTGAAAATGGACCTATTTCGATTGAATAAAAAGCATTCGAATTGTTAAAATTTTATTCGAATATTCACTTTGAACATTAGTAAATGTGCCCCTTAATCTCTAATTGGTCTGTAAAACTGGTCTCTAATTGGGTGTGATAATACTACAAAGGCTTGGAAAAAAATTACAAGAATTATTGGAATGATATTTATTAGTCATAAACATCTTTTTTTCTATTCATTCCTATGAACCATGTTTATTAAATGGTGAACTCTATTGATAAATATAATTCTAACAATCCCACAGGAATGAATAGAAAGTGAGTGAGTTTTTCTGTGGTGATTTCTAAATTAAAATTTTGCTAAATCTGCCCCTTAGTGTCACAAACACACAAGAGTGACAAATATTATTCAAAGTATTTTTTGGCAAATTACTTGATGGGGTTACGTGCAGGGCTGTGTAGCCGCAAAATACATCCTTCCACTCCAGCTCTGACTCCTCAGTTTATAGTACCTGACTCAACGCCTCTGTTTTTAGATTAACAGAAAAAATAGAAAGCTTATCAAAGTAATTAAAATATAAAGTACTGCTGCTCTGCACTGGTAAATTTGGTGTGTTTGCTTCATAAAGACTACTATAGTATATATAACCAAGCTGCTGTGTAGCCATAGGGGCAGTCATTGAAGCTTGAAAAAAAGGTTACAGGTTACATAGCAGATAACAGATAACCATTGTATTGGACAAGGCTTGCTATGTTACTGTTCTTTTAATATACTAATGCATTTTCCATGTGGATTGAAAGAAGTTAAGTACACAACAAACAAGGCATTTTATCATTTATCATTATCAAAATATAAACCACAGACTTGGTAATTCTAAACCAAAATCAAAGTTAAGCTACATAAACCAAAAACAATTTGGTTTACATATCCTCCTTCATAAAAGCTCTTGAATCTGATTTGATTATTTCCAGAGCTTGTATTTAAAGTTATTAGGAGTCAGCCGGTACATTTTTGGAGATTCCAAACTCCAGATTCCCAAAATTGCTTCACTTTGATGCCACAGCTCTGAATTACATATGATTCAAAATATTAATATTTCATAGTACTATCTTAGCCTAAAAGAAGAGTGACAAGCTGATTGCATTTTGTATGATAAGTACAAATGTAAAAGAAAAGTGGCTTCAAAGAGGAAACCATAGTAAATGTAAAAAAACTTACAATTCAAATACCATATAGAGCATTCCATCTGAACTGTATGTCTCAAGGAGCTCGACAATATGCGGATGCTTTAGCATGTGGCATATACTTGCTTCTCTTTTTAGATCTGAAATGCAAACAAAACAATGAAATTGTAGAGAAGCAGAGCTGACAGACAATAAGCTGATGAATTCTTAAAAAAATTGGACTGCATGTTTTTGTTTTGTTTTTTAAATTTGAATGAATTAGTCCTGTATCTGATGTGACATTTGATATACTGATAATAAACAAACGGAAACAATGCTGTTCCATTAACTTTTATCCAGATTAACATATTTAACACCACCACAGTCAAACAGTTCATACTTACAGAAAACTGGACAGTATGGTCAAACACTACCCTGAACAAGGTGCATTAAACAGTGGGTCTCAAGTAATAAAACAGGCCTTTCAGCAATCTGTCTCCCTACATGCAGAATTTGTGGTAGAAGAGATAAGTGCAACACTCAAGTTATTGAACACAAAACTGAACCTTAACTCTTTAGTCTTCCTTGCCTTTTAACAATATTTTGACTTTATAGTATTATACTGTAAAATCTCTCTGATTTGTAATAACTTTGTAGACAAAGAAAATGTGAAAAAAATATTACACAAATCACTAAAATCATAATTAATTTAACACAGTGGGCAGAACAGAAACACCGAATTTTCATATGCAAAACCAAATATGTCCAGCACATGCCTCTATTTCCTGTATGACACAAGTATTGCATTCTGAGTGGATAATTAAATATATTTAGCAACGTAGATCTTTTATCTGAATGCTTGGACCTAGGGTTTTCCTAATATGGGACCTCCCTGTAAGTTGTATCATCATACCTTAAAAACACAAATAAACATTGAATAAACCCAAGACAATGGCGATGCTACCAACATTGATTCATGAAGCCAAATCAACTTTTAAGTACAATGTACTATATTCTTATAACTGGGGGTGGGGGGGACCAATACATTTTGGTTTGGCACTTTAATTTCTCAGAAATAGGCAGAAAATACCAACACAACTTGCTAAGGAATCCTATTCCAAAGAACATCAGGCTCTGGGTGAGACAAGCAATATTTACAAGTGTCCGTATCAATTTCTTCATTATTACACATCGCAAGGAATAGATGTTACGGTCTCTTCGGGCGACAGAGGTGGTAGGAGGTGGGCCCTTTCCTTATGTTTTCTGGAGGATCTTGGCCAACCCAGTTCAACAATGCAACTGTCCCAGTCCAATGCTAAGTGCAGTGGTTGGGGGAGGGGTGAGCCAGTTCATAAACAAAGCCTGAATTTAGTTTATGATGTTATATAGACTGGTTGAAGATTAGTTCTCAACTCTATAAAATCCACTACTAACTCCTTAGTTGTGGTCTCATTTAAATGTAGACAGTTTGCAGCATACCACCCCACAATTACACTTCTATAGTCAGCATCCTGCCCCCCTCTGATACCGGCCACAATTAAAGAGTTGTCTGAAAACTTGTCTGAAAAAAAGTACCTAAAATCAGAAGTAATTAGTGTAAACCAGGGGTGCCCAGGACGTCGATCGCGGTCTACCAGTAGACCCCCATCATGTTCCTGGTAGACTGTGACCTGGGGCTCCACGTCAGAACAAAAGATGGCTGGGCTCAGAGCAGAGGGGAAGCCTCTATCTAAGGTGAACCGACACTTGCAGGAAGCAAAGTTTGCGGCGGGAGTGATGCAAAACAGGAAGGGGAAGTTTAAGAGACAGACAGCTGTATAGCGCCACCTCAGAGAATTAACAGGTAATGTAGGTGGGGTGACGGACTGAATAGGGTACCCGGTACAAGCTTGAGGGTCTTTGGTTTAACAAACCTTTTGTGCGTGGTCACGTAACAGTGCTGCTGAGGAGGTGACCTGGAACGCAGTGTTGCGTCTCTTCTCTGTATCAAGTGATATTCCTCCTCCTCACACCCGGGGCAGTACGGTGTTTGCCTGTCCGGTCGGGACTTTTTACAATTGGGGGTTCACTGTTGTAAGGGGAAGGAAGGGCTGCAACAAGCAGGGAGACACTGGTTGGAAGGAAGGGAGGGATGTAAAAAGCACAGAGACACAGAGGGGAAGGAAAGGATGCAACAAGCAGGGAGACATTGAGGGGAAAGAAAGGAGGGCTGCAATAAGACGGGGACACAGAGGGGAAGGAGTGTGGGCTGCAATAAGCACGGAGACACAGAGGGGAAGGAAGGGAGAGATGCAATAGGCAGGGGCACGGAGGGAAAGGGCCACCTGCTACAAGCACGGAGACATGGAGGTGAAGGAAGCGAGGGCTGTTGCAAGCAAAGAGACATGGAGAGGAAGGAAGGGAGGGCTGCTACAAGCACAGATACAGAGGGGAGGGCAGGCTACAGCAAGCACAGAGGGGAAGGGTAAACAAATAAGGTCTTGAGCTGTATTAAAAAGGGCATAGATTCACAGGAGGAGGGGGTAATTCTTCCACTGTATAGAGCACTGGTAAGGCCACATCTAGAATATGCTGTACAGTTTTGGCCTCCAGTGCTCAAACAGGACACTACTGAATTAGAGAGGGTACAGAAAAGGGCAACTAAGCTGGTAATAGGTATGGAAAATCTTAGCTATGAGGAGAGACTAGCCAAACTGGGGATGTTCACACTGGAGACGAGGTGCTTAAGGGGTGATATGACAACTATGTATAAATATATAAGGTGATCATTTAATAATCATGCAAATAATTCACTCACTTTGTTGTAATATTGGTGTGTAGGCAGCTATTTCAGGTCATTTTGTCTGGTCATATGCTTTCAGAACTAGTCAGCACTTTAGGATGGAAATGCTTTCTAGCAGGCTGTTGTTTCTCCTATTCAATGTAACAATGTGTAAAGGTGGCCATACACTATGTTGCCAAACGAGCGGATCGCTCTCCGATATGCCCACCTTGAGGTGGGCAATATCGAGCTGATCCGATCATGGACCCTAGGGCCCAACGATTGGATCAGAATGACATGGATACGGGCGGTCGGATCACGGAACTGCATCAACAATCAGCTGCGGCCTGCGATCCGATGGGATTTTTAATACTGCCCGATCGACATCTGGCCAACTTTCGTCCAGATATCAATTGGGGAAGCCCGTCGGAGGGCCCCACTCACGGGCCGATAAGCTGCTGACTAAAGCTGGGCATAGACGTAAAGATTTTTGAAAGATCCAATGGTTATCGTGAGACCACGATTGTCTCAAAACGATTGTTTGAATGCCCGATCAACTAAAAAGACCATGTCAGGCGATATTGCCAGCAAAACTGAAATGCTTTCTAGCAGGCTGTTGTTTCTCCTATTCAATGTAACAATGTGTAAAGGTGGCCATACACAATGTCGCCAAACGAGCAGATCTCTCTCCGATATGCCCACCTTGAGGTGGGCAATATCAAGCTGATCCGATCATGGGCCCTAAGGCCCAACGATTGGATCAGAATGACATGGATACGGGTGGTCGGATCGCGGGACTGCATCAACGAACAGCTGCGGCCTGTGATCCGACGAGATTTTTAATCCTGCCCAATCGACATCTGGCCGACTTTCGTCCAGATATCGATTGGGGAAGCCCGTCAGAGGGCCCCACTCACGGGCCGATAAGCTCCTGACTAAAGCTGGCCATAGAAGTAAAGATTTTTGAAAGATCCAATGGTTATCGTGAGACCACGATTGTCTCAAAACGATTGTTTAAATGCCCGATCAACTAAAAAGACCATTTCAGGCGATATTGCCAGCAAAACTGAAGGATCGCAGGCTGCTTGGCCCTGCAAACATAGGTAGATTGCATGGGGACCGATAAAGATTTTCTAACCTGGCCAATCAATCTTCAAACCGATGTACGATCGTTTGTATCCCACTAACCGCACGATAATTTGACAGACTGGTCAGACTTCCCTAAGATCGGTCGTTTGGCAGGGAAAGATTGTTGCTTAAGTCTTTCGGCAGCTTTTATCAGCCCGTGTATGGCCACCATTACAGTGGGACCTGGACTTTACTATTGAGTGACGTTCTTAGATCTCCCAGGGAGCTGTTATCTTGTGTTAGGGAGCAGTTATCTGGTTACCTTCCCATTGTTCTTTTGTTAGGTTGCTGGGGGGAAAGGCATGGGGTGATATCACTCCAACCTGTAGTACAGCAGTAAAGAGTGACTGAAGTTTAGAGTGACTTAAATCTGTCATTTTAAAACAGTCCTGGAGAGTCTCTTCAATTTCAGGTGTCCATTTTTGAACAGTTTTAATAGTGACAGGCTGATGTTGGACCAATGGCTTATATTGTGGCTTCAGCCAAATCAAATTATGATCCCATCTGCCCAGTGCAGGAAAAGCAAAGGAACTTTATGAATCCATAACAACAATATCGACAATCCCCCACCCTTTTTCTTACTGCACTCACTACTGTTTCTATCCGGTCATATCAATTGGTCTGCTAGACTCACAGTCAAATACAGTACATAATGCAACCACGTCTCCGTGAAGCACATAATCAAACACTTACGAAAAGTTACTTCAATCTGAGTCAGCCCAACCAATTCCTCCATCTTATTCAATAACAATCTTACATTTCCAAATATTCGATGGTAAAAACAGCCAGAATAATTTCATTTTGAATCGTTATGTGTTGTAATGAGTTTCACGCATTGAGTATACATCTAGAAATACAGTGCTTTACTGGGGGCCTGAAAAATAATTTGCTGTGGGCCCAGTAATATCTAGTTATGCCACTGCCAAGAACTATTTTCCACATTTCTTTTTAAGAAGTAGCAGTGGTAGTTAAATATAGGAGATACTTTTTTTCAAAGTAATTTAATTTTTCTGCCATACAATTTTTGGCAGTGATTGCTTTATGCCTTATTATAAAACTGATCAAGAAAGGTAAAGAACCTAATACAATAAGCACTTCTGCAATAACCTTTGAAAACGTAACCTAGACAGAGAAGACACCCTACTTTAGTCAACCTAAAGAGCTGTAAAATGGTACCTCATTCTTGAAGACTAAAACATGTTCAGTTAAAAAAAACACCAGTACTTGATTTTTTAGGCAGGTCATATTACAGACAATAGGAAATTCAGTTTTGGGTGTTCTCTCCTGGCTTAGACATGCTGGTGAAGAACATGCCCAAAGTGGATTTTTTGCCATATATATTCTGCAATCTTATAGAACACAGGAGGTGGTTTAAGACCTTTTTATCTTTTCTAGCATAGGTTCACAAACACGTAAATAAAAGGATAAGTTATTACTTGATTCCTAACCACTATGAAGGGTTTATGGCAACAATGCAGAACACAGAAAGTGATACTAACAACTCTGGTTCTTGTGCTAATGATTTAGAATAAGGTGCAGATTCCCTTCCTAACTGGCTGGGCTGGGACAATTCTAAGACAAGGGGTATTGAAGTATTGCACTGCTCCCAGACCAGTGTGATTGTTGCAATACGCACCAAGGAATATCAAGCAGTGTCAGTTGTGGTGACGCCAGACTGTAGTCAATTGTTTGCGCCATGACTGGCATGTTAATTTGCATAGTTATATCAAGGTATCAGTATCTTTAATTCACTTCACAAGAAATATGGAGTTTAGCAACAGCACTTTTATTAAGTCACTAAAAATGCTTCTATTGGTTTTAGTTATTTATTACTAGAGAGTGCACAACAGCAAAACTGAAAGCACTTTCAGTTTACAGTTGATACCAATACCTTTGGTTCTCAAAAGCAATATTGGGAGTATGAGAAAGCAGCTAAACCACATTTTCCAGTTAAACCCTATCTATAATGGACTGATTCTAATCTATAAGGCTATGCCAGAGGAGACAATAATGGAATGATTGGGGCTTGAATAGAGAGAACATGAGAGAGAAGCTTATGGTGAAATCTGCACTACTTGCCTCCTTGCTTTCCATGACCCTTAAAGAGTCAGTACTGTTTTCAAAATGAGCTCAATGAAGAGGGAGTCTCTCTGGTCTCTGTTAAAAAAAAATCCAAACAACCAAAACAGAGGCAGTCAGGGAGGACCTTTAATATTGTGTACTTGTGGCCAAGCTACTAGAGTTATTAGGGTGATGGCAGATGGGGTGAAGTTTGCCCTTGGGGAAATCTGTGAGAGACTCCTGAGCGGGTCCATTTTTTGCAACCCGTATCCGACCTGTACCGGCAACCTGCAACCCGGACCCACATTCTTACCCGCCTGGACCCGCTAGCCGACCCACAAGTACCTTATCTGCAACCCAGACCCGCTGACCATCAAGAATCAGGAAGTGCTGTCACGTTGCCAATCAGGAAGTGCTGTCATTGTAACCAGAAGTGACATCATCTGAAGTAGTCATGGTGAGAAAAATTTGTAAAAATTGCTATTGAGAATACCTGTGGGCCGACCCGCAGAACTGCTGACCTGCATCTATACCCGCACCGGGAAATTCTACCTGCAACCAGCAGGGTAGCACATGTGTTTGAGGGTAACCTGCGGGTTCCCAGACCCCCTGCAGGACTCTTATCTTTGCTACAGTAACATAACAGCAACATACCTCCCCACCTTCCATCACCCTTAAAGGTGCAGTATATGCAAATATGAATGTGTTTTGTTGTTGCTGCTGCTGTTGTTGTGCACGGTTGTACTGCACTGGTATAACTGGTGGGTTTGTTTCAGACACTCTCCTATAGTTTATATAAACAAGCCGTGTAGCTATGGGGCAGGCAATCACAGCTGAAAAAGGAGAAAAGGCACAGGTTACACAGCAGATAACAGATAAGCTCTGTAATGTTCAATGTGATTTATCAGAACATATCTGTTTTCTACTGTGTATTCTGTGCTTGAATGGCCTCTCATGGCTACACAGCAGCTTGTTTATATAAACTATAGTTGTGTTTCTGAAGCAAACATTTTTTTTTGAGTGCTACTGTTCCTTTATTTATTTTTTATTTTTTTCAAACAAATAAAATGGAGGAAATCAGGGGAGGACCTTTAATATTGTGTTTTTAAAAAGTATCCTAATCTTACTTCCTTTGAATCATCAAAAAAGTTGAGGTGGACTCCTGCATTCTTCAAACCTACAAGTCTTTTACAATTATTAAATAAATAAGTTAGAAAAACAATGGCTGGGTCGTACATTACACGCTGAATACTCAACATACTCACGAGGGGTAGCTAATTTGTTTAAGAAAACAATCAGTCCCAATATTGAGAAAGTAATGTCTGACAGATATGGGAGATTTCTTATTTTAAAGATCACAATTCAGACATACACAATGATGTTGGTTAATATATACTCACCTCCCCCCGGGGATCTAAATTTACTGCAAACTATACTTAACAAAATAGCGACAGAAGGCAACTACCCAACCTACTGGTTGTTCCAGATCCAGTGGAAGATAGGTTCTCTTAAGGAGAATCGAGAGCTTTGGGTGACTGGCTTCAAGCCACTAATTATACAGATGTCTGGAGATGGTATCATCCATCCGAGAAACAATACTCCTGCTACACAACATCCACCTCTGCCCTGTCCCGAATCGATTTAGTGCTGGCTTCTCCCTCAGCATTGCAGAGGGTGACCTCTGTCTCCTTTATTGCAAGAATTTGTTCTGACCATGCTGCTCTTCTTTTGGAATTACAATTGGGAGTAGGTACAGGGACATGACAATGGAGACTGCCCCCAAAATGTATTGCCCATGAACTGGTTAGATGTGCAGCTTAAGCACAGTACCAGGAATACTGGGCAATTAATCAGGGCACGGCCACGGAACCGGTAGTGTGGGATGCAAGTAAGGCATTCATTAGGGGGACATATATAGCTCTAATAAAAGGGGCCAGAATCAAACAGGATGCAGGACTTAAACACCTCAGGGAAAAATTATTAGAAGCAGGAACAGCATTTGCGAATAATCAAGCTTAACCACTGGGGTTGGAGTTAGCGACGGCTCAGAGGGCCGTTAACCTGGCCTATACACACAAATACTCCCAGTGGGAACTCCAAGTAATTGAGCGCCTCATACACCCTGATCAAACAGGATTTATGCCAAACAGGGATAAGTGTGGCAAGCTTTTTGCTATCCTTACTAAAGACCACAGACAATTAAACTCTATTCCCATGTTATCCTCTGAGGCAGGTCAGGAGATTCGCAAACAGGATCAGATACTCTCTGAATTTGTTAAATTCTACTCTAACCTTTATAGCTCCAAAGTACAGAGTACCACTGAATCCCTAGACCAGTACCTAAGTGAAATCCATATACCCAAACTTACTCAGGAGGAAGCAGAGCCTCTAAATTGTCGCTATTGACAGGTTCACCAATGGGAAGCCCCCCGGACCGTATGGGCTCCCCATTGAATGGTACACGGCGCATAAAGATTTAGTGGTGCCCAAGCTCAGCTCATTATTTAATGCTATACCACAGGAAACACGTCTTCCTAATAGTACCAAGCTCGCCACCATCACTCTAAAGGTGGCCAAACACGGGCAGATAAAAGCGGACAACAGACTATTATTATCAGCCCTAACATCTAACTATGTAACTCATTATCAGCCCTTGTATGGGGCCCTCCGACGGGCTGTTTCGATCGATATCTGACCGAAAGTCGGCCAGGATTAAAATTCTCGTCGGATCGTGGCGCACCTGTGCATTGATGCGGTCCCACGATCCGACCGCCCGTTTGCGCACCATTCTGATCAGCCCGATATCGCACACCTCAAGGTGGCCAAACGAACGGATCTCTCAGTGTATGACCACCTTTATTCTTAAAACTGGTAAGCCATCCGATAGATGTGGATCATACAGACCTATTTCACACCTTAATGCAGACATTACTGGCTTAAATTCTAGCGAATAGACTCAAAAAAGTAATTGAGCGCCTCATACACCCTGATCAAACAGGATTTATGCCAAACAGAACCACTGATATTAACATTAGGCGCCTCTTCACAAACATTTGGGCTAATCACAACACCATAGGGGAAAAGGTGGTAGTATCGATAGATATAGAGAAGGCCTTTGACACTGTAGAGTGGCCTTATCTTTGGACTCTTTTGCAGCGATATGG
>CM044434.1:47779673-47795428 GCA_024363595.1 Xenopus borealis | reverse complement strand
TGTTTTTGTCTTTAGTTGTTGGTATGTTGGAAATACCTGAACTATTAGGATGTCCCCAAGAGATTTCAGACCTTTTTGTGGCCAGTACACAAGTCCTGTAGGGATTTGAAATGTTGCAAATTCAGAGAGAGGGGGAGAGTATTGGCGGCTTGTTCCCCGAGTAAGAACACACAATCTTCCAAGCTCTGGCTGGGGTAGATATTGTTGAATATCCATTATAGTCCGCTAATTGTCTATATGGCAAATTCCTGATCGCTTCTAATGAACCCAAGGAGAATGAGACCAGGATCCTCTATATGGAACCAGCTGTTTATGTGGTAAATTTGACTGGCCAGTAAGTATAGGCGTAAATGGGGTAAGGCTAAACCACCCTTGTCCAATGGGGCTGTAAAGAGATATCCATGGGGATTTTGACTTTGATGCTGGCTGAGGGATTTAAATATAGTAGCTGAACCCACTTGAGAAACTTGGGGTCAAACACAAATTGGCGCATTGTCTCCCACCATTCCATTGAGTTGAACGCCTTATTGGCATCCAACGACACAAGGGCCCTAGAACCAGCGTGTGTATGCTCAGTTTGAAGATGTGTCTAGACAGACCCTTCCAAGATTGATGGTGGTATATTTGGCAGGCATAAAGCCTGTTTGATCCATGTGAATTACTGAGGTGATTATTTTGGCTAGCCTCCTGGCTAGTATTTTAACGTCCGTGTTTGACCATGTTTTTCTACATGAAGCTGCATGAAGTTAATGGAGTAGGAGATCAGCAACACCTCTTCCAGTGGGACTAACTAGGATAGGGTAAAGCTCTGTCTGTAAAAGGAAAGTTTTTTTAAGTAGTTCCTGTTGCCATTTTTTATTTTGACAATAGGGAAACAGCATTAAAACATTTCAGCCTGCAGAAGTGTGATTTTTCATAAATAATTAAACTGGTTTAGTTAACAGAATAAACTAATAACCACACATTCTGTAGTATTACAAAATCAGAGCAGTGAGTTAAACGAAAACTCCAATTCCTCTGGGAATACTAAAGACCAGGTATACTTCTACTTATGTTCAAGTAAAGCCTGATGCTTGAAGATCGACCAGGAAAACATAAACTGCTAAATATGTGTTAAAACAATTATTGCCAATAGATGTGGCCTTCAGCAAGGACATCCATCACAGAACCAGGTGATTAATAGTGAACAAAGTTTTTTAGGATGGCATGCATAAACATATCAAACATTTAGGACTATGGAACATGCAACTAATAATATGTCTGATAAATCCACCCCACCCCCACTTTTGTGAATCCTCCTGTAACCTTGCTCTTGTATGTGGGTGATAAAGTACCCATGTATTCAGCATAAGGGCTCATACATACTTGCATTTCTCAGTGTGCTTTGCTGCAGTCAGTTTTAAAGTGTTCAACCGCAGGGGAGTGCATTAAGAAACGCAGCAAAAAAATGTAGGCTATTGTTTTAAATGGCCCTGCACTGACACAGGTGCATGTAAGCGGTAGACATAGGTGAAATGCAGTGTTGCATCCCAACTACATTCGAGACTTAAATGTGCCCGTGTCTGCGTGTCTGCATAGTTTTTTTAACTACTCGAAGAAAAACAATACAAACAGAAAAACACAAAGAAAACACAGGCAGGTTAATTGGATCCTGATGAAAATCGATAGGGAAGCTGGATTATATACTTAATTTGCTTCTGTTTGATTAGAAGTTTGACTAGGCAGCCCCTGCACATGTAGGTAGGTTTACGCAGTGGTTCTCAACCTGGGGGTCGGGACCCCTTTGGGGGTCGAACGACCCTTTCACAGGGGTCACTTAAGGGGTTCCAGGAGCAGGTTCATCTCTCTCCCCACTAGCCCTGGGGCAAGATTGTAGCTCTCAGGGTGTTGGTGCTGGGAGTTGTAGTTCAGTAACCTGTGTAGGGAAGCCAGTTGCACTACAACTTTCTATATCCCCTTAGTAGGGACTGCCATACAACTCTCCATGCCTATTTAAAATTTGTAAAATTAACATGGTAATTGGGGTGTGACCACAAAGTTTTGCCGCACTACGCACGGAAAACAAACCTTTATGCAGCCACGCTGTCTCCTGTACTTTCCTAACAATCCGCTCTGGGCTGGCAATGAAAATATTTTAATATTTTATGGTTGGGGGGTCACCACAACATGAGGAACTGTATTAAAGGGTTGCAGCATTAGGAAGGTTGAGAACCACTGGTTTACAGAGAGTTAGAGCAGAATTCACAAGATTTGTCCAGTGGGTAAGCGCAGGTGGGTTAGGTGACCAGGTTAGGAAGAAAAAAGGAAGTCATTTTCTACATGGTCAATGGCTTCTGGAAATTTTTGGCATAAATCTGGTTTGCTCTGCAAAGTGTACAACTTCTGCCCTGTACTTGGGCTGAATGGAAGTCCCTGGAGCTACTTCACATTTAAAGCAATGATTGTTAAGCCGCAGGCCAATAGCACAGTGGCTCAGTGGATAGCACTTCTACCCCTTGCAGCAGTGGGGTCTGTATGTTCTCCCTGTGTCTGCATAGGTTTCCTATGGGATATCCAGTTTTTTTAAACACTCAAAAAAAAAAAAAAATACAAACAGAAAAACAAAAAGAAAACACAGGCAGGTTAAGTGGATGAAAATTGACCATAATGTGTGTGAATGTGTTAGAGACCTTAGATTGATACACTTGCGCAGTGACTGATGTGAATGATGTGTAATCTCTAAAGTGCTGTAGAAATGTGTGTCGGTACTATATAATAAACTGGAATTAAATTGAAGGGAGGCAAACCTAGGTACCAAGCTACTTGTAATAAAAGTCCAATAAAAAGGTTGCATCTCCATTTTAAAATGCACATCAACTAGAAAAATGTTAACTGTAATGGTACTGGCTGTTCAAATTCGGACATTTTCCAAAAGCAAAAATCCAGTACAAGCCTAAAATCCCAGCACAGGCTGTCGAGCTGGTTACCAAAATCATATATATTTCTAGAAACACAGTGCTCTGAAACAGTCAAACCAAAGCAATGTCCTCTTGCAGGGATGGGCCCTTATTCATCATGCCTACAAATGCAGACATCTGCATTGTTTCAGCTTAAAGGAAGAGTAACAACAAAATCTAAAAGTGTTTTAAAGTAATTAAAGGAGAATGAAAGGCAAAACTTACTTTTCTCATTTTGTAGTCCTCATATACCCCTCCATAATCTCCATGCTTATTTGTGCAATAAAACTAAAAGCTGAAGTTGCAGACTGCTGAAGGTAACGCCATCACCATCTTACTAAAAGCTTTACATCCGCCTTCAGCTACTTTCAATGTGCATTCGCCAAAATCCCTCCCCCTGACGCACGTGTTCATTAACATATTATTATCTTTGCAGTGCAAAGAACAGAACTCTGCGCTTGCACCTGCATCTCCATCCCCAAAACAACAGTAAGTTTTCCACCAAATGTTTCTTTAATAAATTGCTTTAGCTCAATTTTTAGATCTGGAAATAATTTTTGTGCACTCGGTGCACATGGCAAGTGATGGGTGTTACCAGGTAGCTGTTCCCGGAGTGACTGAAAAGGAACGATCGTGTATCTCCATAGAGATGTGACGCTTGTAATCTGATTGGCTTGGGGGTGTGTTTACATGTGTCAATGATGACCCACTAGTAGATCCATTTGCAAAAGTGTCATAGAAGATGGGAGGAACGCTGCTCGCCCCTGAAGCATGCACAGTGCGCCAATGCAACTAAATGCTGCCTCGGGCAGCCTGGAGGAAGCTCAAGAGAAATTTTGTGATGTCACTGTAATCCTGCGCCCGCATTCTCATCAGAACGCGTTTACTACTGCTAGACACCAGGGACACAGGATTTACTATGCTATGTAAGTGATTAGTCTACCAGACTTGTCATAGAGCTTTACTTATATTTTAGCTTCCCTTGTCCTTTAGAATATATTGTTGCCCGCCTTGGTAAAATGTATACATTTGATTCAGAAATGCCACTAAAGTTGATATAAACATGTTTCGGTGTAGCCATTGGGTAGTTATTCAGTCAGAAAAGGGAGAAAATGTGCAGGTTTCATAGCAGATAAACTCTGTAGAATACAATGTTTACATTCTTGTGTCAGAACTAAACCCACTGTATTCTAACTATGGTAGTCATATAAACTATGATAGTCATTCTAAACAAACCAGTTTTACCAATGAAGGGCCACAGTACATTATATTTTAATTACTTTAAAATACGTTCATTATTTGATGTTACTATTCCAAATGAATGGGGTTGTTCACCTTCTAAACACTTTATCAGTTCAGTTGTTTTCAGACTGTTTACAATAGACAAAAGACATACTTCAACTACTTTCCATTATTTATTTTTTACCGTTTTCCCAAAATTGAAGTTTAAAGTTTAATGTTCTCTCTGGTAGAGTCCTGCAGACACCAGGTCTATCTACTCAGAGTATTAGGTGTTTGGTCTAAAAGAGGTGGGTAGTAACTACTACTTGCTGGTTGGTTAATATTGGTTTCAAAACCTGAAGCAGACAGTGACTTTTATTACATTGCCACCCAAGTGTAATAAAACAAATAAACAAAGGGAAATGTTACTGCCTGCATCTTGAAAACAAAATTGAAGAAAACAGACACCTGTAAACATTTACACTCTTTAGACACTGTGTATATGCTAAATTTTTAGTGCACTGTAGTCACCGGAGTAACTAGATGTTACTGGGCCCCACAGCAGATTAATTTTAGGGCCCCCTACTTATCCTGAGATTGTCCTGTTCTACCAATAGATATTGAAATTGTTCATTATTTGGGCCTCGTGGGGCCCCCTATACCTCCTGGGCGCACTTGCAACTACAGGGTCTGCTTCCTCAGTAGTTACACCCCTGCCTGTAGTGCAGTTTTATTGTTTCTACCCTCATAAGTTCTTGTTTGACCGAGTTCTGGTTGAATGTTTCATTTAACTTAACTGTGGTCAGAAGACAAGAGATGGGCTATTCAACTGGAGGACCATGCGCTGTATGCTTGGATGCTTACTGGAACAGTAATACCTTTTGCCTGATACCACTATTGCATCAGGTATACAGTAGAACACCCATTCATGTTTTTTTCTGGGGACTAAAAATTATTTAATATCCGGAAAAATGTAAAATCAGGGAAATTTGTTAAAGCAACTTTTTCTTCAAGTACTGAAAGGATATAAGCACAGGTTTTTGTTGTTTTGAGATAAAGTAGGAATATACAAGGTTTAAACATTGCAGCATTAATGTTACACTATGGAGTGCATGTGCAAGGCCTGTCAGTCACATATACAACCTAAGGCAATAAGTGATTGGTGCAGGACTGTATAGCTGGCCATAGACGTAACAATCGTGATCTTTCTTGGAAAAGAGCTTTCCAAGAAAGATTGTTTGTTTCAATACACACCTGTAGAGCTGAATAGTCAGATATACAGGTAGAAACAATAGAATTCTACCTGTATCCAACGATTAAGCACCAACAGTGGCAGATGTTTGGGTGTCTTCAAAGGCACATGATAAAAATTTTCCATCCAGCTGGATCAACGAGCCGACCTATATCCAAGTCTTCTGCTATATCAGTCGGCTTGTTTCCCACGATACACGTACAATATTGTTTGTGCGTCTATGGCCACATTATGAAGGGCAGACTAATTGGAACTGACCATTTACAGTCAGAACCATGGAGAAATATACATTTTATTTAAAAATTTAGGTTTCACAGTCCTTTTACCAATATCCTGACAAAATGTAGTTGGTTGTAAAGAGATATGGACACCCAATTTATAACTATGATAACATTATCTTCGATTGCTATATAAAAACCTACTTTTACATTACCTTCTAACCCCCATGTTCCTCTATGAGGATTTATACAGCAGTATATTTGTACAGCAATATTCTGTTAGCATTAGACACCCTGCCAGGTTAAGAAGGGACAGTCAGGTTGGCAAGACAGTCAGGTTTAGGAACTTCAAGTTACAAAACCAGAACTTTCAGTGAAAAACAACATGACCTAAAGGCATCTTTAACTGTAGATTAATATTTTGAAAAGACATTTTTCTTAGGGTCAGTATCACTTTAGATCCAATGTAGTTTTTTTTTTTAAAATTCGATTAAACTAAGGCTGTCCAATTGACTGACTGCAAGACATGAAGCCCTTGATGGAATCTCTATGGTGTCAAGCCAATCAAAAAAGACCCACTGACTTGTTTGGCTCAATCTATGTACAATTTGGAACAGCTCTACATTGGCTATTTGCATTCGCTTAACAGTTCAATTAAATAACTAGGTTATTGCCTAATCATGCAGGTTACAGAGACATTACGGTATAAAGAAAAGTTTAATGCAGCAGGAGAGGACACAAAAAGAGCAATGCATGCAGTATCTATTTCACTGGATAAATAAAAGGTAGCCCAGTATACCAAAGGAATGGTCATTATTTCAGTCGCTTATCTAATCTGTCTAAAGGACACAAATCAGCAGCTTAAATGTGCCACTGTATTGCCTCCTTTACGCTTGTAAGGGCTAGACCACAAGGGAAGATTCAGGGAGATTAGTCGCCTGGCGACTAATCACCGCTTCTTTGGGGCGACTAATTTCCCTGAATTGCTTGCCTGTGTCTCGCGCCCGCTAAACTGTAAAGTCACCTGCACCTATTCACAGGAGGTGCTGCGTTTTCCTAGGTTGCTGAAAATTGCCTTGCCAATTTCGAGCAACTTAGAAAAACACAGTGCCGCATGTGAAAAGGCGCAGGTGACTTTACAGTTTAGCGGGCACGAGACATAGGCAAGCAATTCAGGGAGATTAGTCACCCCAAAGAAGCGGCAATTAGTCGCCAGGCGACTAATCTCCCTGAACCTTCCTGTGTGGCCTAGCCCTAAAAGTTGAAGGCATAAGAAAAAGGGATGCCAACAAATGTGAATAGTCAGACTAGAAATTCTGAAGAAACACTCTCCATATTTTAGCATGGAAATAAAACAAACTTCCCAACACTTCCCAAACAGAAACAGTTATATATTTAAAACGGTATGCAGTCACTGGAAGGCTTTACAGCTGTACATACAAAGGTCATTTTTGTCCATGTTTACATGAATATAGAGAGCCCACCCTTTGTACCTGTTTCCCCCAAGATGCTATCTTGATAAAGGAACAGTAACATCAAAAAATGAAAGTTTTAACGTAAAGAAAATATCATGTAGTTTTGCCCTGTGTTGTTAAAACTGATGTGTTTTCTTCAGAAACACTACTATAGTTCATATAAACAAGCTGCTAAGTAGCAATGGTGGAAATTGAAAAATGGCTACATGGCACAGGATTAGCAATGGAAAACAGATACCATTATGTTCTGCAGAGCTTATCTGCTATCTGCTGTGCAACTTGAGCCTTTTCTCCTTTGAATGGCTGCCCCCATGGCTACAAAACAGCTTATTTATACAAGTTTCTGAAGCAAATACAGCAGTTTTACCAGTGCAGGGCAACACTGCATTATATGTTTATTACTTTAAAACAATTTCCTTTTTTGATGTTACTGCTCCTATAATACCAGCACATCAGCTATATGCTCCACATTCCCAGAGGTGTTCTGTACTAGCATATTCTAATGTCATAAGAGGTGCAGCAACACCATTTTATCACAGACTGCACTTTTAATGCAATTTTTTAAGGCAATTTTTTAAGGCAATCACATCCAGTGCAGCTTAATGGGGATTTATGAATCAGGTATCCTAATAACAGCTGGAACAAACACAAGAGGTGAAAATGGGAGGTGGAAGCCCAGTGTACTGCCTCACACAATCTTTGTTTTATTCCCAGGCATTATATTTGGCATCTCTGTAGAGTGCATGTACAGTGCAGAAATAGTCTGTGTTGCAGGAGCATGTCAGAGGAGAATTATGCTGTAGCTCTCAACATTTACTGCCTGGCTGATGCATTTTATAAAGAGGGAAGCACCATCCCAGGTTAGTCCAGCAGCTTGAATAACTGTGGTGGCCTACTGATTTTATTTGCCCTTGCCTTTTATACTATTGTTTTTGTGATTAACAGAGAATAGTTCTGACTTGAGTAAAAGATAAGTAAGCCTTATTTTAAAATCCCTAAAACGAGACTCAATCATAGAAGCTGAATGATTCTGCAGAAATCATTTACTTCCTTATCTAGCATGTAACTCCACCCACTTTGGTATTGTAAGCTTCATTCTCCTTTGAACAGAAATTCTGCCACCTGTTCAAATGGAAATCAGACATGCACAGTAGATGGCACTTTGACCAGCTTCCTACTTAAAGGTGTATTCAACACGTAAAGGTGGCCATACATGGGCTAATAAAAGCTGCCGACATCGCCAAACGAGCGGATCTGTACGTGTATGGCCACCTTTAGGGGGAAAAAACCTGGGGGCTGTTAAATCTCTTTTCTATGGATTTTAAAATTAAAGGTTTACTTATAACTTACTTATAAATATACATATATATATATTTACTTATTCTTTTAATGCATAATAAATCCTTTTTGCAGTCATATTATCCTAATGTAACCGTGGAATTCACATATTTAGCATTAAAAAAAAGATGCAGCCATTACATCTGATTTTGTAATTGATATTGGCATACCTCCCAACATTAGAAAATTGTAAAGAGGGAAAAAAACATCAGGCGTGCTTAGAGAGATGCCATTTTTTACCATGCTTATTTTATGGTCACACCCCCTAATAACCATGTTAATTTTATGAAATTTGGCAGGTCAGGAAAGTCTGAACAGATTTCTGGGAGTTTAGTGCAATGTTTATTTTGCTAATGAAGGAGAAATTGCCCTTTTGAGTCACAGTTCTCCAAGAGAGACCTGCTTATTTTAAAATTGTTACAAAAGTATCCAAGTGCAGCTGCTCAGGGCTCTGTGCCAAAAAGCCTTTTGGTTTAATAATGTTTCAGAAACTTTGTATATTTTTCTAGCATCAGTGCAGGAGATTAAAGAGAAACTTGGGACAAACCCGGGAAAGTGAGCCGAGCTGTCAAAATTGGGACTGTCCAGCAGAGAACAGGGCAGTTGGGAGGTATGTATTGGTTTCTTTCCTACTAAAGTGTAATATCACAGATGTGCAGATTAATTACATCAGCAGAGATAATTTAGTCATGTGCTTCAGGAAAATGTGTCACAGAAGGGACAACCTTGATGCTGAATAGGGATGCACCGAATCCACTATTTTGGATTCAGCCGATTACCAAACTGAATCAGAACCCTAATTTGCATATGCAAATTAGGCGTGGGAAGGGGAAACATTTTTTACTTCATTGTTTTGTAACAAAAAGTCATGCGATTTCCCTCCCCGCCCTGATTTGCATATGCAAATCCGAATCCTGCTGAAAAAGGCCAAATCCCAAACCGAATCCTGGATTCATGCACTTAACATTGAATTAATTACCATTACATTTAAGGCCTGAAGGCATTTGCTATGCATTGTTTTGCACACATCATTTTACTCTTGAAAGCTCTGCCTGAAAAAAAAAAAGGAATAATATATTATGGAGAATAAGCAAAGGGCAGGAGCCTGTGGCCTCCTAATTTTCTTTTTTAATTACACAAATTTAGAGTTTAGTTCTCCTTTAGGCTAGGGCCACAGGTAACCTACAAACTGGAAAGCCTCTAAGGCCAGTGAACATGAAGACCACAACTTTGCTTCTGGAAGCAAGTGGTCAGTCTACATTGGCCAGATAGAGCAGTATTAGGTTGCTTCCTGGAATCTCAATTTACTTGGGTGCTACTGGAGATAGCAAGAATAAAATACAGCAGCTAAAGCAATGTCAGTACATTTTTCACTTGCCATAGCTCCAAAGTTTGTTGAGAGGGAAGAAAACATGCACATACATACAATAGGTCACTCACTTGTGTATTTGCAAAGCGTCACATGATCCACTGGGTAAGCAAGGCTCTCTGTGTGCTTTGAAAATCAGACAATATTAGACTGTCCACAGGTCAACTGGTAGCATTAGGTAACCAATGAATGAACACCTTTAGGTATCACTCCCTTCTGTTTCAGACTCTTTCATAACAAACTACAGCTTTGACCACAACATACTCCTACCCACATAACTAAGTAAGGCAATGAAGTTACGGAGTATGAGAGAGAAAGCAAAACAGGCAACAAGACTATTTCTAGACTTCTAGGTATGTCTTTAAAACATTGCTGCCAAACCATCTGGTCAAAAGCTGCACCAACAATATAATCATGCAGTTTGGCAAAATCAGATTTTAAGTCTCTCGCGTGAGTCAAGATCTAATAATGTGACGCAAATATTCAGGGTCACAAAAGCAAACTGTTCTTTGACCTCAAGCTTACTTCAGGCTCTGTGAACTATTTTATTGTTGCATTTATGACTTGAAGAATAGACTGTACATCACATCAACTAACATAAAACAGAAGGCATACCAAGCAACATTGACATCATCTGTTATACACAGTTCAAGTTGGCATAACCATTACAAAAGATCTTTTCAGAAGTGGCAATTATTTACAGGGAAATGCAGCCATAGATGGGAAGCATGAAAACAGTGTCCACATTTGATGATGATAAATAAACCATACTAACAATTGTAATAATAATTAAAAAACAGTTTTCATTTATTTCTAGCAAGCTCCACTCAGTGCCTCAAAGTATTGATCTCCAGATTACAAATGCAATCAATGATGGCAACAAAGCCTCCACAAAAAAAACTGTATATACAGAAAGTTAGGCTCACACAAACAACTTGTGGGCAGATAATCACAACCAATCTCAATGTACAATATATGTCAACTGATCGATCAGGAAGGCTTACAAACTGAATCTGTCAATGAAACGTCAGTCAGTGCATAGTAAAGCCGCATCTCCTCTTCACTTCCAAGCAATCAGAGGCCTTAGGCCCAAACAAATTGCATGACAGAAAGGTGGCCATCTATAGTTATGGTGAAGTATTTGTATGTTTGGGCCACAGGCTGCTTGTCAGTTACTGAAGGAGAACACTCACTGTATGACTATATTCTTTAAAAGAAAATAGGTATAAAAAAAATTACAATTATTGTTGCCCTGTACCCTTCATAAGCCAGGTCTGGCACAAAAATAGAAAAAAGTACCAATGAGAACAGAAATGTTGCTTGTTCATTTATAAAAATGTACAAATATTCACTATTTGCAAAAAAACATTTAAACGCAAATACAGCTTAGTAATGCTTCTGAGCCAAATTCATAATTCAAGATTAAAAAATAAGAAAGTTACTGGCTTTGTGAAATTAGTGTTTACACAAAATAGACAAAAATACAAACAGTGCCTAGTGTGCTATCAATTGCAATCATCTACATACGTTTTTCACCTTGTTTCTTGGATTTGCATAAAAAGAACTGTTGAATAAGAATTACAGTAGTTATAATTACATTTTCAAGGAATGGAAAAATGCTATGCAAATCACCTTAGTTACAAAAACTAAAATATACCACCTATGCAGTGACACATATTTGCAAATATTGACTATACACTGGGTGACCTTGATATAACATCATATTAGAGGAATGACTGAATGAAACGGTTAGGTAAACACAATGCAAACAAGAAGTGGAACCACATACAAACATCAAACAATGTTTTAGGACTGCCAACATTGCCATGGCTGACCTGTACTTAATACTCCATAGAGTGTGAGATTTTGCAATATCTAAAGAGCCTAGTCACCGAAAGTTAACTTCCACAAAAATGTGTGTACAGAACAGATATATGCCCTTGGTCGTAATAAAGATGTGGGATAAACCATAAGCACAATATTCCTTTTCTTGGTGTAACAGAACGGGTAGTCCAAGTAGTGCAACAGGCTGCTCGCCTCACAAACCTGAGAGCAGATAGCATTTAAGGTCTGTGAAAGCAGCAGCAACGCAGACAGAAATGTGCAGAAGACTCCACAGGCAACAGCATCTTTCTAAGGATCATCACACAGTGATGGAACGATTAGCGAGTGCAACTGAAACGTTTCATACAATAACAGGCCATCCCCCTTTCTGTTACAATATTGCACTGCACATATACAATGAAAAAGGATACAAAGGTAAAATGCTTGGAGCTCCATGATAAAATCCAGAGAAAGTGCCATTTGTAAACTTAAATAAAATGTAACTAAGCAGCTTACAGCTCCGGCTGAAGTGCTGCTCCCACCACCCCCAACAGACTCCCAAAGGATGCTGGGAGTTACACTTCTACTGAAGCTGATCAGCTACATCTTACGGTCATCTTTAACCACCAGCTCTTCATTTGCTAGTAGTAGAAGGCCTCTACCATACCACCAAAAGGGATAGTCCGACAACACACAATTCTAATTGACATGAAGTTGCCTCTTAAGATCTGGTCTTAACTCAATGTTATCCAATTTTCAGTGAGCGTCTAAAATCACAGCAGATACATGATTCAAAGTAAACCGTTGTTTGATTTCTCCACCCTTCCACTGGGATTAACTGGAGTGCCATTATATTCCAAAGCTTATCTTACACCACCGATGCAGCAAGCTGCAGCTAAAGGTTTGTCTGAACTGGTTCACACCACAGTAATATGTAGACAAGAGTCAACCAATTGTGACATGATAGGGGCAGGCACTCACTTTAATAACAGATTAAAGTCAGTACAATAAAAGGAAGCAACTCCCAGCATCCCACAGCTGTCAAAGGGATGCTGGGAGTCACAAACCAGGATGAAGTATCCTGTTTAAAGCCATACGGCCGCATAAGCAGCTAATGCAAAACGATCGTGTGTTTAGATGAGCGGATGACATGCAATCCAGGTAGCAGTCCCTGACGTTTAGATACCTCCTGTGGCTCGTCATTAACACAGCGGGATTCTTGGCTAGATCTGCCCTCAAATCCCTGTATGCAATGCACACAAACCACACAGATGCTCAGGGCAAAATAAAAGCGCAACTTACTTGCCAATCACCTCGCACAGCTCATACACATCCTCAAACAGCACGTCGTCGTCAGCCATGGTCCTGAGGAGGGGGTGGGGGTTTTAACACCACCACAAAGGAAAATAATGTATTAACGAGGTCCGGCTGAGGTATAGAATCCTGACTGAACGGGAGGGGTGATTCTACCCCCCTTGCAAAGACAGGCAAGGAAAGAGGCGAGCTGACACCTTCACATCAATGGAGCAGCGGCGGGCGGGCAGCTCGGCCGCTCTACACGGCAGGGCCGCCGCTGAGCCATCGCTCCGCCATCCGCCTGTCCACCGGCGCCGAGATACAAACCGAGCACTGACCGCGCCTCGAGATGCAGCCGGCTGCGAGCTGCGCGCCCCCGTCACTCTCCCAGCTGCTGCTTTAAATCGCTGTGTCCGTGCTGGAGGTAAATGTGTCCCACATTTCAAAACTGACACGAGATCGCGCGCCCTCCCTTCATCCCTCTGTCCGTGTGAGCCCAGGCCGTGCGCGTTTCCGCGGCTTCGGTTTTATTGCAGACGTCGGGTAACGCGCCCGCGTTCTCCTATCTAGAAAGTACTTGGAACGCACGCCCTCGAAACGTCAGCGGGCGCGCGCACGTTTTCTAGACTGTGTCATATGACGCGCCCATAAAATTTTTCACAAATGGCAAAAAAACATTAGCTTTAGCGATTGGAGAGAGGAATCACCCAACGCTATTATGGGCCAACGCCACGCTCCCGTATGGATATGCTTTGTTACCTGTAGCCAAAGCTTTTTATTCTTTAGGATATGTTAGGTTGGTCACTGGCACTATTGTATGCTGGCAATAAATGTATGTATGTATGTATCTTTTTATTTGTACAGCGTCAGCTCTTTTTGAGGGCAAAGAACTGTACAGCAAAACAAATTAGTTGTAACAAACAAGGGGTCATTGAAATAAAAAATAACAATATAAGTGCATTATTAGAAATACAATTTACATAAATAAAAATTGTAATTACAATACAGATTAAGTTCTCAGTGTCAAGGAATCAAAAGGCGGGAGGACCCAACCCCTTAGGACTTAGAGTCTAAGGTTTATTATTTGGAGATTCAGCTCTTAAAGTTACCAGGAGTGGAATTTTTGCCATCCTGGTAATGTGCAGGGCCAGGGCCGGCATCAGGGGGAACTAGGGTTGCCACCTTTTAAATAATTTTTTACCGGCAGTGGTGGCAACCTTAGGGCGGACAAATGGCCTGAAAGGGGGCCTGGCAGTGATGCACTTTTCGAAAAGCCAGGCTCCCCTTATGAGCGCCGCCACCAAAGCCATGCTGCTCCTTCTGATGTCAAGGCAGAAGTGCTAAACAGTCGAAGTCCTGAAGCGGCAGAAAGAACTAAAGTCACGAAGGAGCTGACACTAAAGTCCTGAAGCTGCAAAAGAAGCAAAGTCACGAAAGGAGCCTACACTGTCCCGAAGTGGCGAAAATACCCAATATCACGAAAACAGCTATATTGGAGGTCCTGAAGCCACAAGTTCAATTCTACTGACACCAATGTGGGGTTTTTTTTTAATCCCCTGGCCAACAATGTTTTATTTTAATACTCCACCCCCCTGCCACCAATTAAAAAAAAAAATTATGGGGCCCCAATTTTTTTTAACTTATACCTGTCACCAATGTTTTTTTAAAAAATATTCTTTGGGGCCACAATTTGTTTTTAATTTATAAGGGAGACCTGACCATCAATAGCTTTTTCTAACTTGTGTGTGTGGTGTTTACCTTTCTTAGCGCTGATGTCTGTGTGGTTTTTTTAACTGTGGTGTGGAGTGGGTGGGGTCTGGAGCGGGGCCCCTGAAAATTTTTTTGTATGGGGTCCCGTGACTTCTTATGGCGGCCATGTGCAGGGCAATGCCAAGGTTTTCACCTTGGTATCTTGGTAAATTATATGAGATTTTGTGAATCAAAACAAAATAGAAACCAAACAATGAACTACATTAGCCATTCTGGGCCAGATTCAATTTGATGCAAAAACATATCTCATAGTTTATCATGTAAACATCTATTGAATTCTATGGAAAATCTTTGATTGATTTAGGAGATATGTTTTTCTCATGAAATTGAATCCTGCCCATAATCTGCTAACTGCTGGAACAGTGCTGTCAAACTAGAGGCCCCTGGAACACATATTAATTTATCAATATCAATGAAGGAAAGGAAAATAATTCAGAGTAAGTGGGAGGAAATAAGAACAGGTATTGTGGAATGAATAAGCAAGTTTTATTATTTTGCACTAAATAAAATCCTGCTTTTGGCCTTGTGCTTTTTTTGTTTGGTGCTCCTTGGTTACTAATATCATTGTAATTTAATATTGAGGTATAATATTATCTTTATTATCTTTATCTATTATCCTTTTTCTGTATATATACATGCTTATAAATATGTGAATGTGTACGTATTCCCAAATAGTTTATTGAGTCTGGCTGCTCCAGCTAAATTCAGCAGGGATGTGTTTACGAGCGGTGGATAAAAGTGGCACATAGGAGTCCATCCTCCTGTCTTGCAGGTTCCAGGCCACAATGGAGCTTCCAGGTCCAAGTTGCAACTGCTTTTAGACTGCTTTAAAGGAGAATTCAGGAGGGCTTCAGATTTGTCCAGGTTGATTTGAAATCCTGCTATTTTGCCAAATCTCTGTATGATCTGTAGAAGAGTGGGGATTTCTGATTTTGGTTGATTGACAAAAAGCAGGATATCATCTGCGAAAGCTGTTACTTTGAGAGTTGTTTGTCCTATCTGTATCCCTTGTAGCTGTTGGTTTTTTAATATATGTCTTAGTAATGGATCAATTGC
>CM044434.1:47765909-47778255 GCA_024363595.1 Xenopus borealis | reverse complement strand
GTTAATTTATGGAGACCGGCTTCTTGTAAGAATTTTACCCCATCTTGTGGACTGTCCGGGGCGGCTTCGTAAAATTTTCTAAAGTGTTCGGTCATTATATCTTTAATTTGTTTTGTATCATGTGTCCATCCACTAGATGTTTTTATTTTTTGTATAAATGTATTGTGGGTCTTTTTTTTAGCTATTTGTGCCAGTAATTTCCCTGATTTGTTACCATATCTGTAGAATTTATTTGCAGTGTGACTAAGTGTTTTGTGTGCTTTTTCCGATAATAAAATGTCAAAAAGTTCCTTTGTCTCTTTGTATTTATTTTTATCTTCTTGTGTGTTTGTTATTTTGAAAGTTGTGTAGTGTTTAGTTAGTTGTTTTTGTAGTTGGTTATATTTTTCATTATAACCTTTCTTTTGTTTGATTAAGTATAAAGTAACCTGTCCTCTCAGTACTGGTTTAGCCGCGTATAGTACATAATTTAAAGGGGACTTGTCACCCTAAGAAATAATTCCAAATTACTTTTTAAAATGTGAGTTGAGCAAAATAAAGCTTACTTACACTACATTTATTATTTTGTTCCTTTCAGTCTTGGAGCCATGTTGTGGACGTTGTTATTAAGACAAAAAAAAAGGTTGAATTTGATCGATGTGTGTCTTTTTTCAACCTAACTTACTATGTTACCCCAAAATCTTGTGTATGCATCCAAATGGGAGACCTAATTCCCATACAGAGTATAGGGAGGGAGGGGGAATGGGAGGATAGCAGTAACATCTAGAAAGTGCTGAATGGTGGAAAGTGAAAGTAATGGACTGCCCCACCTCTATGCCTCAGGCATAGAAGCAGGGCAGGTAATATTTGATTGACAGCTCAGATATTTAAACGCAGTTATAACAGGTATGGATGTTTTAATGAAAATAATATTTGGGTTCCATGTTTAATTTGAAAATTACTTTTGTTATACAGCTTTTTATGTGTAGGTGACAGGTCCACTTTAATATATGAGGATAGTCACCTTGGAATTTTATTGCCTTAATGAAAGCAGCACCATTCAGCTTAATGCCTTTTCATGGTTTTGATACACCACAGTGACAATATTTTTATATTTTACTATGGGAAATAACATTATTCCATATGACCTTTGACCAATTGTCACTTTTTTTTTTTACTGAATTTACAATGCTACACTGAAGTTTTGTTTTGTTACCTCCTCCATTACTGCAGAGATTGGCAGTGGGAACAAATGGCAGCAAAGACAGCTGTGCTACTGTGCATGCTTGGGGCCAACAAAATTTTGGCTAACAAGCCCCTGGGAGGGATCTGATTTGTTTATTTAGTAGTGTATTACTGCTAGTCATTAGTAAACTAACATCAAATTTGCATTCAGCTCATATATCCAGCTTTTATTTCCAGTACTTAGTGTAGTTTTTGGATCCAATACTTATTTTCTTTATTCCCTGAACTATTAATTGAAATCTCGAGGTACACCAAATTTACACAAAGTTTTCTCACAGTTATTATCCTTTCATAATTATTAAGAATATGCTTAAAAAACTATGAAATATGTCAACAATCCTGTCTCCCAACAGTCATTCTGAATATTTTCTCACCTCCTGAAAAGTATTCATAGGACCTCATCTGGCACCAGATGAAACTATTATGTATAGAATAGAAGTTAGTGATTTGAAAGCTATAGTACTTTGGTTCTCATCTGGCACTCGCATTTTCAATTCATTACTTTTCTTCCCAAATATTCTTTGCTCATTAATTAGCTTCTGACTTTCCTTCTTTTATCAGAACGAGCAGTTAACTTAGTAAAAGAGAAATCACAGCAGCAGTTTTTTCTGTGCTGCATGGCACCGTGTTATTATTAAATTATTTGGTGCTGGGAAGTGTGAATCCTTGCCTAGAGAAAGACAGGTTTGCACATTACTAGACACTTTTTGTCTGTCAAAGAAATATATTAGTGGTAAATGTAAGTGTCTATGCAGTAGTTACATAGTTACATAGTTAAATTGGGTTGAAAAAAGACAGAGTCCATCAAGTTCAACCCCTCCAAATTAAAAACCCAGCATACATACACACACACACATCTCCACTCTTTCAAACACAAACCATATATGCCCATAGCTATACTAACTGTAGAGTTTAGTATCAAAATAGCCTTTGATATTATGTCTGTCCAAATAATCATCCAAACCCCTCTTAAAAGCATCAACAGAATGAGCCATCACAACATCACCCGGCAGTGCATTCTACAACCTCACCGTCCTGACTGTGAAGAACCACCTACGCTGCTTCAAATTAAAGTCCTTTTCTTCTAGTCTGAAGGGGTGGCCTCTGGTGCGGTGATCCTCTTTATGGGTGAAAAGATCCCCTGATATTTGTCTATAATGTCCTCGAATATATTTGTAAAGTGTATTCATGTCCCCTCGCAAGTGCCTTTTTTCCAGAGAAAACAACCTGGAGTAGTAGTATTGTTTGTAATAATCCTAGTTTTTGTATTCCAGTGATGTTTTTGAGCTACTGTAGTTGTAAGAACACTTAACAAGTGGTATCATTGTCGTGGCTCAGTCAAGCGGCTGTGATGTCACGGCTGTCGGGACGCAGGCGCACACAGCAAAGAGCATTTCCTGATTGACTCTGGTGTGCATCCAGGGTACAGTGTGGGACGTCGTGACGCAGACGTTCCAACGCTGGAGAATTGGAGCCAAGGTCAAAGGTATTTAAACCAATTCTCATATGCAATCTGTGCTTGGTTATTGTGGTTTTTCCTGAAGCCTAGCTTTACAAACTTTATCTAAATCTTGCTGATTCCTGTGTATGACCCCTGCTTGTTCCCGACTTCCAAATCTCGGACTCGTTTTGACTACTCCTTTCTCTTATCTCCCTCGTACCTTGCTTTGGTTGAGCCTACTGGTTTCTCTCCACTCACGGCTCCCCCTGTATCATCCCCGTCCTTATCATCCAGAAGAGATCCATCACCTGACTATCCGGTAAGCCTGACAGTATAACCAGGCCCAAGATGGATCAAGCTGAAGGACCATCTCCATTTGCAGTCCTCACTCACCAACTATCTACACAAGATGCAAGATCAGATGAGGACACCGCAGTCACCTCCTGGTGGTTCAGCCACAGTTACATCAGCAAATCAATCTGCCTCTAGTAGTCTTGCAATTCCTTTTGACCAACCGGAGCCCAAAGTTCATGTCCCTGAATAATTTTCCAGTGATTGAAAGATTTTTCACCTGTTCAAAAATAACTGTAAACTTTGAGCCACGTACTTATCCTACTGAACAGGCCCATGTGGGCACTATTATTTCCTTCCTGACTGGGGACCCCCAGGCTTGGGCCTTTCATTTAATGGATAAGCAAAACCCAGAACTGGCAACAGTGGAATCCTTCTTTAAAGCAATGGCTGTGTTATATGAGGATCCACATAGATCTTCTGTTGCAAAAGCTTTGCTACATGCAAGGGCGAGGACCAGCAGAAGATTATAAAGTGGAGTTTCATAAATTTGCAGCAGATGTAGATTGGAATCAAACCGCACTCAAACATCAGTATTGCTTGGGTTCAGAAAGCCTGAAGGACGAACTTGCATGCACGGGAATTCCTGAGACCCTTAATGACCTAATTCTACTCACCTTACAAAAAGATCATAGACTCTGTGAACAGAGAGCTGAGAAGTCGGGCCAAGGCCAATGTGGGTTCCTCCTCATGCTCTTCCACCAGTCCAGTTGCCTGCTGCCTCATCTGCTTCTGTTGACCCTGAACCTATGCAGATCAGTGCCATTAGACCAGCACTAACTCCAGAAAAATGCCTGAGATGTTGAAGGCTCAATTTATGCCTATACTGTGGACAAACTGGCCATCTGCTTCATGATTGTCCCACACAACCTTCTCCTAGAGGTAAAGCTATTTCTAACAAGTCATTGACTCTAGGGCTAGTGGGTGTTTCCTGGATTCTGTAACCGCTGAGGCTTATTGTTTTTCCCTTCACCAGTAAAAGAATCCTATTCTACTTCAAGTTTCAGACGGCTCACCCATATTATCCAGTCCAATCACTCAAGAGACTTTTCCTCTCTTTATGTCACTTAATAAAGTTCTTGAACTTTGATATTGTGGTGTCTCCGGTATTTTTTATTATTTTGGGGATGCCGTGGCTTTGGAAGCATAATCCGTCCATTAATTGGGATACCGGAGAGATTGTTTTCTCTTCTGACTTCTGTCTTTCAAGTTGTCAACCAATATTGCCCTATGGCATGCCAAACTCTGTTCTCTTGCATCCCTGCAAGGAGTTCCTGATAATCTTCTAGTAGCATATGTAGAATTTAAAGATGTCTTCAGCAAGAAGGGAACGTATGCTCTACCTGTTGCCTGGTGTACAGATACCATCACATATATCCTCTGTCTGAGCCGGAGTGTCACGGTTGGCACCCAACACCAGAACAAACACCAAGCACCCTAGTGTCGGCTTGTGCTTCACCAGTAGTATGACTGCCTTTGGGCCTTGGGAGGAGCCCTCAGCTTACTTGGATGCCACCTGGACTTAAATGAGGGGTGCAAGGTAAAGGTTCTGATAGGCAGAGGGGAACGACTGTTGTTATAGTCTATTAGGCCGAAGGTCACAGTACAACAGGAATAAGCAGAATCGTAGTCATACAGGCTGGGTAAAAGCAAGCAGATATCAAGGGTTGTCAGGCAGGCAAAGGGTCAAACCGGGTAATCAAGCAGATAGGATGAGGCAGAATAGGTAGCCAGTATGCAGGCAAGGTTGGATTACAGAAGGCAGAGTAGTCAGGATTGGGTCAAACACCGATAATCAGACAAAATGCAAGAGTAAATGGATAGCACAAGGCTTCAGGTACCACTAGAATAAAATTCTATCACTGATCAGCAGAAGAAAGCACTATTTATATTTAAAATTTTAAGGAGAGGAGAGGCGCGCCACTCAAGTCTTAAGGTACAGGAAACTCAGGGGAGGAGGAGCATTCCCGCCGCACCACTAAACCACTAGGTTGAGTTTTCTTTACTCTGAGTTATTGGAATTGAGTAACTTCTGCCAGGGCTGGAATCTTCTTCGTTGAAAAAAAAGACCATTCATTGAGGCCCTGCATTGATTACCGTGGACTAAATAAAGTAACAATTAAAAATAGATACACACTTCCACTAATTCCACAGTTATTCCAGTGGCTACAAGAAGCTAAGGTTTTTTCAAAACTGGATCTTCGAGGGGCCTATAATCTGGTCTGGATTCACGAAGGAGATGAATCGAAGACCACTTTCTGCATAGGAAACAGTCACTTTGAGTACCTTGTCATACCATTCGATCTGTGCAACACCTCAGCAACTTTTCAACACTTTGTAAATTATGTGTTTCATGATTTTTTTTTATGTTTTTGTCATTATATACTTGGACAACATTCTTGTTTTTTCCAATTCCCTCGAAGACCACAGAACCCACATGAAAAAAGTCCTCAAACGCCTTTGCATTGTATGCCAATTTGGAGAAATGCATTTTTGAACAAGATCCTGTGGGCTCCCTAGGATTTTTTTTTTATCCAGATGGATTCTCAAATAATTATACCTATCACCAGCCTTACTCGTGGTAATGTAAAGTTCACCTGGACTTCCGAAGCTCAAAAGGCTTTTCAATATTTAAAAAGTCTTTTTGTTTCTGCTCCCATCCTTCATAACTCGGATCCTTCACTGCATTTCATTTTAGAAATGGATGCATCGGAGAATGCAGTAGGAGCCATTCTATCCCAATGATCACGTATCAAAGAGGAACTCCACCCAGTCGCTTTCTTTTCATGTAAAATGTTAAGATCTGCATGCAACTACAATATCGCGGAGTATTTCCAACCAGCTAAAAGACTTAGGCCCAGAAAAGCCAGATGGGCATTCTTTTTTATACGCTTTAATTTTCACCTCACCTACTGCCCTGGCACCAAAAACAGAAAAGTAGATGCTTTATCCCAAATGTTTTCACCACAACCAGACAGGCAAGAATCCTCTGAAACAATCCTAGGACCCAGAGGTTCTGAGAATATTCCTCGTTCTTCACTTCCTCAAGAAATAATTTGTAAAGACGGACTTTTCTTTCTTAACGATAAGATTTTCGTCCCTAAGGATCTTCGCTTTGAAGCACTCAAAACTATCCATGCTGCTAAACTAGCAGGTCACCATGTGATCAGGAAGATCTCTTTGCTTGCAAAGAGATTATTTTGGTGGCCTGTATTGATCAAGGACTGTACTAAATATGTTGCCTCCTGTGAAAGTTTTGCCTGATCAAAGGCTTCTCATAGCAAACTGCTAGGTCTCCTGCAACAACTTCCTCTACCATCACGTCCTTGCAGATCCATGGCTATGGATTTTATTTCAGAACTTCCACCTTCTCAATAGCACACTGTTATCATGGTATTTGTGAACCATCTTACTAAGATGTCTCACTTTGTCTCGTTACCCAAATTACCTTCTGTCTCTGAGACTGCCAAAGTTTTTATCCGAGAAGTGGTGAGACTTCATGGAGTACCAGACAAAGTGGTTTCTAACCTCAGTACTCAATTTACCTTGCAATTCTGGAAGACTCTCTGTGGGGCATTACAAATTAAACTGTCTCTCTCTTCAGCATTTCACCCCCAGTCTAATGGTCAAATGTATAGAACAAACCAGAATGGAGCAGTACTCTGTTACTCTTCTTATCTCCAGGATGACTGGGTAAGCTTACTTACCCTAGAAGAGTGATGCTGGTGTTGTTACACAGACGTTCCGACTCTGGAGAATTGGCGCCAAGATCAAAGGTATTTAAACTAATTCTGATATGCAATCTGTGCCTGGTTATCGTGGTTTTTCCTGAAGCCTAGCTATACAAACTTTATCTAAATCTTGCTGATTGCTGATCTTGCTGATTCCTGTGTATGACCCCTGTTTGTTCCCGACTTCCGAATCTTCGCTGCCAATCCAGACTTCTGCTTGCCTACTGTTCCTGCTGATTTGCTGCCTACCCTTGAACTCGGTTTGACTACTCCTTTCTCTTATCTCCCTGGTACTTTGCTTCTGTTGAGCCTCACTGGCTTCTCTCCACTCACAGCTCCCCCTGTATCACCCCTGTATCATCCCGGGTGGGTTCTGTGTTTTGTGAGACACTTGATGATCCTTATTATTCAGAAGAGATCCATCGCCTGACTATCCGGTAAGCCTGATAGTAGTTCAATCAGCCGAAGTCATGCCCATCTTTTGACAACTTTGAGTGTTCCCAGTAACCACAGTTATTAACAGTCTTAAGAGGGAATGTAAATAAAATGGCAAGCGTTGTTTATAATGGCATTTTTGCAAATGTTTAGCACTGATTGCAATGTATGGGCAATGTTAGGGGCAGATATTTAGGTTCAAATGCTAAAATTGAATATGAATTTTTGGTCAAAACTCACAAATTCATGTAGAAGTTGATGGCAGAGGTCCATTGAACCATTTGAAGATGTTAGTTAGCCTTCTTGTTTTTTCGTTCAGGAAAAAACTAGATATGAAATGTATTCAAATTAGATTAGAGTTTTTGGATCGATATTATTCGTTCTAATAAGTTTTTTCTTAAATAAGATACCATTTGAGTTTGTGGTAATTTGTCTTGTTTGCAATTGCAAAATGTTATTACATACACTGCACATGTTCACAAAATCCATTTGTCTGCAAACTTTATGAGGAAGTTGTTGAGGTCTTATATTGGTCAAAAAGGAAGCAAACAATGAAAATCTTGGTTTTGCAAACATTTTTTGCACTTACAAAACATAATACATTCCTCCTTATGCCTGCTGTGAGTGGCGTGAAATTTCACTCCAACGCCAAATTTTTCGCTATTTTACACTGCTTCAGACTTTTGTAAGTAAGTTCCAGTTGAAGCTGATCAATGAAAAAACACGTTAAAAAAATTACAGCATTTTTACCCTGTTCTTTTATACAGTGATGCCTGATGATGTCTGATAAATTATTCCTCTGTTTTCTACACCACATAAATAACCTGCCCCATAGCCTGTTCTTACATATTGACATTTTCATAGGCCCATGACTCCTGTTAAAGTTACCATGAAGTGTAAACCTTATTAGATGTCAGTAATATTTGCTATACCATTTATAGCAATTATTGAAATTTCTAGCCTAAAGCTGTGTTTTGTCTTATGACTTAATAATGATCTCTCTGCTAACTGTTGTACTAAAGGGCTTAGTGAGGGAAAGCACAGAGTATGTCACCTTAGCAATAAATCATTATCTATGTCTGGCTAAGAAAGACCCCTTAGTTTCCATAACAACAATATGAGTTATATGAAGACTGGTAATAGTAGGCATTGATTCATAATACTTTGGCGCTGCTGAAATACTAATATTTTGTGTTTCATTGATTCAGTTTTCAGTGGAGTTTAGCAAATATAAGAATATCTTATATGCTTAAGAAAAAGTGTTACCACAGATAACATTCCTAATGCCTGCAAATATCTATATAGCAATTGTCTGGATGAAACTGAATTGCCATGCTTCACAGTATTTAACAAATCCAACTGTAATGAATGGTACATTAGTTGCTGACTTTCTTCTAATGCTGCTGCAAAATGTGCCAAGCAATATACTGTTGTAAAGAGGCAGTAAAAATAAAGGGGAACTGTCTTGAAAATCTTGAAAATGAAAATTCAATATAAGCTTCAGCATACTGAAATATGAAACTTTCCAAATAAAATCAATAAAAAATTCTGTACTGTGGTGTTTATACAAATGGCCTGAAGGTGTCACTGTGCATACACAGGACTTTCTGTACAGCTTGAAAGTGAAAGTAAGACTTACTGCTGTTATGTAATGGCTGCATGAACCTGCCAATAAAGCACTGTTATACTCTCCTCATACTCGGCTACCAAACATATCAAATGGTGACAAGGATGTCTTTTCTACCTCTGCAGCAGCCTGCACATTTTCTACCAAACCCTGGTGAGCCTACCATACCTGTTACTGTTTGGATCCGTATGTTTGATAATTACATTATTGCTGACCAAGGGGAGATTTCTACTGCTAGAAAGTGTACTTTACTTATTCATTGCCTGGGAGGGACAGCGTATATTCTATACATTACCATTACCTGATGAGACTTATGAAACTGCTCTTACTGCTATAAAGAACTTTTTTGTGCCAAGAGTAAATGTGCTTGCTGAAAGATATAAATTTTGCCAACGTGGACAATGTAATGGCAAATCCACAGAACAACTTGTAGCAGCTTTGAGAGAGCTGGTTGTTACCTGTGAGTTTGGAAACCTAATAGATGAAATGCTAAGAGACCAAATAGTGGAAAAAACAAACTCACATCGCATTAGAGAGAAATATTGTGCATAGGAAATCTTCAGTTTATTACCCACAAGCTAAAGGAGAAATCGAGAGATTCAACAGACGTCTGAAAGAAGCACTACAGACAGCAAATCTTACTGGGAAATCTTGGAAAGTATTTACAACAGAGTTCCTACATAACTACAGAGCAACATACCATGCAATGACCCAAGCATCTCCTGCTGAATTATTACATGGCTGACAGATGCACACTAAGTTACATGTTGCAGACATCAAACTTCCACCAAATACTGTTCCTACAAACTCATCTACTGCTGACTTTGTCAAACGACAACAAGCCAAATGCAAGTCTTATACTGACAGAAAACGTGGTGCAAGAGAAATGCACTTTCAGCCTGGATCTTTAGTCAGAATTAAGAAACCAGGAATACTGAAACAAGGACAATCTAAATTTACTACACCACTTGACGTAGACGCCAGTGAGGACCATACACATATGAACTGTGATGGACGCATATGGAATGCAAGTCGTCTTGCTCCTGTTAGATATGACTTTGCAGATGTTCTATTTGATGAAGGACATTTTCCTACTCCTAATGCCAACTGCAATAGGCCTGAAGAAAATGAACCTGTAAAGCGTACTGAGAGAATCAGAAAACTACCTGCATGGACCAAGGACTATGTCATGTGAAGAATGTATATAGTGCTTTAAGAAACATACTGTTTAATTGTTACTGTTTATTATATTTGTCCTAATTCTTTCCTACTATAGGGGGAATATGTGGTGTTTATACAAATGGCCTGCAGGTGTCACTGCATACACAGGACTTTCTGTACAGCTTGAAAGTGAAAGTAAGACTTGTTATGTAATGGCTGCATGAACCTGCTAATAAAGCACTGTTATACTCTCCTCATACTCGGCTACCAAACATAACATGTACCGTTTCTGAAATTATCAAATTTGAGATTCTGTTGCAGGGAGTAACTAAAACATTGAATTTCAGGCGTGCAAACTTTGACAGTATAAGGGCATCTCTGCAACATATTAAGTGGGAAATGCTTTTCACAGGGTTAAACACTGAACAAACATGGGAATCCTTTAAAATGCTGCTTGATAAATATACATGTCAGTATAATCCGCTTGTTAGCAAGGAACGTCGTTGTAAAGCAAAACCTTTTTGGTTCAGTAGAAATGTTGGTGTTGAGGTGGGTAAGAAAAGACGTGCTTTTGAGGCTTTCAAGTTAGCTGGGACAGCCGAATCATTTATAAGGTACAAGGAGGCCAATAAATCATGCAGGCAAGCTAAAATCGATATGGAAAAGGGTATAGCAGTAAGCAGTAAAAAGAATCCAAAATTATTTTTTAAATATATTAATAGTAAAAAAATGAAACAGGAAGGGGTAGGACCTTTATTATCAGAGGGGGGTCAGCTGGTTGATGAGAACAAGCAAAAAGCTCAGATTCTGAATGCATACTTTTCGTCTGTCTACACAAATGAGGAACCAGCTAAGGAAGGTTTCCTTATTAATAGTCCCAACTCAAATAATACATTTAATGATGCATGGTTCACACATGATGAAATTCAAAAGAGACTAGAACATGTTAAGATAAACAAAGGGCCAGGGCCAGATGGGATTCATCCCAGGTGAGCTTAGCTCTGTGATTGCCAAAACTCTCTACTTATTTTTTAGGATTCATTGAGGTCTGGCATGGAGCAAAGAGACTAGCGAATTGCTAATGTGGTGCCGCTATTCAAAAAGGGATCCCATTCTCTAACTCAAAACTATAGGCCAGTTAGTCTGATGTCGGTGGTAGGAAAGCTTTTTGAAGGATTAATAAAGGATTAATAAAGGATAGCAAATAACAATACTATATTGTGCCAGCATGGTTTATGTGTAATAGATCTTGCCAGACTAACTTAATTTCTTTTTATGAGAAGGTAAGCAGGGACCTTAATTCTGGAATGGCTGTGGATGTGATTTACTTAGACTTCGCTAAAGCATTTGATACAGTGCCACCAGTGTCAGACTGGGATGCCAGGGGCCCACCAGAAAACCTTAGACCAGGGGCCAGCCAGAAAACCTTAGACCAGAGGCCCAACTTTCCATACTATTATTCCTTCTCTCCTCCCTTAACCTATTCTTTTAGATCTATTTACTATGCTCTATTCTTCCATTATTAAGCCTCTTTTTTCACATAAAGAAAAAGGGAATGAACATGAAATTGGCATAACATAGTATTTGTAACTTAATAGAGAACTAGCTAAAAGATAGACTACAAAGAGTGGTGGTAAATGGAAAATTTTCTTATTGGACCAGTGTTGTTAGTGGGGTACCGCAGGGCTCTGTACTGTGTTCCTTGCTTTTCAACTTGTTTATTAATGACCTGAATGTGGGCATTGAAAGTATGGTTTCTATTTTTGCAGATGATACTAAATTGTGCAGAACTATAGGTTCCATGCAGGATGCTGCCAATTTGCAGAGTGATTTGTCTAAGTTGGGAAACTGGGCAGCAAACTGGAAAATGAGGTTCAATGTTGATAAATGCAAGGTTATGCACTTTGGAAAAAAATAATAAAAATGCAAGTTATACACTATATGGCAGTGTGTTGGGAGTTTCGTTAAGTGAGAAGGATCTTGGGTTTTTTATAGATAGCAAGTTGTCTAATTCTGAGCAGTGTCATTCTGTAGCTACTAAAGCAAATAGGGTTCTGTCCTGCATAAAAAAGGGCATAAACTCAAGGGATAAAACATAATTATACCTCTTTATAGATCCCTAGTAAGACCTCCAGTCCTTAGGAGGGATGTAAATGAGCTGGAGAGAATGCAGGGATGTGCAACTAAACTGGTTAGAGCTGGGGTGCCCAGGACATTGATAGCGGTCTACCAGTAGATCGTGTTAATATTCCTGGTAGACCACGATCTGGGGCCTGGCACCGGTGACTTGAAGAAAAGAGGAGCACAGCATGGATAGAGGGGCTAGTGTGGCATGAAGGGAAGGAAGATGAGCGACAGAAAGGGAAGCAAGGGGAG
>CM044434.1:47739885-47762456 GCA_024363595.1 Xenopus borealis | reverse complement strand
TTTTGATTCCTTCGATCATCGAATTATTGAATATCCGATCATTCGATCTATTCGATATTCAATGATCGAAGAGTCCAAGTTTTCATATACGATTTCACGAAAAATTTGTATGATCGGTTTTCGATCGAATTCGATCAAACTTCGATCATTTCACGTGAATTTCGTAAATCGGCCCCTAAATGTTACCTATAGGTCAGGTTGATTTTAGTTGAAGTTCCTAAGACTGACTCTCTGACACTCTAACTTTGCCAACCTGGCTGTCCCATCTCAGCCTGTTAGTTACAGTTTCTAACAGACTCCTGCTGCAGAAATATGTTTTATTATTTCAGTATGATAAAGCTTATATTAAATTAAATGTTTTGCGATAGTTCCCCTTTAACCATTTTTTTAACTGCAGAAAAAGTAAGCTAATGATAAAGCCATTTTTCTGGTATAACATCTTGAAGCTATTGGACAGAAAATGTTTTTGAAGTAAATGGACATTGAATGATGATAACAGAACAGGTGGTTGCTGTGGGTAATACTTTAATTAATTGCTTACAAATAAATTGTATCTGACAATTTTAGTAGAGAATCATTCCTTGTTTCTCAAGATGAACACTGCTGACGTGGGCTGATTAAAGATGACAATTTGGTCCCTCCAGATGCCCAGGATATTCTAGACCTGATATCTATCAGACTGTTTTGAGGACTCTTCCTAGTACCTAGTCTTCCTGTACCAGTGTTATCCACACTTAAAGTGGACCCATCACCCAGACACAAAAATCTGTATAATAAAAGTCCTTTTCAAATTAAACATGAAATCCAATTTCAAATTTTTATCAAAGCATTCATAGCTGTTTTAAGCTCAGCTGTCAATCAAATATTGTCTGCCATGCCTCTATGCCTTAGGCATAGAGGCGGGGCAGATAATTACTTTCACTTTCCATTCAGCACTTCCTAGATGCCACTGCTCCCCACACATTCCCCCAGTTATCTTAACCATTTAATTGTGTAGCCAGGACATGGGGATAGACATTGGGTCCTCCATTCTGGTGCACAAACAAGATTCTGAGATGATGCAAGGCTTGCCTTAATAACAGTGTCCACAAAATGACTCCTGCCTGCTTGCTATAATTATGAATTCCCAGACTGAAGAAAACAAGATTAACATAATTTATATATCGTAATCAATGTTTAGTTTGCTTGACTAATGTGATAAAATATGATTTTCAATATTTTTTTGGGGTGAGGGGTCCACTTTAAAACTGTAAAATTTGTAGTAGTGACTTAATGAACATCTTTAGCAGAACTACGCCAAATCTTAGCAAAATGACCTACCTTTTTGCATTTGCGGCACTGTACAGCTTTTGCAGGACATGTAGCATAATTTGCAGTGTGTTGTGTTGAACCACAGTGAAAGCAGTATTTTTTATTTATATGTGCTGCATGGTTTTTCAGTGAATCCCTTTCCTTAGCACTGTATTTTGCCTGTGCATTATTGGGCTCCAGTGCTGGATTCACAGTCTGTACATTCCCATCAGTTCCCTGACTGATAATTTTAGCCTCTGTCACTGTGGTTTCAGTTTGGCTAGCAACTGTAATAGCCTTTGCAAGGGTTAATGCACAAGGAAAGTCTAAAGTAGAATAAGGCTAGAAATGCTGTATTTTGTATACTAAACATAAACATGAATTTACTGCACCACAAGCCTAATCAAACTAAAATCAAATGATTTATGCTTTCAAAGTTGGCCACAGGGGGCTGTCACCTTGTAACTTTGTTAGACATCTTTGCATGACCTGCACATGCTCAGTGTGGTCTGGGCTGCTTAGGGATCATCATAAATTATCAAAACAGCACAAGTCAAATAATATCTGCCAGAAGCCAATACAGCAAGACTGATTTTATGTTTATATGTGGCTCCATGATCTTTGTCCCTGCAACTGGAGTTGGAAACAGTAAAGGGGATATAAAGGCAAAAATAAAATTCAATACAAATCTCTACATGGTTGTCAACTGCTCTATGGGGAAACAAAGCTGCTTGAGTTCTGCATGGCTGGGAAGTAAGGCATGGTTCGCCCTGCTGTTCACGAGTATGACTGTTTCCCTGCAGAGCAGTTAGGGACCATCTTACAATTCCTATCCACAAACATAAATGAAGGGAGAATTTCACTACATACTGTACAGTCAGGTTTCTTATAAAAACGTTAGACATTTTTAATTAAAGTGTATTGGAGATAGGTATCTTTTTCATTAAAGAAAGTAAAAATGGGATTTTATTTTTTTGCATGTCCCTGTACTTTAAATCCTGCTCTAGGAGCAGTCTCTCTCTCTAATACATGGTTAATTAGTTTTTTCCGCTATTTGAATCTTAGAATTTTATCTGTTTAGATTCCCAAAGTCACAGGTAACAACTAGCTCTCTCAAAGCTGCTACAAATTGTTCTGTGGATTTGCCATTACGTTGACATGTTGGCAGAATTTATATCTTTCAGCAACCACATTTACTCTAGGCACGAAAAAGTTCTTTATAGCAGTAAGAACAGTTTCATAAGTCTCATCAGTTAAAGGTAATGTATAGAATATACGCTGTCCCTCTGCTCTCAAGCAGTAAATAAGTAATGCACACTTACTAACAGCAGACATCTCCCCTTGGTCAGCAGCAATAATGTAATTGTTAAACATACGGATCAAGCAGTAAAAGGTATGGTAGCCTCACCAGGGTTTGGTAGAAAAGGTGCAGGCTGCTACAGAGGTAGAAGGGACATCTTGTTGCCAATTTGTTGTGTTTTGATAGCCGAGGATGAGTAGAGTATAACAGTGCTTTATTAGCAGGCTCATACAGCCATGACACAACAGTAACATAAACTCTAGCACCTTAAGCAGCATAGGTACTGTGTATGCACAGCATAACTCATGTGCACAGTAACATCTACAGGCCATTTGTATAAACACCACAAGGACCACATTGGCTCTTGTGGTCCTGTCCTGAGTGGTCTCTATAGAATCACAGTATGACCCCCTGGACAAACATCCACTTGTTTTATGACCTTACAATCAGGTGAGTAAAAAATCATGGCACTAAAACAGCAGAGATATATTATACCAATAATTCATTAGAAATATGATGGTACAAATGTATATGTACCAATGAAACATTCACACCTACACCTGCACTGTAGGGATTATTGTATTGTTTTTGACTAAAGCTAAAATATACCACATGAAATATTTTAAGATGGGTAGTTCAAACACAATTGTGTTATTAAAGTGAATTATTTACTTTATATTACCTTTCTTTCCACACAACACTTTTGATATGTGTATAACAAAATTGTTCCTGAAGGAATTATAGATGACGTCTTCTAGGAACACAATTGAATTATAAGCAGCTCATTGCCTTGTGTTGACATTTAGCTTGATTAAAGTTTATAAATATTGCAAGGTTGAAATATTGAAAGACCCAGCCATCTTGGGTCAAGTGAAATTGTTGTTTCTGGCAATCACATGACTTTCTTGCTGGTAGAACCTTGTACAGGCTTTGCACCTTTATTTAATCATCATGATAAAAGATTTCTTTGACAAGGACATATGCCTTTTTATCAACTGTAGGTGTTCCAATACAGGCATAAAAACTTTCTTTTTGGAGAAGTGGTTTGCTACAATAAACATGATTACAGTTTTAAAGACTAAGACTGAGATCTGGCGGCTGTTGCCCCTTTCCCCCCAGGCAGAATTAACTTGTTTAAAATGGTGTTTCTACACAAATTTTTATATGTATTCCATAATTCGCCTATATCACCACAGAATCAATGGTTCAAAACTATAGAGTCCATATTGCGAAGATTTATATGGGCCAGGTAGCATCTACTAACCTCAGGCTTTATTTCTTGGCCAGCCAACTGACATATGTACATTGGTGGATGGTGCCCCAGGAAGACAATCTCCACTATCCTGGAAGCTGCAAGCCTCGGGTCTTTGGAAGCCTTGGCCAAACTACCATATAGGGGTCCCACTGAGTATTACAAAATCACTACCCCGATGGCTACAGTGGCCGAGGTTTTTAAAAAAGGTCTTAAACATGTCCACAAGGCGAGGCTAGCGTGGTCCCGCTGGACACCTCTGTGGGGTAATGGTTCTCTTCCGCACCTTGGTGCACTGCCTGATATCAACATTTGGGCCACTAGAGGAGTTAAAATTCTAGGTGACATTGTAGATAATGGTGATATTAAGGGATTCCAAAGACTAAAAGAGGATTACCAGTTACCTAACTAAGTAACTGACCAGTCTCAAGGCAGGTGCAACAAGCATATCTTTAGCAAATTATTTCAAGAAAATATCCTTTGGTAGTATAGAAACAGCTGAACCTGTATCAAGCATCAGATTAATGGAGTGTCCCTTGTCAGTAGAAGCAGTATTGACATTGACAGTGCACATAAACTTATCTGGAATAAGTTTATTACTGTGGGGTAATGGTTCTCTTATGCACCTTGGTGCACTGCCTGACATCAACAATTGGGCCACTAGAGGAGTTAAAATTCTAGGTGATGGACTTCCGGGAGGCGGGCCCAAAGAGCGGCCGCATTTTTACAGAGCTCCAGAGACCGAGCAAAGACATCGGAAATTATCCACCTTACCCTGCACAAAAACAACCACAAATGGCAGGGCAGCATCGCCAAGAACCAAGCTACAAGGCAATCCGACAATCAGCACCGATTCATCCCCGGAACTCCCTGGCGTGACAGCCTCAACAAAGACTCCCGATCTGCGGCAGCCATCTTGGGAAACGCTGCAGTATATCATAGCGCACGAAACCCATCAGAGTCGCTGCTCGCAGAGGAGATAAAAAACTGCCACGATTAACAGCAAAAGCCGTCAGTGGTGAGTGCAATAACGGAAGGGGGAAAATCCATCCCATAAGGCCTAACTACGCAACAGGGAGCCACTGCTAGCCTCCCAGAACAGGATAATTGGGGTAACGAATTTTGCAGAGAACCCCCAGTCCAACAAAGAGACTGATCTCCCCACACCAATAAAGGCTATATTGGGACACGCTTTAACAATCCTTAGCGTGCAAAACATTTCAAAGCCCTCACTAAGCTGAGGAAAAGGGGGGCATATCAAACATTCATATCGGCAAACGCACAACTCAAAAAGGGAAGGCAGATAAATAAGACTAAAAAGCTAATCTGCTACACAAGACCCAACAACACAGTACAATAGCGCAACTGGCCTCTCAAAACAGGGCAACCGGCTGACATCAGCAGTCATCCCATCCCTGAATCCTTAACCTCAACAAACCCCTATGCCTGCAATTTGGATACACTTCATTTGAATACATATCCCGAAAAGCTGCTAACATACGGAGGTAAAGGAGAGATATTAAAGCAAGGACATTGGGGAGACACACAGGTTGCACCACAAGACCCGCAATCAAAGGTGTCAATACCTTCTTTGTTGGGCAGAACACATCCAGTAACTATATCCAAAACGAAAATAACTGGCGGCACCATCAATGTTTCCTCTTTAAAAAGCCTTTATTGGGACATAGGGCTCTGAACCCAAACACACAGCAACGTTTCAGACCCCTCACGGTCTTTTTTCAAGCCCAAAGCCAACAAGACCCCCATAGCTTGCCCGTCACTCACCTTGCATTATATTTAAAAACGACCTAAGACATACAGAACCTCATCTCAGATGCAGCTACACCATCACTTACAACACCTCCCAAATGTAAGTGCTAACCTTACAAATGTACATGCCACAATACACAACAAAGTCATGTCTCTCTAAATAAGATAACAAAAAGATCACCATCATCCACCAGCTTCAAAAGGTGTCATCCAATAACCTCAATAACTACTATATCCCTGCAACATGGAAAAATATCAAGGACACGCCACCTCCCAACCGCAACGCAGCCTGAAAGGAGGGAGAAAGAAGGATACTAAACAATCTGCGACCGAAACAACAACTTCACCACAACATTCTTCAGCTTCACCAGTCAGTCCACCTAGCCAAACAGAAATGGTAGCCACAACCGACTTGATACACATTCTCGCTCCACTGCTTGACCAAAAACTGGCAAGTATAAGAGAAAGACTGGAAGAACTTCTGCAACAAACCTCACAACAATCACACCGCACACAGGAAGCAGAAAGGATCTCAACCGTTGAAGATGAGCTCACAAAAGCCCAAAACCAAATAGATCTATAACAAAACCAAATATCCATCCTTGCAGACAAGGTTGATGACCTAGAGAACAGAAGAAGGAGGAATAACCTACGGCTGGTGGGAGTCCCAGAAACGGTGTAAGAAAAACAACTAAACGATCTTCTCCTCAAATGGCTACCTAACGCCTTACATATGACACCAACAAACTGCCATTTTTACATAGAAAGAGCTCACAGAATTGGCCCTCCCACACGCAAAAACTCAACCAAATCACGACAAGTTATCTTTCAGCTACTTAACTATACAGATAAACAAAATATCTTGGAAGCATACAGAAAAACCAAAGAACTAACATTTGAAGGTAACAGACTTTACCTCTTCCAAGACTTCTCTGCCGCAGTCACTTCGAAACGAAGAGACTTCACACCAATATGCAGACACCTATATGACAAGGGACAAAAATTCTCATTACTATACCCAGCCAAGCTCAGAGTGCTGGAGAATGGCAAGACCATATAGTTTGAAGATCCCAAGAAAGCTGCAATCTACTTCCAAATTCCCAAAAATTATGGTGATCAAACATCTGCCGCTCTTCTTAAAATTCAAAGGATTCGACAAGAGAAAAACTAGGACATTGACTCTAAAGAACAAACCCAGGCAATACAACTAGGTGCTACCCGAAAAGGGGTCACCTTCCTACTTAACCAACACAGCATCGAACTATAGATGCCTTACTGAGATCACAAATTGACATCACACGTTGTCCTGCCATTAAGATCTGACAATAAATGAATCCTAACAATGAGTAAACCAAGACATTGACTCTAAACAATACATTCATGAGAAAGGCAATTAGTTGCTATCGGAAGATGGGGTCCCCCCCACCGGAATCTACTTCAACCTCCGACTACAGACTTCCTATTGAAAGATGGGGCCCCACCCGCACCTGAACCTACTTTAACATCTTATTCTGGACATCATATTGACATCATATTGAAACCACAAACTGACATCTCATGCTATGTTATCAGGTTTACTAACTAAATTTTTCTTACTTATTCCCAAAACAAATAGGCACTAAATGTTTTCTTTTTCTTTACATATCATGTTATTGTTGTTAATTATTTGTACAATATTAAGCATTTTTTATTGCCCGAATTGCCCAATTCACCCAACCCAAGCCCCCGGATACTGCTCGCTTAGACAGTTCCAGGAGTGATCTACTAACATCATCCTTAAATTTCATATAACAAAAAAGGGAATAGGATAAAACCATGGCACAAACTACTTCACAGATGTATAGCATCAAAATCATAACCTGGAACGTAGGTGGCTTAAATACACCTATGAAAAAGGAGAAAAATCCTAGATAAACTTAAAAAAGAATATCCCCATATCATACTACTCCAGGAAACACACTGGAACACGGGCAAAGGAAATATACTTAAAGCTAACTGGATAGGTCATTGCATAGAAGCCTCTCATACTAAGAAAACTAGAGGAGTAGCCACGTTGATTAATAAATAGCTAAATTTACAAATATTAAAAACACTAAAAGATAAACAAGGCAGATATCTACTATTGTTGGTGGAACTCGCAAATATCCGATATATCATAGCAAATGTATATGCACCAAATGATACTAACCAAACCTTTTTTACAGAACTTTTACAGCAACTGGACTCCTGGGAGGCAGCACACATCATCATGGCAGGAGACATGAACGCAACTCAGGTACTACACTCAAACTAACTACAGACAGAGCCAAATACCTCAAAGGACTATGCTCACACTTAAAAATACACGATTCATTCCGATACACACACCCTACATCCAAAGAATACATCTACTATTCTGGCGTCCACAAGACCTTCTCTCGCATAGATTACATATTCATCTCTCAAACATTGCTGCATACAATACACACATCTGAAATTAAAGACATAATAATTTCAGACCATGCCCCTGTTCTACTACAAATACAACACCCAAAACCCCACCCTAGATCCTCTAATTGGCGCTTCCCCTCATATCTCTATAACAATGAAGACTTTAAACAACACCTCAAAACTTCCTGGGCCAACTATGTAGATGATAACATAGCCCACTGGGATAACACAAACCTTTTCTGGGCTGCGTCCAAACCAGTAATACGGGGACAGGTCATTACATACTTGGCTCACTGGAAAAAAACAATACAATGACAAATACAATACATTACAATAAGAACTTTCACAGGCATACACTTTGTTCAAAACCCAAACCACAACTGAATCATATAAAAAATACAAGGAAGTCAAAAAACTGTTTGATACCCTACTGAGCACAATTAAACCTAGATCATACACGCAATAGATACTTCAGATGGGGTAAACTTCTAGCAAATATCATGAAACAGCAAACTACACAATTATATATACATAAGCTGTATAATAATCAATCTTGGATAACAAACCCCACGCTTATCACTAAAACAATGGCGCAATATTTCCAGAACCTGATGACCAAACAGAAGGCATAAAATTCATGCAAGAGGCCAATTTACCAACGTTAACAGTAGAGCAGCGAGACATCCTTGATGCCCCAATAACAGAAAATGAGATCACACAAACAATTAAATCATTAAAATTAGGCAAAAGCCCTGGCCTAGATGGCCTAAACGCCAAATTTTACAAGATCCTAGCTCCAGACATAACCCCCATACTCCACACATTATACAAAAACACACTTCTAGGCTCTCCCCTCTGGCCAAAAGCAAATGAAGCCCGAATAATACTCCTCCCAAAAAAGGATAGAGACCCAACAAAACCACAGTCATACCGGCCTATCTCCCTTTTAAACCAAGACCTGAAAATCATTACAAAAATAATGGCCGATAGATAACAACAAATCTTGCCCAAGATCTTAATCCCAATTCAAACAGGCTTCACAAAAGGGAGACATTCAGTAAGGGCCATATGACAAATACTGGCTTCCATTTATACCTACAATATAGAAAAACGCAAAACACGGGATACTAGTAAACTTGGATGCTGAAAAAGCATTCGATAAAATATACCACTCACACATCCTTAGACTTCTAAAATTTCAACATTTTGGATGCCAGCTGCTTAAGCTTTACACATCCCCAGTAGCTTTCCTTACAATAAACAATATAAACTCTGACAAGATTCCAATTAAAAAAGGTACTAGACAGGGCTGCCCCCTTTCCCCACTTCTCTTCAACATTTCCCTAGACCCGCTGCTTAGACATCTAGCACAAAATACATAATTCCAGGGATTCACCATGGGACGAATACAAAATAAAATATTAGCATTCGCAGACGATATCTTGCTATTTATAAATAAGCCTGATCAAGATATTCCTGTTATCATGAACACTATAAATAGATATACCACTTTTTCAGGTCTAAAAATCAATTATGACAAATCTGAATCTATTAAACTCAAACATACTATTGATACAGACTGGACGCAAAACATTCCATTTATAAAGCACAACACCACATCATGTATCTAGGCATAAAATTTGCAAATCACCACACAGACACTTACCAATTAAATATAAAACAAACTATATCCAACATCCAGCATGAACTTGATAAATGGAAGATGGCAAACATCTCTTTCCTTGGCAGAGCAAATCTAATTAAAATGATATATTTTCCCAAATTACTATACCAATTGCAAATGTTACCATACTATCTTAAACACACCGACTTGACACAAATCAACAAAATCTTTAGAAACTTTTTCTGTAAGGGGAAACGACCCCGAGTTGCCCTACTAAAATAACAACAACTTAAAATTAACGGAGGTATCAACTTCCCAAACATAGAAGACTACAATGAAGCAGCTCTGCTGCGACATGCTGGAGATTAGCTATATAACATAAACACATATAGTAACATAGATCTTGAACAGGAACTATTGTAAACCACATATCTCAACTCCCTTCTTCATCTCCCACCAAACTAACTGACACCCAAACAAAAAACTAACCCTCTATTCATGAGCACTTATAAAGCCTGGAGACATGCACATCACAAATGGAAAACCACACAAGCCCTCTCTCTATACTTGCCATGGACCAGTAACAAAGAATTCCCAAGTGGTCTACTATCTAACACATTCATTACCTGGCGAAACAAAGGCATATACTGCATAAGAGACATACTTACCAGCACACTAACTGTTATGACATTTGCAGAAGCATTGATCAAATACCCATTCCTTAACGAACAACATTTCTACTACCTACAAGCATCCCACTATGCGAGAGAGGTCTTACACAAGATGACAGAACACAATATATCCAGCCCACTTAACCATATATGGAAGGGAACTAATACGCCAAACTACACATTTAACATATATAAACTTACCACAACAAAGGTAAATCCAAATCTTTCCGGAAAGGGCAATTAATGGGATCAATTGAGTTATTTGTTTGTTAGTTTCAAGTTATTGCTATTATGTTGATAATTGTTTAAACCAGTAAAAAGAAAATTGACCTCACACAAATATTTGATCAGAAGCAGTTGTGAATTTACGAAAGTGATCATCAACACCTAGCTTGCAAAACCTTTTAAATTCACAACTATTATAATTGTATGTTATGCTCATAATATGTAAAAACACACAGACAAAACTGAGTGTTTTATTATGCAACCCTATAACAACAATGTCTACAATACGCATATGAAAATGTATATTTGTGTTGAGATGTTATCAATAAAAAACAAGGTGGCATTCTAGATAATGGTGATATTAAGGAATTTTAAAGACTAAAAGAGGATTACCAGTTACCTAACTTCAGATACCTTCAATTAGAATGCATTTAGAACGCAATTCCCCACTAGACCTATTGAAATGGTGGAATCCACATTGGAGAAATACATGCGCAGGGAAGACCTAGTGAAACAGACATCTTGGATGTATATACTCTGCCAAGCCTCCCCAGACCCCCTTGCCAAGGGGAAAGTAAAATGGGTCAGAGATATTCCAGAACTGGAGGATTAAATGTGGGAAGATGCACTCAAAGAAATCCCAGACATCACAATGTCAATCAGTGATAGATATATCCAAGCTAAATTCTTCAAATTCGAAGGATTTTTACCGCAATTCGATCAAAAATAATGAAACCCAATTCAGTAGCTTTGATCTGGCGAATAGATTCTTAATTGAATTATTCCAATCATTTGATTCAATCAAATTTTCAAAATTCACTGGTTGAAGTGGTCTTCAAAAACATTCGGAAATTCTAATCTTTTTGAAAATTCGATCGAACTTCGAATCCTTCATGTGAATTTAGTAAATCTGCCCCTAAGTGTACCATGCATTAGAAACCCACTGGTGTGCCTCCTGGAGGTGGCGGATGATTTATGTTTACAAGCTGGAGTCAAGCTGTGCTATCTCCAATTGTTGTACTATGCAAAGAAGGCCATTGTATTACAGTGGAAATCTACTGCTATAATGATACCCTCCCAAATCAAAAATTGACCTACATTGCCCCAAAAAGTTTGAAAAAGTGTGGGAACTATGGCTGGAAATGGAGGATACTAGACCAGACCCCACTCTATAAAGATATTGCCCCTAGCAAACATATACAAATGCACAAAATTTGTTAATGTATGACAATGACATGGCTCAAACTTCATAGAAATGTTTGGTACTTTATTTGGCTCCACTGGCACAATCTTCTTCTACTGTTAAAATGAAAAATAAAAACTTTAAAAAAAACAATTACAGTGTATATGTTGTAAAAGCCATTCTAAAGTACACAGAAACATATCAAATGCCACGAAACAGTACATTTTCAGGGCAAACAAAATATTTAATGCTGGTACAGCCAGAGAGCAACAATAATACATCTGTTATCACTTAAAGGAAAACTATACCCCGAAAATGAATACTTGAGCAACAGATTTATATCAAATCAAGTGACATATTAAGGAATCTTACCAAACTGGTATATATATTTATGTAAATATTGCCCTTTTACATCTCTTGCCTTGAACCACCATTTCGTGATGGTCTGTGTGCTGCCTCAGAGATCACCTGACCAGAAATACTAATTCTCTAACTGTAACAGGAAGAAGTGTTGAAGCAAAAGACACAACTCTGTCTTGTTAATTGGCTCATGTGACCTAACTTTATAGTTTGTTTGGTATGTTTGTGTGCACCATTGGATCCTAGGATCCCAGGAGGCTGTCCTTATTTTTTAAAATGGCATTTTTCTATTTAGGATTACCCAATGGCACATGCTACTAAAAAGTGTATTATTATGAAAATGGTTTATTTACATGAAGCAGGGCTTTACATATGAGTTGTTTTATGAAAGATCTGTTTATAGAGACCCACATTGTTCCGGGGGTATAGTTTTCCTTTAAGCTTTTGATAATATTCTTCTGATGAAATAAGGGGATACAAAAACATGTCAAATGAAACTGAAGATTAGGGAAAAGTATATTAGTAGAACAGGATTTAAAGCAAATGGCATTTAACCTCATGAGAAAGTTCCACTACGCCTTATATCTCCAAAACAACTGTCATTTTAGTAGCACATTAAAGCTGTGTTGCTTAAACTGCGAGACCCGCCTTACTTATTTTCTGCAATTCCATTGAGGCATAGGTGACCTATTTATTCCACATACATGGCAGGGGTTATAGTTGTATTTTGAAGACCACTTCGACCAGTGAATTATTTTTGTCTAAAATTTTAAAGGTTCTGTTTTTTTTTGTAAAAAAAAGTTCAAGACATTTAATGGACTGGAGAGTCCAAAATATATTTTCTTGTACTTTAGAATTAAAATTTTTTGATGGTAAAGACTTTTTATATGTGTGTGGGCGGGGGTGAAAATATGTATGAGAAATATCAGACAAAATTCCTTATGGTTTTTTGAAGTGATGTTTGAAATGGGTTTCACTTGGTTTCTGGCTGTTTCTTAAAATGTTGAAGTTTTCCCTTCACCTTCACACTCATCCTCAATATTCGCACAAATGGTTTAAAAATGCATGAATATAGTTTGTGTGTATGTGCTTCACACTCTCTTCCTGCTCAAGTGTTTTGTTGATTTTCCATTACCCACTTTAGTTAAGCGCCTGTCTGTTTGGAAGTATTTAGATATGCAGGCTCAGAAACAACATCTGCACTGAAAGGAATTATATATTTATAATTCACAAGGGGCTTGAATAACCTGTAAATTATATGCGTAAACACAGGGCTTAGTGATATAATAAGTTAGAATTGGCGCTTAGTGATGTAATTTCTGTAACATGATTGACTGAAATGTGTGTGTTATAATAGTAACTGTGTTGTAAAATATATTAATCACCACATAGTGTGGCTTTGTTTTCATTGTCAAGGAATGTACTGGTGACTTATAATATCCACAAATTTTACAATGACTGGTTCATTATTCATTATATAACACCACACTCATGTAATAGCATTTGGAACGACAGTATTGCTATGTCATTCTGAAGATAAAAGGGGTAATTTTTGACATTTAATGGTCATGTGATATATCAGCAGCCATTAAAAGTACTTGCTTCTAAAGTCGCTCCAAGCTCTTCCATGTAGTTGAATTATAACCTGTTTTTATGAAAGAAAAACCTGGTGCCACTACCACTCTTAAAGGTGGTGGTAACTCCAGGGTTACCATAACATCATGCATCACTTGCCAATCCTGTCAAAGCACATGTACAACTGTGCTCATTTTAATGAATGTGCTACAACTGTGTCATTTGACACTTGAATTATGGGGGAAAATGCTGCAATTGTATCAGAAATTAAACCTTGATCCCTAAAGTGTATAATGTAATCCAGAAGTTACTATTGTTTATATTATAAATACATGGGAAGTGTCCCTTAAAGCACCTCCATCCAAAACAGTTTTAAATAATACATTTAATAATGTTTTTTAATGGTTTTAGACTTATTTCTAAATCTTTATAGTGCACTTCTGGTTTTGACTACTGAAACAAGGTTACAGAAGTCAGCTGATTAACAAACCTGGAGAAAATGTTATTCTTCTACATTCTTTGAAGTCAAAACCAGAGACTATAAAGGCATTAACAGTGGCTGCATGCAACGGCAATTATATTTACAAACTAGAAAGGGAAGTTTGAGAACAAACTTCATATTGGTTTGAAAAAACATGTAATCTCACTCAATGAAATCCAATTGGCTCCATTTGGAAAACCCATCTCCATCTTGTTGGCTCCATCTATTTTTTGGGACTTTTAACCTTAGTCCCCCAGTGACTAAGGTTACACTGGCATCAAACATGTGAGAATCGCAGCAGTTTAAATTTCCGCAACAAATCACCGCCACACAGGAACAACTGGCAGGTAAAACCTTGCTAGTTTTTTTGTAAATGCAGCATGCAACGTTTCGGGCTAATCCCCTTTATCAAGCCTATGAGTGTAGCCTCAAAGCTGTGAGAGAGGCAGCAAATTAAATTTCGTTAAATACAAGAGGATGCCCCTATATAATATAATATATGTGCGAGTTATCTATTCGTGCTCACAACATGAATTTGACTCAAATCAGAAAAAAATACCACCAAAAACAATTAACTACAAAGAATACCACGTTGGTAGCAATCCCCAATTATAACCGAATTACTGATTTAACTTTTGAATAACAAATAGTGAAAAATAGAGAGAATCAGCACTAACAACGACACATGAATTAGTTCATTCGAAGATTCAATTCCAATAGTATAAAGTGCTGATGTGCTAGTAATAAAAATTCAATAAATAAGTGATTAAATCACTTAATTAATTAATTAGTAAAATTCATTAGAAAAATTGCCGTGATTAGTGGATAATGATACTCATAATGAAATAAATAGGAGTATTAATTAATTAAGTGGGATTCATAAAAGGAGAAAATTCAGTAATTCATGGGTAATGCCCTTAAATAATTAAAAAGATAACTCGACTACCGTTTAGCACAAAAAGATTGTAGAGCGGAAATAGGAAAATAAGGAGAGGTGGAGTTGTCCCCAAGCTAACTGCCTAGCGTTTTTCTAAGGCTGAGACGCCACAAAGATGGAGTAGGCAGGAACACTGGGACTGTGGTCTCGTTTGTTACCTAGGCCCTATTTCTTGAAAGAAGCTGTGATAAGCCTAAAAAACCACAAATCATGCAGTGCCCTTGTGAAACATTTGCAGAGGCGAAAGTTTAGAGGAGAGAGTATAGTGCTGAACGGACCCCAATTTTGACCACCCAATTGAGGACAAATAATAAGTATTAAAAAGTTCTAAAGAGATTAAAACTGAAGTTCCGCCGACGCGCGTTTCGCCAATCTGCTTTCTCAAGGCGAAAAGTATGGATCCGGCATGGTTTAAATCACTTCCGCAAACACTGTTCTCGCGTAAGTCTCGCGTAACTAGGTCATCAATTTGGACCGGGGACCTGCGGGGTTGCCCTTAGCAACGAATGCTCCAAACATAGAGCGATAACATCATCCTCCCCAAAATATGTTACAAAATAGAGGAAAAGTATGTGTACCACGATGCCAGCTTATATTAACCTGGATATAGTGTGAGTGACATAAGAGCTTGCAAACCGCAACCTCATTTAAAAAGAGGAACACAGGGAGAATTACCTTTATTAGAGAACCAAAGATTCAAAAAATGTTTTAAAAAATTGCTCACAAGAATATAATTAACCAGGTTAAGGATCCGTTCATAAAACCGGGAAAAAAAGGACTGCTTGAATATTATATTAATATTAAGTGTTAAATAAAAGATGTAAACAGGTTGTTTTCTTTAATTCCTTTGGGAGAAATGGTATCTAGCTGGAAAATCCAGTAGCTTTCTCGTCTGAGGAGAGCTTGTTCCTCATCACCCTTACGTATTCCTAAATTCACTTTCTCCAATGCCCAGAACCTGACCTGAGATGGATCCATATTGTGATATATTTTGTAATGATATGCTACTGCTGAAATGGTTTTTTCTGTCTACATATCTCTTAAATTCAGACTTCTCTTGTAACAGATTATTGCTCTGTTTTGAAGTGCTGATCCTAATGTCTCATCCTCCATTAACACTGGCCAATGCCTGTTTAGAATTTCCTGTATCCTCATCCTCATACTATAAGTGGTAATAAATCTTACTGTATTGTTTTCTTCAGGTATTCTTGTTTTGGTTGTTAATAACTGTGATCTTTCAGTATGCAGTGCCCTGTTATAGGCCTTTTTAAGTGTTTTGCCTGAATATCCTCTTTCTTTCAGCCTCCCCTTCAATTCTTTAGCTTGTTCCTTATAGATTTCTAAGGAGGAACAATTACGCTTTAGTCTAAGGAATTCACCTGTTGGAACCGACTTTTTAACTGATAGGGGGTGATTGAATTGGTGGTTGTGGGTTTCCTATAGTTCTTAGTTGCTAGACCTCCATTCTGATCTTTCTCAATGAGAAGATCCAGGAAGGCTATAGAATGGTTAGAGACTTCCATAGTTAGTTTAATATTTAAATTGTTAATGTTGAGAAGATTTACAAACTCTAGTACTTCCTCTTTGGTGCCCTCCCAGATTAACAGGATGTCATCTATATAGCGAATCCACTTACGGAGTGGTAAGGTGACATGCGATGACTATACACAATAGTCTGTTCCCAGAACCCTAAGAACAGATTTGCGTACGAGGGCGCACAGGAAGTGCCCATAGCAGTGCCTTGCATTTGAAGATAAAATTTCCCATTGAAGGTGAAATAGTTGGAACACAGGACAAACTTCATGAGTTTGCATAGGAAGTCAACTGTTAGGAAATCCTCACCAAATTGTTCCGTAAGGAAATACTTTAATGCCCTTATACCCACATAATGTTTGATTGAGGTATACAATGACTCTACATCCAGTGTCACTAGGAGGGTAGAGTTACTCACTGCCAGATTTTAAATTGTGTTCAATTTGTGAGAGGACATCAAGTGTATCTCTAGCGTAAAATTGCAAATTTTCCACCATAATCCTAATTCTTAAATCAAGGTATTGGCTAGCTTTTTCTGTTAGGTTGCAGTTACCGGATACAATGGGTCTGCCTGGAGGTTGATTTATGTTCTTGTGAACTTTGGGCAGTAAATACAAGGTAGCAATTTGGGGGTTATCTGAGGTTAGAAAAGTTTTTTATTTTTTAGAGATAATATTATCTTTAAAGGCGTCTTTTAAGAGAGTATCATATTTGGCTTTGAGGTTATCTGTTGGATCACCCAAAATCTCCTTATAACTTACAGACGCTAATTGTTTATTGGCCTCTTCCAAATACATGGTATTCGGCCAAATCACTATATTGCCCCCTTTATCAGAAGGTTTTATTTGGACATCATGCCATTGTTGCATGTCCCTAATGGCCCTCCACTCCTCTTTAGAGAGATTATTTGCAAATACATGTGGTTCTAGGGCTAATAGATCCTTAATGACCAGGTTAAGGAAAATCCCTACATTAGGGCAAATATTGGAGGACGGAAGAAAAGATGATTTTATTTTAAGTTTCTTTTTCCAATCCTCTGTATCGGAGATTTGGGTGATATTCCCAGATACTGCCTCACAGTTTTCTAATAAAAGGTCCTCCAGATCTTTTAAGGCCATATTTTCCTGATCCGTTAAAGGATCAACAACCACCTGATCGCTCCTCCCAAAATGTTTTCTAAGAAGGAGTTTCCTAGCGAATAGGTTAAGGTCCTTTACAATATCAAAGATCTCCGATTGGTGTGTTGGTGAGAAGGATAACCCCCTCTGAAGAACATTTACATACGCTGAAGTGAGAGTGTGATTAGATAGGTTGATTATGCTTAATGACTGTTCATTTTCCTGGAGTTGTACCTCCTGTTGAATGTATATTAAATTTCCTCAATCAAAATCAATGTTGTTGTTGGCTCCTCCCACTTTTAGGCATCCAACCAATTATGCCTTTATATTTGGGTTTACCCCATGACTATATGATTCAATCTGGTGAGTTTTGCTTCATTGCTATAACATTGGCAGCAGTTAAAATTTCCCCATTCAAAATCAATGCTGTTGTTGGCTCCTCCAACCATTATCGCCTTTTCATTTGGGTTCACCGCGCAACTATTTGATTCAAGTTGGGTGAGTGCAGCTTCAAAGCTGTAAGAGTGGCTGCCATTTGAAAATCTTCCCTGTCAAAGTTAATGGAAAAAATTGAGTTGTTCAGAGTGCCACCCCAAAAAGAAGGTGGGATCACAAGCAGGTATTTCCCCAAAATGACCACCAACAGCAGGGCAAAATTGGTTCATCTGAACCTTCGGCCCTAGGGCCAAAGGATCAAATTACAACTAAGTGAATGGGCGATGCGGTCCTCGATTGCCAGATAAATCAAACCTCCTTGATTGATATCCTGGCCAGATAAACTGCCGAATTGGTCTAAAGGACTGATATTGGCAGCTTTAATCTGCCTGTGTGTGGCCACCTTAATTTACATATGCAAATTAGGGCCAGGAAGGGTTCAATAGAACTGCACACTTAGGGGCAGAGTTACTAAATTCACATGAAGGATTCGAAGTTCGATCAAATTTTCAAAAACATTCGAATTTTCGAATGTTTTTGAAGACCACTTCGACCAGTGAATTTTGTAAATTCAATCGAATCGAATGATTAGAATAAAATTTCATTCGAATATTCAACTATTTGACTGTCGAAGTACTTCCCCTTTTTATTCGACCACCTAGTTCACCAGATCAAAGCTACTGAATTGGGTTTCTTTATTTTTGATCCAATAAAAAATATTTGATCGAAAAAAACGTTCAAACGATTTGAACGATTTATCGATCGATTGAATATTTTCTATTCGATCGTCTGACCAATCGATTTGCGGTAAAAAAGGGCTTTACTTCCCTACCTATTCACATGGTCGAATTTTTCAATTCGAAATTCGACCAATAGTAAATCTGCCCCTTAGGGTCAAATTTCGAGTTTAAAAAACCTGGAAATTCGAATTCAGAAAGACCAACCGTCACTAAGTCTAAGTTTTTTATGGTCGAATAGGTCCGTATTCGATCGAATAGGTCCGTATTGGAATCGATAGATTCAAATTTAAGCACATTCGATCGAATTTGATTCAGTTTCCCCCACACAAGATGTTGATTTTACAAAGTCCACCAGTGCACTACAAATAGGTTCTAGGAGGTGCCCCATAAGCTAAAACAGCAATTCAGCAGGTTTTAGATGGCAAATGGTTGAATTTGAATTTTTAAAGAGACAGTACATGATTCCCTAGTCGAAGTACACAAAAAAAAATTATTTTGAATTTTCACTTTGTCCCTTGAGAAATCTGCCCTTAGAATGTGGTTAAAAATTTTACTTCCTTGTTTGTGTGACGAAAAGTCACATAGTTCAGATTCAGTTTGGACAGGAACTTGGATTTGGCCAAATCCTGATGCAAAAAGACTGAATCCTGAACTGATTTTATGATTGATAGACTGTTCTAATTGGTGAATATATGGTTGTATACAAAAGACCAGTAACTGCCTTGCCTTGAGTAGGTTGGTGTGATTTACTATGACTAAGCAGCATAGCCCTTTGGTGAAGACAACAAAGGGAATAAAAGAGTTTATAATTGGTAATTAGTGAGAATTCCATTTATGTTCTAGACGAAGGAATTGAAGACTAAACTTGTTGGCAGTGATAGCAATTTGCGGACCTAAAAAGATGATTACAAGGAAAGGTCAACAATAAAATAGCTAGAGTATGCTAGAGTATGCAGTGATAGTAGCCAATAACAAAACCAATGACAAATAACGTTTTTTATTTATATACACACACACAATTGCATTTGGGATTATAAATAAGGCCAGAATATGGTAACAGAATCATGTTTGTACATCATAATGTTGTCTCTAGATTTAAGGGCATTCTTGTAAAACTGTGGTACTGGCACCTTTGCCACTGTACAGGTCATTTTGTTCGCATAGCGATGGCCTTGGTGTCATGTCTTTCACTGAGCATGTGCATAATTGAATGAAGATTTTTTTTTTGGAAAGTTGGTGACTTTCAGGCACATGAGCAGTTGGAGGAATCTGCCAGTGCGGAGCTACTGAGCATGCACCCAAAAATCACAAAATTTCTGTTTTCTTTTTTCAGAAATTTTGAGACTTTCAGCGCATGCAAAGTAGCTCTGCACTGCCAGATTCCTTGTATTGCTCATGCACCCGAAGAGTGATAGAGACAGGATGGTGCCTGTGAACTCTGCTGGTCAGGACCTGGAAGGAGGTTAAGTAACATGTTAGGGGCATTTGCCCGGGGGGAGGCAGGTAGGCTGTAGTGGGAAGAGGGAAGGCTTATGGGCCTACACAGGGGACGGGGGAGGGTTTTTTTCCCCCACATACTGGTTGAATTCTCATTTAAGGTATGAAGATCTAAATTACAGAAATATCCCCAGGTCCCAAGCATTCTAATTAATAGGTCCCATACCTGTATGATAATTTTGCATTTGTAATTATTTAGTTTTATGTTATTTTTCTAAATAGTTAATTTGGTAGTGTAAGTATGCCAAATGGGGGACTATGTAGCTCTCCATCTAAAGCTGGCCATAGACGTGCAGATATACCTGCAATATCGGACGAAAAATTGGACGTCCCAATCTCTCGACCTGCCACTAACCTTCCAGATAAAATAAAGTAGAAAAAGAACAGACTATGTTCTGCCCTGACAGCAATTGTACGAAGGTTATGCCTGATAAAAGCTGGTCACAGTGTCCCACTGATATCGGCAGATTGGCAATACAAGCAGAGATACTATCGGTAGCCGACAGAAATTTTCTAACCTGTCCGATCAACTGAACGACCAATCTACTGGTTACCTGCATTTCAAGGAGAATATAAACTGAAGGGAACTGCATCTCTTATGGGTTAATTTAGTGATTGGTAGAAGGAATAACTACCTGTGCTGGCACCATAAGGCCTGAGATAACTCCATTGGTTATCTCAGCTTGTACATGTTGCTAAAGGGAAAACATTTCTTGATAGATATTTGAATTTGAGACTATAATGTGCAGCAGGTCAGCATGAATCTTAGATTTACTGCCTTTCCTTTCATTGGTATGTAAAAGTACATTTAATGTACATTTGTCTAGGAATTCATGCCTGATTAAGATTTAAATTGTCATTTTCATTTTTGAAAATATTTGATTTGATTTTCATATTAAACAGATGAAATCCAATTAGCAGCAAAAATTATGCAGATAAAGAAAAAGTGTGGTATTCGATACAGTGGCATGATATCAACAAAACTGTCTACCATTCAAGAAACAAGCAAGAATTAAGTAATTAAATTGTGATTAAATTAGACTTTAACAACAATTGAGAGAGTACTTACATTTCTATGTAAAAGTTTCATACAGTGTATTGAAACTTTTATCTATATTTGGGCAAATTTGATGTATAGGTTTCTCCTGAAATACAAAAACATACACATTGATTTTTTCAGTGAAAATGGATTGTCTTCTAAAGTGTCCTAAAGGAAATATAATACCACAAACATGAGTTATAAGATTTTAGTACTTGAAAACCAAGTGTGAAATGATCTACACCTTGAAGAGTAAGATCTTTTAAGGCCAATAAAAGTTGTTTTTAATGATGTGACATTTTTTTAAACAGAGCAGTTTAAATGTTTAGAGGCAAGGAATAATGTGGAACCACAATCCATACCAGTGAATTCCTTTCCTTTTATTAATGCTTGTTAAGGTGCCACAAAAGCGTATTCCTTGAAAATGAAGAGTATAAGTGCATTTCAGGCAACATTAAGCTCCCATTGTTTCCAGTTTCTTAGTTACTGTATTAGAGAAACCTGAACAAAAGAAAACCAACATTCTTCAATAAGTGAACTAAAGGTCACATGTTGGTTTCCAAGAGCAAATTCACAAGCTAGCATTTCAGTTCAACTATGTACATTTGTCTAGGATGTTTTTTATTTGATATTATTTACATTATATGGCTCTTGAAACTGATATAAGGTAGCAATATAAATATGAGCACTACATTGTTGCATGTAAGTACTTTTCACTTAATAGTAGCTTATCTACCATAACATCTAATTAATTTAAAAAATCCTATATTATTTGATGTCTAATTTTTTTAAGGGTATTGTGCTGCATATTTTGGAAAACACTGTATATAGAAAAGTCTCACCCACAGGGATTCTAGATAAATAATTTCACCTCATTGAGACGCTGGCTGGAGGGGACATGCATGGAGGAGTAAGTAGCAACTTAGGGGCATTTGACCCGGGAGAGAGGTAGGCCGGGGGAGGAGAGTGGGGCCTCTTGGGGGTTGGGACTTTGGCGGCTGGGGGTTAGTGAGGGAGGGGAGAATCCAACCCCCTAGGCACAAAAATCCCTCCTCTGAGTAGGCCCCACTCCCTCCTCCCCTCCGGCCTACCTCCCCCCCCCCGGGCAAAT
>CM044434.1:47725774-47736892 GCA_024363595.1 Xenopus borealis | reverse complement strand
AACGTTGGTCCACTAAAATAAACCTGAATGATTTGATGTGTAATCCTGACATGGAGTTCTGTCATCGATCGGACTATACATAGTCAATGGCAGATGTCCCATTTATAATTGGAAGATATCATGATCTGCACTGGGTTTCTTACAATAATTCATGGTTTTCGGGCAATAATCCAATAAAATCTGAGGATTCTTTTTCCGCACCAGATTTTTCGAGTAAATATGCACAGGAGTTTGGTGGAAGAGGTTGTAAAAAATAGTTAATAGAAATTTTAAGATTTTAGTAATAACCCCTTAAATGTTTGGCTAACTAACTATATCAAATTTTTTTTTATTTTGCACAGCCTATTTATTTACTCAGTTTTTATTTTTATACTGAACAATTCCTTTAACCCCACTTATGTTCTGCACCTTATTTTACCTCTTAAGAACTCTCTGTACCACAAAAGAGTGAAAAAACTCAGTGGGCCCCAGTCCTCATGCGCCTGCTGGCCCAGACTTGTTACCCAGATCTGGCAATGAGCTACCTCGGCACAGCATCTTTCTCTCATGGGAGTGTCATGAGTTTGGAGGTAGGAAGGAGGCCCCCGGGGACTGCCAAGGGGCACTTTATTTTGCAGCCCAGATGGGCTCCCAATGCTCCAGTCCGACCCTGTGTATTTATGTTATGTCTCTAACTCAGTAGTGGATTTATCCATGATGTTGCTAGCACCCTGGAAACTGTAACTTAAGGGCCAATTGGAGTTTACTAAGACACCTAAGACTGAGCTGAATTCAGAGCATAGATGCTGGGGCAATGCTTGGCCCACTGATGAGGGTAAGTGAATGAGATTGGGCAACCTTGACAGATCCTTTTCCAATATTGCTATTTTTATAGCAAATCTCATGTTGCTTTGGGAATGCTTGTTTATTAACAATAAATCAGAAAACTATGCTAAAAAAGAAATACATAATTTGCTTTACAAGATATATTTTCAGTGAAATATTTTATCTATGAACGATAGATACATGCTGTAATTTTTATAGTGTTTTAATACAAAAAACACTTTTTTGCCGAATGCAAATTCCTTATTTATAGCTATGGATAGGATACATCTGTAGAGCCAGTGATTTAGGATTGCAAGTGGAGACAATATGGCTATCAAAGCTAGACATCAATATACTCAGCAAGTGTTGATTAATTCTGTTTGTGCGACCATAATAAAAAGTCTGGCTTCCAGAGACAATGTGGAGTCTGAGGAACACGCTTTGCTGTAAGTCTCAGAGAAAGGCTGGCTGTGACAGAGGACAGCAACAGAGCAGCAGAATTTAATTTAACATGCCCTGCTAAGTAGGGGCGATCCCAGGCACTTCGCCGCCTGAGGCGGACTTGAATTTTCCAAGCCTACAGCTCTAGTGCAGAGCATGCAAGTGTGTGCTCTGCACTATTATTTTTGCCGCCCCTGGTAACCAGGGGGGAGCTGCCGCCTGAGGCGAGTGCCTCAACTCGCCTCATTGGCGGACCACCCCTGCTGCTAAGTCCCTTCTTACCTTCTCATAAAAAGAAATTACGTTAGTCTGGCAAGATCTATTATGCATAAAACCATGCTGGCACAAACTCATAGTATTGTTATTTGCTATGAAGTCCAGTATCCTATCCTTCGAAAAGCTTTCCTACCACCAACGTCAGACTAACTGGTCTATAGTTTTGAGTCTGAGAACGGGATCCTTTTTTGAATAGCAGCACCACATTAGCAATTCGCCAGTCTCTCGACACCGTGCCAGACCTCAATGAATCCTGAAAAATTAATTAGAGAGCTTTGGCAATCACAGATCTAAGCTCACTAAGTATCCTGGGATGAATCCCATCTGGCCCTGGACCTTTGTTTATCTTAACATGTTCTAGTCTCTTTTGAATTTTATCATGTGTGAACCATGCATCATTAGATGTATTATTAGAATTGGGACTATTAATAAGGAAACCTTCATTAGCTGTTCCTCATTTGTGTAGACAGATGGAAAGTTGAGTTCAGAATCTGAACTTTTTGCTTATTCTCATCAACCAGCTGAGCTCCCCTCTAATAATAATAAACGTCCTATCCCTTCCTGCTGCATTTTGTTTTTACTATCAACATATTTAAAAAATAATTTTGGATTCTTTTTACTGCTTACTGCAATATCCTTTTCCATATCGATTTTAGCTTGCCTGATTTGCATGATTTATTGGTCTCCTTGTACCTTATAAATGATTCAGCTGTCCCAGCTAACCTGAAAGCCTTAAAAGCATGTTTTTTCTTACCCATCTCAACACCAACACTTCTATTAAACCAAAAAGGTTTTTTGCTTTGCTTACAAGCGGAATATACTGACATGTATATTTATTAAGCAGCATTTTAAAGACTTCCCATTTTTGTTCAATGTTTAATCCTGTGAAAAGCATTTCCCACTTAATATCTTGCAGAGATGCCCTTAAGTTTGCACGTCTGAAATTCAGTGTTTTAGTTACTCCCTTACAGAATTGCCTCTGCAACAGAATCTCAGAGGAGACCATGTTATGATCACTATTCCCTAAATGCTCACCCACACAATGGGTGAGATGAGTTCATTATTATTAGTTATTACAAGATCCAAAAGAGAGTTATTCCTAGTAGGTTATTGAATGAGCTTTGAGGGTTGCAGCGTTTGTGATCAAGGAGTTTGAAGACTTTTATTTCTATACTGTATAGTGTCATGAGCGCTTGGCGCTCCGTGCCTCCTCAGGCACGCAGGCGCAAGGACGCTAGCGCCGGAGCGCCGGCGCGATGACGTCACGCGCTGTGGCGCCAAATTCAAAGTTAAAAGGACGCTGAAGACCCGGGTTCGATGCCCGAGTATAGCTCAATCTAGCATTGTGTTCCTGGGTGTTCCTGTTATCCTGTTTGACCTGTTATTGACCTTCAGCCTGTTTCCTGACCCTGTATCTGTTCTGCCTGCCTGTTATACCCTCTTGCCTTGACTTTGACCATTCTATTGGATTTACCCTGAACTGTACTCTGCCTGGACTCTCTGGAAGGGGCTTCCTCCTTGATCCTGACTACCCCCCCCTGTGGGTGCCGCTGGCCCCCGCTGACAATAGTAGTTTACAGGTGGTTCTTTTACCAGTAAAACTGAATCAAATATAAACCAGCTTCAAACCAACTCTTGGCTAATGATAGAGAAGTGCCACTGCCAGAGCTTTAAATAATTTGCTTTAAGTTCATATTTGAAATATGTGCTATATCCACTCTGATTCTACATCTGATTCATACTATAAAACACCGCAAAGACAGAGTGTATAACACTCACGTTATCAGGAACCTTTCGCAGTGATGAAGTCCTAGAATGCACAGATGGACCCTGTACATTCCAGTGCTCACTGATGCCTTTTTGGGGCCCCGGCCTTTCTACAGCAGAAACCAACAAGGATGTGCTTAGGTGGAGACAAGTCCCTATGTGAGGTACTGGCAAGGAGTAAGAAGGAGTAAGAATAATCAGGCAAAGAGTTCAAGGCTTCGTTCAGGATTCGTAGTCGTAGGCAGCCGTCTTTTGCAGTGCAGAAGCTTTAATGAGACATTGATGAACCTGTGACCAGATGGCCTTGAAAGCACGGACCAATGTACGGACCAATGTATCTACTGCAGAAGGATCATAACCAAAAATGGTGAAAAAAGGAGGGAACAGCCCAAAGAATCATGACTTAAATTATTATAGGCAAACTCAGCCCAAGGAAGGAGTTCAACCAATTGCTTTGATTTTGGGAGATAAAAATCTGTTCCAGAAGTAGGTAGTTCACGGGTAACCAGCTCATCCTTAAGTTCCCCATTAAGCCCCCTCCAGAATGCTGCGATAAGTGCCTTGTTGTTCCAAGACACTTCAGCAGCCAAAGTCCTTGGTTAATTTTCCCAGAACATCAAAAATTTGATGAAAAGTAGACAGGAAGGCTGCGGAATCATGAACCAAGGGATCATCTCTATCCAGTATGAGGGAAGCCCAGGCAAAAGCCTTCCCCTGTAGACGTGCGATAATATAGGAGACTTTAGACCGCGCCTTATAAATTGGTTGGGTGCCAAGTTGAACTGGATCTTGCATTGCATTAGGAATTCTCAACAAGCTTCAGGATTACCCCCAAAACAAACTGGAGCAGGAATCTTAGGAACCTCTGTTGGTGCAGGAGGTGAAGGATGAACAGAGGTTCCAGAAATTTTGAAGAGTCTCCAAACGCAAAGTAATATGTAATATTAAAAGTAATATGCTGCAATACTTGAGCTAGATGTGCCTGTTGTGACTCTTGGCTGTCTAGATGCTTCATCATGATGTCAAAGTAAGCCTCCATAGATGAAGAAGCAGCAGCCTGGGAAGGTTCCATGGCCCAAGCTAACTCTAACACTCACTCATGTTATCATGAACCTAGCGTTGATAATGGTGGATGTCCTATAATTCACAGGTCGAACCTGTGGATTCCGATGTCCTTTTGGGGCCCCTGTCTTTCTGCTGCAGAAACCAACAAGGATGTGCGTAGGCGAAGACAAGTCCATAAGCGAGGTACCAGCAAGGAGTGAGAAGAGATGTAGTCAATAAACAGGCAAAGAGTTCAAGTCAGGCGGAAGTAAAAAACAAGGAGATCAAAAGTAAAAAATGCTTTAACAGGAACTGTAAACAGAAGCCTAGCTTGGGCACTAGTAAAATGGTACTAAAAGATTTCAATGGGTGCTGGATAGTGACGTCATGATGCTCAGCGTCATGATGTCAGCGTCAAGATAACCATCGTCAGACGCCCGTGTCAGAAGACATAACCAGGAAGTGCGCACCAGTGCACAGGCGCAGGAAAAGAGACTCGCTGGGAGGAAAGCGAAGAGTTAGATCTCCCAGCGAGTCTTACAGAGTGATTAAATGCTAATAAATTAATAAACATATATTCAAAATTTATACAAAATGCTTATGTCAATTATTAAAAAAATCATCCTTTATATTGGACTAGAATGAATTTTACCAATTTTTTAAAAAGGAATATTAAATACTAAGATAAATAAACCGAGAGTAACGAACAATGGGGGAACTTCACTCTTCACTTCAATCTTTGATGAATCTCCCCCAATGTGTCAGACGCCCTCTGTCTTTTTCTTGTTTATTGTGGTGGTAAATAGCCAGGAGCGTGATTTAGTTGACTCTAAACTAAAAGGGGGAACCTTTATTGATTCTAGTATCATCTGCTTGTGATTTAGAAATGGCATTAGATCCCTTTGTGCTTGTGCAGGGTGTGATTGTACACTGCATCTAGTGCATCTAATTTCTCCTTAGTATTAACAAGTGTTTTATACAACATTAACCGATTCCACAGAAATGTACATAGTGACTGACACAGTACAGAAAGAGGGCCCTGATCCTTAGTGCTAACCGCTTTAGAATGTGACAAAAGTGAAAGGTCATGCTTCTTAATATTAGTGCTCTACATAAGAAAAAATGTCTAGCTTTTTATGAACTATACTTCCTATTAGTGTAGGGCTTTGTGTTGGAGTTCAGCAATATAGATGCTTATAACACTCCTCTAAATTATTCATTGTTATTGGTTATGAGTCAATGCATACAATAATTCTGTACGTCCACAGGGAATATAAATGTTATTGTGAAATGAATGCATCCCACTGACCATTTGCTAATAGTGCAGAAAAATCTGAATTATAATACTAAGCCATGACACAGTATCAAGAAGGCTTTTGTTATCATTATTATTCCCCTTTGAAACTTTTTTTTTAATACACACAGAACACATTCAAGACTTCATAATCCTTGGGTTAATCCGACTCACAAAGGGTTTCTAAGTGGATCAGAAATCTTCTGCTCCTGCTTATTTCATGACAGTTACTTAATCACTTAAATTAGATTCTTTTCCCCTTCATACTGGATCTCCCTATTCAGGTAAGGAAATAAAAAGTAACGATGCAAACAATGCATTTTTTTTAATGCGTTCACACCTTTAATCTTGTACTGATGCATAATGTGTTTAATGCTTCTGGGTGTTTCTAATTACAGTCATTTTTCTGCTCCCTATGGAAATGTGGAAAATAATTGAGAACAATTTCACACATACACATTCAGTAGCGAGAATGCAAAGCTATAGATTAGCATTTTTCGAATAATTTGCCATTGAAGTGAATGCAGACACTCCCCCCAAACAATTAAGCAGTCAATAAACTCCCACTCCACCTCCACTATTGTTTTTTTCTGTCCTGCAGGACTGCTGGGACAGTTAGGTAATGGGAGATATACCTCCAGGCTTGGGGAGCCTGATGATGCAGAGACAAGAACCCCCATGGACATGCAGGATCAAAGGTTCCTTGATGGCAATCGAGGGGAGGTGAAGCAGGGATTCAAGTTCTATGTAGGTAGAAGTTTTTCCTGGTGATGTTTGCTGCAAGAGTCCTGGCATTGAGTGTGGCATTGGGTGTGAACAGTGTGCATCTTGACGCTGGTGTTACTATGCAGAGGTGCGGAAGACGTCTATGTGCATACGTAAAAAAATAATTCGGCACCTGGATGACGTAATGGTGTGCAGGGTGCCAGGTTCTTCTCGACAAAGTATCACAGCAGTTATATAATATCTATAATATCTCTGCAAGGTATGATTGCTCCTGGCATAATTCTTGAAAGAGAGAGTCTTTGGACAAAATTTTTTTCTGCCTGAGATTTTCTGGGAGCCCTGCTAACATATCTCCTGGACTGGTGCTCAGTTTTTGTAAAAAAAAGAGTTATTTATGATATTTTTTCTTAGTGGTGTTTCTAAGAAAGGACCTTCCCAACAGGACTCTGATACAGGGCCTGAGGGTGACGTGGTAGTCGTGGATGAAATTGGTGCATCATCTTCGGAGGAGGAGCTAGATATAGCTCTTTTTCAAACTGAGAAGGTACCTAAATTGGTGAAGGTGGTGAGATCAGAAATTGAGGCTTCAGAGGGAGAAGCCCAGTCTAAAGATCCTGACATGGATCTTAAGGGGTGTATTACAACTAAGGTTTTTTCTTTGCACCCATTGATGAAGGAATTAATGAAGATGGAGTGGAAGAATATGGAGAAAGCTCCATTCTTAAACAAGAGGTTTAAACTCCTATACCTGAACAATCAGTGGATTAGTGGGAGACGCCAAGGGAACAGTAATGCCAGTGGAGGATGTTCTAGTCTCAAGGAGGTGATGGACCGCAAAGCTGAAACATCTCTGAGGAGAATATATTCGGCAGCAGCAGCACAATTTAAGCCTATAGTGGCATCCATGTCAGTTTCCAGGGCTCTTAAAACCTCGATTCTGCACCTGGAAGAAGATTTAGAAGGGGAAGTTCCAAGGGAAAACATTTTGAAATCCCATTAAAATATCAAATTGGCATCTGATTTTTTTATGTGATGCCTCATTTAGAATCTTAGGCTAATGACAAGGGTCATGGGTGTCACGAACGCCGCCCGGAGTAAGGCTGTTGTTTCCTTTGCTGGTAGCGTTGTTCCTAAGCCTTCGGAACATTCTCACCAATTTCATGTTCCTGTGCAGATCCTGTTGTCCTCCCAGGCAATACCAGTCTCAGCCTTCCTTGACTCCGGAGCTGCAGGAAACTTTATGGACTTGGCATTTGCTAAAAAGATTGGCGTTTCTCTCCTTCCAGTGATTCCTCCCATAAGGGTCTTTGCCATTGATGATAGACCCCTCTCCACTGACACCATCACTCTACTGGAGAACTGTCTGTTCGGACTGGGACTCTACATTTGGAGAAGCTTTCCTTCCTGATCATCCCTTGTCCCTCCACTCCAGTCGTGCTGGTTTTACTAACTGGGCTCCCCTAGGCCGGGTCTGCTTGTCACCCTGCCCCTTCCATCCTCTTTCTTCCCCTTCCTGTCTCCCCCCCTCCCCTTTACAGTCTCACTCTTCTTGCTGCACATCTGTAGACTAGTGTGCAGGAGATTTGCAAGTCTCCTGCACATGTCCAGTGCTGATAACTAGACAGCTGGGTGACATGCTGTCCCTGAATTTCTGCCACCCTAGGCCCAGACCTTTGTGGCCTTGCCACAAATTCGGACCTGGGCAGATGGTGTATGGAGAATAAGGTGGTGGCTGTTCCCCCTTCGGTCTGTGATGTTTTAGAATTTTTACAGCAAGGTTGAAAATGGGCTGAAACCAAGCAAAATCAAAGCATAAATTTCAGCAATCTTAGTTTTCACTGGAGTTGATTTTCAGCTAATCCTTTGGTGGTGTGGTTCATGAGGGCTCTCTGAAAGATTCATCTGTCTTTTAGAGAACCTGTGCCTAGCTGGTTCTGAATATTGTTTTGAATAGGCTTTTTATTGCTCCATTCAAGCCCAAGTTGTCTATAAATGTGGCTTTCCTGCTAGCAATCACCTCTGCTAGGAAAGTAGGCAAACTAGGGGCTCTCTCATTCAAAGAGCCATTTCTTCTTTTTCTGCGAACGGTTCCATCTTTTCAACCTAAAATTTCCTCGAATTCGAATATTAATCTGGAAATAGTATTGTTGTCTTTTTCCCCGAATCCAATAAATGGATAGGAGGAAAAACTTCTTTCTCTGGATGCGGCAAGACCACTAAAGTGTTATTTAAATCCAATTCATTCACAAATTCTGAAAGCTTGATGATCTCTTTTTCAGGTAGGAATAAGGGCTGTAAAGCATCCAAGATCACATTTGCAAGATGGATTGAATATACAATTCAATTATGTTATGAACTGGAAGGTCTTTTGCCTCCGGTATTTATCAAGGCACACTCCACCAGAGCAGTGGCCATGTCTTGGGCTGAAAGAAGCCAAGTTTCAGCAGATCAAATCTGTAAGGCAGATGTGGAGCAGTCTGCATACTTTCTTGAAGCATTATAGGCTTGACATACTAAAAGTTATTTCAAAGGTTAACAACCCCTTTAACTAAGCTAGCTACATCTGGGAGGTGAACTTTATGTACATACCATTTTACTGTCAAGATAAGCGTTGCTTTTGAAACTTATTTATACAGTTGTTAGCTGCAGCTACTGACCAGGGCACAATCTTTAAGGCTAGGGCCACACCATATGGATCCTGACCTGCATTTGTTCGCATGCAAAGAACCATTCCTTAATGCTCCTCTGCTGCTCCTCTGCCTGCACCCAGAAACATAATTCCACTTGGGTAGAGAATAGGCAGATGCACCAGATTTCAGTGCAGAATTTCACACTGAAATACCCAGCATCTGCTGTATATGGGAATTTTATATACACAGTATATATATATATATATATATATATATATATATATTGATTAAAGCTGTAGATGTGAGCCGAAACTTCAATGTTGTGTCATGATGAATTAAAGACATTCCTGCTTTTTTTTTCTTTTTTTAAAGAATCCCATCTGGTTGTATGGATATTGTCCCAGGAGCAGCACCCGGGTAAGCTCAAAAATTATATCCTAAGGAGTGCGGATCTTAAATGGATACTGTCATGGGAAAAAATGTTTTTTACAAAATGTATCAGCTAATAGTGCTGCTCCAGCAGACTTCTGCACTCTTTCTCTGTCTCAAAAGAGCAAACAGATTTTTTTTTTATATTTAATTTTGAAGTCTGACATGGGGCTAGACATATTGTCAGTTTCCCAGCCGCCCCAAGCCATGTGACTTGTGGTCTGATAAACTTCAGTCATTCTTTATTGCTGTACATCAAGTTGGAGTGATATCACCCCAGCAGTGATATCACCCCAGCAGGATGATGAGAAGGTATTCAGATATCAGATCCCTATCACAATATAACAGCTTCCTGGTAGATCTAAGAACAACATTCCACAGTAAAATCCAGGTCCCATTGTGACACATTACATTGAGTAGGAGAAACAATAGCCTGCCAGAAAGCAGTTCCATACTAAAGTGTTGGCTCTTTCTGAAAGCACATGAGCAGGCAAAATGACCTGAGATGGCTGCCTATACAACAATATTACAACTAAATAAAATACTTCAGGAATTAAATTTTATATTGTAGAGTGAATTATTTGCAGTGTAAACAGTGTATACAGTATATTAATACTATATATATATATATATATATATATATACATGTATATATATATATTTATATATATATATATTGTACAAAATAAAAACTACACCATAAAAAATCATGACAGAATCACTTTAATAAAATATATATATTTACACAGGAATAGGAAATCATTTTTAAAAATTGGAATCTTTTGCTTGGAAGATGGCCTTCCCATGAATTTGAGCTTTCTGGACAATGGGTTTCTGCATAAGAAATCCTATACCATGCATTTTTAAATCTGTTTCTAATATTTGTCTGAAGTTTATTTTTCAATAGTGTTACCCCATGTCAGATCTCATGAAGTCTGAACTAATGTATTTGCCCAGAAGCTTACTGGTGGACTTGCACGCAGTCTGTGTATATTTACTTCTTCAGATAGAAAACATGATTCATTATTATACCATTCTGTTTGAAATTATATTTTAGTGTTTAAAAATTAATTTCCTCAATTTATTTAAATATATAAAAGAGATAACCATAAAGCAGTTAAAAATGTTTCCATTCAGTCTAAATAAAAAAGGTACTTAGTGTAATGTAGTACAATAAAATTCATTGAACACCGTTTTCATTCAAAGTTATAAAAAATTAAATATGCAAAATAAAATACATAATCCAACAGAGAAAAAACTCAAAAGTTAATTTAAACAGGCCATAGAATCTAAGAACTGATGCTCCTGCCATACTGCAGCAGAATTAAAAAAAATGAGTAAATGTTTTCACAGCAACTCAGAGTTAAAAGTGGCAATTCATGCAGCAGCTTATGATTTATTTGGGTCTTTGGTAGAGCAGAAAATCTCAGTCACTGGAGTGTTATCTACAAGGAAAGTTACAGAGAAAAACCTTAGCTATGAAAGCATATGCTGATTGCAGCACAGTGTATGGCTGTGTAAATTCCAATCCCTTCTGAAATTAAATGCCAATTACTGGCACAGGTAGTAAATTACAGTTCCAAAGAACAGAAACACCAAGGGGGAAACTCACTAAAGCGCGAAGCGTCTAACGCTAGCGCTAATTCACCAGCGTGACGACACCGACTCTGGTGAATTTTCGCTAGCGAAGTAGATAGACTTGCGCAA
>CM044434.1:47690576-47722347 GCA_024363595.1 Xenopus borealis | reverse complement strand
ACATGTGAGTGAAGTGTACAGTGTAACTGTCAGATAATCAGATACTGTCTCATTTACTTACAGAAATATGCACTGTACTAATTTTATTAGTATTTGAGGTTATCAATTTATTGTGTTGGGTTTTAGATTCTATTCATATAAATGATGTGTTTTGTCATAAATATGTTTTTAGCCAAATGGAGACATACAGTAATTATCGATTTTACAAATATCTTACATACTTGGGGTCAGTAGAATGCTGACCCATTCTACACTGGTTTTATTAGTATGTCTGGAATTATAGTGTGTTCATTATCTGTCTCTACAGTGATATTTGAGTGCTCATTGTTTCTAAAATTTTGTTCCTGTCAAGCATACTGGTATGCCAAGGGTTATGGTTTGCTCATAATTAATTTTTACAAATATTTTACTGGCTGATTAAAGGAGAAGGAAAGGCTGGAGGTACTTGGGGTGCCTAACATTTGGCACTAACAATTGTATCTACTTTTCTGAAACCCCAGGCCAGTGCTCTAATTAGCAGAAATCTGCACCGGCCCGAGGTTAAACCATTGAGTACCACAGGGTTTTCGACTTCCGTTTTCAATTTCCTCGGACTAAGTCATGTGCAGTTTAATGAAAAAAACTACTTTTTAGTTGAAGTTCAGGTTTTTGTTCTACTGCGCATCTGCAGCCGCGTGAAGACAGAAGAAGACGGAAGCAGATCGCTCCATGGTGCTCACTGGTATATCCCCAGGCTGGTGCAGATTGCTGCTGATAGGAGCACCAGCCCAGGGTTTCAGGTAAGTCAATACAATCACTTGGGGGTGCCTAACATTTGGCACCCCCAAGTACAGCAAGCCTTTACTTCTCCTTTAAGGGCCTTTGCTGCTATGCTGGACTTTCTTGTGCTATTTTTTGTTTATTCTCATTCTTCTCTCACCTGTTGTTTTGGTTAATATACTAATCTGATCTAAGAGCTTTGCAGGCTTTCTCGCCAGCATATTTGTATTTTGGAGGGTTCTGGAACATTTAGTTCAACAACAGCAAAAAGGGAATACAGATTGGTCATTATCACTAAAGAATTTTCATGACAGATTTCACTGCAGTGTTCACTCCCAAAAGCCAGTGGTACATGTCTGGCTTTTAATAAATAATAATATAAATTATTTTTTTATCACTTCTTCAATTAAAGGGGAGGTACATCTTTAAATGACTGTTTAGTATGTCATAGAATGGTTAATTCTAAGCAACATTTCAACTGGTCTTTATTTTTATGTTTTTATAGATTTTTAATTATTAGCCTACTTCTACAAACTCTTTACAGCTTTTTAAATGAGGGTCACTGATCCCATATATACAAAAGCGTATAGTCATTTTTCTGTTCAGGCCTCACCTATTAATATTCAATGCTTTTATTCAAATCAATGCATGGTTGCTAAAGTAATGTGGACCTTAAGAACCAGATTTCTGAAATTGTAAACTGTAGAGCTGCTGAATAAACTACAAATAATAAAACATAAAAATCAATTGCAAATCATCTCAGCATATCTAAATCATACTAAATGTTTACTCCAAGGTGAACAACCCCTTTAATGCAGTACTGCATGATTTTAGCGAATGATAGAGGGGCTGCTGTAAGATGCTTAAAGGGATGGTACACTATTACACTAACTTTTAGTGTGTTATAAAATGGCCAATTCTAAGCATCTTTTCAATTGGTCTTCTTTGTTTTTTTTTTTTTTTTTTTTTTTTTTTTCTTTATAGTTTTTCTTTATTTTGACTCTTTCCAGCTTTGAAACAAGGGTCACTGAACAAATGTTCTACAAGACTAATAAACTTTTATTGCTACTTCTTATGTAGTTTTTTGGGAATTTTTCACTTTTTCTTTTTGTAAAATGCAGAGATATTAGATACTACTGTATGTTGCTGAGGGAGCAGCTATTTAACTGGAAATGAGCAAAAGGGCTCATGTTTATATAACAAATGAGCTGTGTAGATACAAGTAGTTTTGTTCAAACAGGAGTATAAACAGAAGCCGTTCCTGCCTTTCTAATATAAAGTAGGACATGTTGCCAAGAAATGGTTAGTTTTGTAGGTGCTGGAATAAAAGATGTAAATGTATGAAGAAATGTTTCTGGCCCTTTAAATCTGGGGGCCCCAAAAAAGTTGCCCCAATTGGGCCCTGCAGTTGGTAAGACCGGCCCTGCATCAAGGGGTAAGTAAAGGGCTATGGGAATTTAACAAAGGCTGAGGGGGAGCAGGGAGGGCGTCTATGTAAGGTAGAGGGGTAGGGGTTTTTATTAGCAAGGGTTTGGTTCTCCTTTAAGGCCAGGGCCACATGGGGGCCAAAATCAGCTAGCTGAAATACACTAATTAATGTGCACAGTAGTCTCCTTGCTTTCTGCATTCATTAGTGTTGAAAACAGCAAGCGTTTTCTGGAAGGTGAACAACTTAAAATGTTTGTGCAGGTTTATACAGGTGGGTCAAATTATTTGCCCAATGAAATAGAGGCGAATGTTTTTGCGAAATGGTAGCGGATCTTAGGCACGAGCGTCTGAAAAAAAACGGTGTGACAGAACGTCACCAACAGCAGCCAATCAGATTTGAGCCCTCCTACTGTCTATATAAGGAGGTCCTGAGGTGGCCATTACTGTGCATTTTTGGTAGGTTAGAGAGAGCAGGTTTGAGAGATTCTTGTTTTATTCAGCTAGTGGAGTTAGTTTAGTGAGCTTAGTGAGTGCAAGTGGAGGCTGTGGATTTCAGTTTACTGTTTTCCCTCTTCTGCTTGCCTGCGCAGCAGGCAGAGGCAGTGGTAGACTGGCTGACCCTGGCTACCTTGTCTGAAGCTGGCACCAGTGAGCGGCAGGAGGTGGCATCACCTGCTAGCTCAGAGCTGGGGGACACTCCATACCTCCAATTATTTGATCCTGAGGTGGACTTGGGCCCAGACACCCAGGGCATTTTTCATGTGCCAGGCAGAGGACCAGATGGGTGTGTGGAAGAGATTTTTGAGCCTCAACGGGCAGCAGCATTCCTGGGTCAGTACCCAAAGCCACCACCAGCAGTGGGTGGAGCATATGGTGGTTGACTATATGGGGTCAGTCAATGTGCAGGACGCCATTTGCCCTGATGATGACCCCATGCAGTTTTGGGTATCGAGGCTCAACCAGTGGCCAGAACTGGCACAGTACACTCTGGAGGTGCTGGCTTGCACCCCTGTCCTGTCAGAGCGCGTCTTCAGTGCCGCAGGTGGGGTGGTCACAGAGAAGCGGACACGGCTATCCACTGGCAGTGTGCATATGTTGGCATTCATAAAATTGAATGAGGCCTGGATAAGCGGGGATATCCAAGTGCCCATTGCAGACAGCAGAGACTAGCCTCCTCTCTTCCTCCTCTTCCTTCTCTTCCTCCTCTTCCTTCTCTTCTTCACAGATGTTGCTTCCTCTCTCCATTGCTACCCATACTCTCCTCCTCAGTTGCATTGCCTATTTCCCATCTGTCTGCACCTGCTGCCCTTGCTGCTGCAGCCTGTTACTAGCCCTAATAGTACTGCTGTTGTGCTGCATTGTCAGCAAATTTGTTTTCTCCTGGGGGCATATCAAAGCTCCTACTGCTATTGCAGATACTACTGCTGCATTGTCTGCAAATTTTTTTTGTAGTTGAGGCTTCCAAAAATGTTGCTTCTAATATTGCTGATCATGTGGCAAATTTATTCTGTTTGAGGTCTGCTCATTTAATTCTTCTGGTCCTACTATAGTTGATTCCAATACTACTGCTGCTGCTGTTGCTACTGCTGCCTCATTATTTGGCAAATGTCTTCTGTTTGAGGCCTGCTTCATTTAATGCTTCTGGTCCTAATATAGTTGATTCAAAAACTACTGCTGTTGCTACTACTGCCTAATTATTTGGCAAATGTCTTCTGTTTGAGGTCTGCCTCATGTAATACTTCTGTTCTAATATAATTGATTCAAATACTACTGCTGCTGCTGCTGTTGATACTACTGCCTCATTATTTGGCAAATGTCTTCCGTTTGAGGCCTGCCTCATTAAATTCTTCTGTTCTATTATAATTAATTCAAAAACTGCTGCTGTTGGCACTACTGCCTCATCATTTGAGGCCTGTCTCATTTTATTCTTCTGTTCTAATATAATTAATTCAAAAACTGCTGCTGTTGCTACTACTGCCTTGTCATTTGGCAAATGTGTTTAGTTTGAGGGCTGCCTCATGTAATTCTTCTGGTTCTAATACAGTTGATTCCAATGCTGCTGCTTGGTTGGCAAATGTAGTCACACTGTTATTACCCAAAGTCCTGCCTCTAAGTTGTCTGCAAGTACACAAATGAAATTAGGTCTCTGGAATGACTGCTGCCAAAAGTCCTGCTGCCTCATCATACAAATAACAAATTATTAACAATCTCTTCAAACTCTACATATAATGCTAGTGTTGTGTTATATTATACTTATATTAAAGGTTTGCATTATGTGAAATGTGCAACTAAAACAATTTAACGGATTTTCGTGACACTCAATTCAATAGCAGATTCATCAAATTAAATGCCCCAAAGTTGTCTAATTTCTTCTGAGTGGGGTCTACCAAAGCTACTAAAAATTACGTGGCTTCCAATAATGCCATATTTTCTGGGTAATTTTTTAGGCTCCAGGCTTGCCTTTTCATCACTTCATTATAATAATGCTACTTGTAATATTGATGCATGGTTAGTAAATGTAGTGACATTGAAATTATTAAAAAAACAAAACAAAAAAAACGATGTATTTGAGTGTAAGTAAGTAGTCAATTCATATTGTTACTTTGTATTACTGATCCTTCTATTCAGGCCTCTCCTATTCATATTCCAGACTCTTATTCAAATGAATGCATGGTTGTTTGTGCCCTAGTTACCAGATTGATTAAAATGCAAATTGAAGAGCTGCTGAATAAAAAGCTATGTAACTAAAAAACCACAAATAATAAAAAATGAAAACCAATTGCAATTGTCTCAGAATATCATTCTCTACATCATACTGAAAGTTATCTCAAAGGTGAACAACCCCTTTAATGGTTTTGCCCACCCCATGCTTGCTATCCTTATCGATGTTTTCTTCTAGTTTCACAACACTCAGCCTGTATAATTTGTACTGTACAAATGCCAGCGGAGTGGATCAAAGATCCTGATGCACAGGCAGAGGCAGACGATGATGCCAGAGAGGAGGAGGCAGCAGAGCCTGTGGCTGCGCCTGTGAGTCCTCCAGCACCTCCACCACCATCACCATCAGGAGACGAAGAGGTAGCAGTAGCAGATGCTGCTACTCAAACGGAGGCGCAGCAGCACCACCAGTTCCAGCACCTTGACCTCCTTCCTGGCCCAGCAGCTAGCCTTCCTGACAAGGTAAGTTCTGGAGATCATGGACCTGCTGCACAGCAGGAGGGAGAACCCTCCTCCTCCCCCTCCTGTAATCTAAATTTTTTTTTGTTAAATTGCACAATGTTTTTCTATTGCATTTGCAATAAAATTTTCAAACTTTTGTTAAAATCTGTATACTTGGAGTTCATTTTTCATTTAACTACTAACTACTCATATGGTACTTGAAGTTGTTTGGATAATATAACACAATTATGACTACTTACATTTAGACATAAATATATGATTCATTGGCAAAAATATATGGTTTATTGATTTTAATGTGGGATACACAGCTCCCTGATATTATGGGGCAGATTTACTAAATTCACATGAAGGATTCGAAGTTCAATCGAATTTTCAAAAAGATTCAAATTTTCGAACGTTTTTAAAGACCACTTCTACCAGTGAATTTTGAAATTCAATCGAATGATTCAAATAATTCGAATAAAAATCTATTCGACAGTCAAATTACTTCCCCTTTAAATTTTTAATTGACTGCCTAGTTTGCCAGATCAAAGCTACCGAATTGGGTTTCATTATTTTTGATCGAATAAAAAATTTGATCAATCAAACTTTTTCTATATCATCGTTTGACCAATCGAATTACGGTAAAATCCTTCGAATTCGATATTTGATATATTGGTTTTTAAACCCTCGAATTCGACCCTTAGAAAAACTGCCCCTATGTGTTCAGATGAATTATTAATAGCTGAGCCTGTGTGAGCATTTTTTCTTTTGAAATGATAGGAGTGCTCTAACAATGTGTACAGGGAGGGCATGTGTGTGTGTAGCAGAAAAGGGAAAAATGTTTTAATGGTAGCCCCAAAGCCATGTCTGGTCTGGGAGTCAAAATATACCCTGGCATTCAAATTACACAGAGGCCCAAACAGGCCCCATCAGCCCAATAATTTTCTATGGCACCTGATAGCAGCCCCTCTGGCACTTGCCACAACCTACAGATTGCCAATCCGGGCCTGTCCAAAGCTGAAAAAAAGGTGACAACAAGTTTGCCAGTTGTAGTTTTCAAAACCAGCCAAAGTCAGCTACAAAATCAGCCCAAAACTAACCAAGAGGAACTTCAAAAGTTCAAAATAGCCCAATCTGTGCAGTGAAAAATACTTTTAAAAATAAATAAATATATGAAAATACACCTTTTTTATTTTTCACTGATATTTTAAATAATCACAGATGTTTTTAAGAAGCGGGAAAAATGGGAGGCCTTTTTTCTTTTGAAAAGATTTGAGTCCTCTAACAATGCAGGGCATGTGTGTAGCCGTATAGTGAAACGTGTGTGAATTGGTCTTCTCATTGAATCCAATGCAATTCAGCACATTCAGATACAAAGCATCATCAGTCTACAAATCTTGAAAGTAAGGGAAAATGTTTTATTGGTAGCCCCAAAGCTGGAAACAAGGTGGCACAAACAAAACACCCATAGAAGATGGGTTTTATCAAATTGCAGTGTGCGTCAAAAAGCAAGCATGCGCCCAAATAATTTGACACGCATTGAAATCGCGGTGTGTGTGTCTCTCGTCAATGGACTCATTTAGGTATGGACTCCATTGTCGAGTTACCACCCTCTAGTGGAAACACAGTCATCTGGGTAGTAATAGACCGATTCAGCAAGATGGCACACTTTATCCCTTTGAGGAAACTCCCCTCTGCTGTAGAACTTTCTCACCTTTTCATACTGCATATCCGTTTCTGTCTGTATATGGTCAGCATCCTCTAGCCTTTCCTCAGGACTTCCTTCTCTCTAACGTTCCAGCTGCGGATGATCATGTAGCTTATATGTCTGCTATCTGGGCTGCAACCATGTCCAATTTGGAAAACAGCTCCTTGGTACACAAGACCTTCGCTGACCGTAGAAGGAAGCCTTCCCCTCAGTATAAAGTTGGTGATAAAGTCTTTCTTCTAGGAACATCCACTTGATGATTCCATCTCCTAAGTTGGGTCCCAAGTTCATCGGTCCCTTCTCCATCTCTGAGATCATTAATCCCGTGGCCGTCCATCTGCTGAGATGCAGATTCCCAACTTGTTTCATGTCTCCCTAGTGAAGCCTGTTGTATCCATCCACTTCTCTTCTGACCAGTCTCCTTCTTCTACTATCTCTGTGGACATCCAGCAAGAATATGAGGGCTTTGGCCCTGAAGAATTCTCCTGGGAGAAAGACACTGATGTACATGCTCCCCGCCTTGTACGGGAATTCCCCTTAAACTTCTTCCAAGATGGCGGCACCCAGGAGACACATGCGGGCCGTTGCGCCAAATTCAAAATAAATAGACAACCTGGACATCAGTTCAGCGCCCAGGTATAGGTTATCATGCTGGTGAACCTGGGTGCGCTTTTTCCTGTTTCCTGATTCCTGTTATTGACTCCTGCCTGAACTTGACCCTGATCCTGTGCTACCTGCCTTTTGATTACTGCCTGGACTTTGACCACTCTCTTGAATTTTCCCTCAACTATACTTGCATTGGACTCATTGGAAGGCTTCCTCCTTAGATCCTGACTACCTCCCTGCGGGAGCCGCAGACCCCCTGACAGTTGCTTTGCTAAAGAAGAATGCATTGTCAAGGTATTAGAAGAAAAGAAATGTGAATGAAACACACCTATAGAATGCTTATTTGAAGATCCTTTGACAATAAGTCATGGAAAAATTTTAGCTAACGGCGGTTTCTACATTATTTAGGAAATCCATTACTTAGGCTAAACGAAGTAGCCAAAGGTTCATGGAATATTCATGATTCCTAACTTTGTGGAACAAGGGTAGGGTACTTGTGTAAATTCCAGAATGTGAACTTTAAAAAGTTTACTCTACTCAGAGATATTCTTTGCCTAAAAATATCTGCATACTGAAGGGGGTGCCATGGACCACATACTAACACCCTATCAACAGTACAGATGGTAAATAGATAATGGAAGTGGGGAGGTGTCATTAGCAATCACTCATCAATAAGCCTTGGCCAGTTAATAAATACTATTTTATAATAGTAATACTATACTAATATATAGTTACTAATTTGAAGTATAATTTGTAGAATAAGGCTAATTTCTTTTATTTTTTATGTGTATGTGGGCTGAAGATTTGTTCAGGTTTATATCAGTACTTTATTTTACTATTTTTTTCTTTGATATCATATATGTTTTTTGAAACAATGTTAGCTGTATTTTTCCCTTCAATATGCATAAAATAATTTGTCTGAAAACTGCATATTTTTTCAGAATTATGTCTTTCTTTCTACTATTTTACTATTTATTTCCTTGAGTTTGATAAACAAAAGGAATTCTGGGAATGAATTCCAAATGAGCTCCAAGAAAATCCCATTTGCATGGGTTTATCCTATTGGCTAAAGCTCACCCACTGGGTTTTCAAGCTAAAGCCAGGATAATAGCTGATCAGATTCCCAACTGCAGACCGGTTTCGCCTTTCTTGAGGCTCGTCAGTGCAGTGCAGAGAATGTCTGATCAGCTTAAGTAGAGCCACCATGTGGTTTTCCAAACATGTGACAAGGGTTGAGGAGACTGCCTCATACAGACTTAGATAAACAAAAGGAATTCTGGGAATGAATTCCAAATGAGCTCCAAGAAAATCCCATTTGCATGGGTTTATCCTATTGGCTAAAGCTTTTCCTTGAGTTTGTAAGCACAGTGGAAGTCAACATGGAGATTTTGTACCATAAAATAAGAGAATTTCATACTGTAGCCTGGAAATAAGTCATTACTCAGATATGCAGGACCAAGCTAGTGTTCAATGACACTATTCTCCAGAAAAGCTACTTGTATTTCTTCTGTCATCTGTAAATTGCAAACACTATCAATAATTAAAAACCTGAAATGTAGCTCTGCTATGGTGTTTAAAACCAGTATGTTGTACTACATTTAGCAGTTAGGCATAATCACTGGGTTTATACATTCTTCTCTGCTTAAGTTTGAAAGCTCTGTAGAGTGTAGATGCTTCTTTCTATGTCATTCTGTGCTTTACTTCAATATAATTTTTCAGTAGGGATGCACTGAATCCAGGATTCATTTCGGTATTCGGCCAGGATTCGGCCATTTTCAGCAGAATTCGGATTCGGCCCGAATCCTTGTGCCTGGCAGAACCAAATCCTTAAAATTATGTGACTTTTCGTCATAAAACAAAAAAGTAAAACATTTTTTTTCCACGCACTTTGTCGGCGGCTGGCTTTTACTCTTCCTCTAATTAATTTGCATTTGCAAATTAGGGTTCGGATTCAGTTCGGTATTCGTCCGAATCTTTCGCAATGGATTCGGGGGTTTGGCCGAATCCAAAATGGTGGATTCTGTGCATCCCTATTTTTCAGCCTGATACTGGCAACATACAGATACAGTATATCAAACCTGCTAGTTTGTGATTTTTTTTTGTGATCAAAGCATCTGAAAAAACAAAAGCAGATTTCACCAGATTTTGTCTCTAAATGTAGTGATGTGAGGAGATCTAATTTTCAGTGCTATGTGACAGAAATTTGATATGTCATACATATGTGTGTTCTGTACATACCTTCTATTTCTCTAGGTATGAAATAAAATAGTGAATTAAAAATAGATTTGTTTAGAAAAGTGTTTACCGTTAAAATATAATATTTAATGAGCTCAGGGGCCAAAATTATATGAACATTTTGTTTGGATTGATTTTGTATTTTTTGGACTGATAAATGTTGACTGAGAAAATTAAAAAATGTCTGTTTTCTTGCCACACATTCTTAGAATCACAGCAAAAACTCAATATTGAATTTTAATAGATTTTCCCTTTTGGTGTCTTGTTATTGTATATTTTTTTTTAAATGAGAACTAAAGTTTAACTAAAGGAGGAGGCCTTGGGGCTAACGCTAGCGCTTATTCACCAGCGTGACGTCATTTTGTAACTTTTCCAATTTACTAACACTGTCTCTGGCAAAAATTCACTAGCAAAGTAGATAGACTAGCACAACTTCGCACCCTTACGCCAGGCGAAGTTGTGCTCTGATGAAGCGAAGTAACTACGCTAATTCACAAAAATGACCATGTTACTGAATGTCACCTCTTGCGCTAGACTTTTCTTCGCCAGGTCAGTTCAATGCAAAGTTTGAAAAAAACTTAAAAAAAACCCTTTTTTTAGGGTGATAGTCTGAAAAATAGCATAATTCTTTTGGGGGTTACCCTCCTTCCCCCCTGCATTTCCTAACAAATGGCAACTTAACTATACAGTGGGCACATGTTTAGGGCAATAGGACAACTTTATTCTAGTTATTAAAGCTTTCCTGGGCTTGTGTAATGTATTGGCTGTAACATATACTTCTATTATACATTTAACTTTGCGCCATATGCAAATTTGGCATCGCTAGTGTAAATACGCTTTGCCTGGCGAAGTAGCGGTAGCGCAATTTCGCTAATGTTTGCCGCTCTGAGCACAAATTAGCATTTTAGTGAATTAGCAGCGGGCTGACCAAGTGAGGCGAATTGTGGCGAAGCCATCGCTAGCGCTTTTTCGCCGCTTAATGAATTTGCCCCATTATATTTTGGGCTTCAACACCAACCCAGGTAACCACAGCCTTTAGCAGGGAAGATCTGGACCTCCATGCTCTATGTTGTTGTCACTTACTGATACTGTATATACAGAATGGAAATGTCACAATATATGGCTGATTTGAACTTACTTAATTACTACAGGTCAGCACAAAAAAACTGTTCAATTAGCATCAGAATAATCAGCCCTGTAGCGTCAGTGTATATTACAGACACACCCCATTTTATTCTTGTAAATCTACAAAGACACCAAAGCTTAGCTTCTCAACAGCTGCTTAGAGCCCACTGAGCATGTGAGTGTCAGACAGATGTTGACCCTCTGTGACAAGTTTGAAGTCCTGGAGTATTGCTCCTATTGAGAAGCTGAAACTTTAGGCTTGTGCAATCAATTAGATTTTTAACCATAATCATTTTTTAGGGTTTAGTTCTCCTTTAAAAATAAATATTTGTGATTAAATAACCTATAGTGATAAAGTCAAATGACCAAATTTTAAACTTTGTAGACAGCATCAACACTGAGAGGCACATTTATGAAGGGTCGAATTTCAAATTCATTTGAGTATTTTAAAACTCCCTTAAATTCGAATATATTTGAAATTCGACTGGGGTGGGGTTATTTCATTAAAAAAAATGTGATTTCTAAAACTCGGACTAATTTTAGCGACCTGAAAACTCAAATCGAATTCGGTTCGAATTTGACGAAACTTGATTCGAGTTTTTTTTCTCCGAAAAAAATTTGAAATTCAGGAATTCTGCAAACATCTCCAAATTGGTCACTGGACCTCTCTCATTGACTTATACAGTAATGAAGAGTTTGATAAATTTCAAAAATCAAATTAGAGTTAAAAAAAAAAAAGAATCGATTTTGGAGGATTCTCTAGTCAAGTTTTGACCACAACAAAAAAATTGAAAATTGAAATTTTCAATTTGACCCTTAAATCTGCCCTAGCAAGTGTGTTTTTTTTTTTAGCTGTAAAATTAGTGTGTAAGCAGCCATCTCAGGTGGTCATTTTGCCTGGTCATGTGCGTTCAGAAAGAGCCAGCACTTTAGGATTGAACTGGTAATATGTCTAGCCCCATGTCAGATTTCAAAATAAAAAAAATCAGTTTGCTCAGTTTTAAGAAACAGATTTCAGAGCAGCATTCTGTTAAACCGTGATCATTCAAATTTTTCTGGATGGTAAAAAAAAGACACATGATTGATTTCTGTCAGGAGCACACCATTGCAAAATGCTCAACTTTGCCACCAACACCAGCTTTGCAATATAAACACTCTACGTTTTAGCACAAATATCATGCAAATTTTACAATAAAAGGACATCAGAGACCTGGGTTCAATGCCTTTCTTGTTAAAGTTCCTGGGTGCTCCTCATTATTATTCTGACTTGATTCACTGGTTCCTGACCTCCTCCTGCTTTGACCTCGCCACTTGTTGGACTTTGCTATATTCAACTTCCTCCTTGGTCCCAACTCCTACCATATGAGCAGTTTGGCCCTGACAGTTTCTTCTGAACCCTTTTGATTGTATGATAACACATGAAATTAGTCATCTTCATCTTGTTTGTATATCATTTTTGTGTTGTATCTGTGCTTTGGCATGATAGAATGATGATGCTTATAATATAAGTGATGCCCTGCTGCTGCTAAGTAACTGTTTGCAGATATGAACTAAATCATGCAGACCATCAGGCCCCCCTGGTACCCATAATGCTGAAGAAAGACGCTGCACAAAACAAAACACAGACAGAGAAACTTGGAAGCTACAAAGGGGAACAAACACAACCATAAGGATGGTGATTACACAGGGTGATCAATGTCAAGGGCCTGCCATAAATACTCTGTATAAACTCAAATCCAATAGAAATTACTCTGGAGAACTGTTGCGACCAAACAGTGATTCTTTATTACAAAAAGTTGCAGTACATGTTTCAGATCAAGAGATGTTTCTTATAATGTTGCTTTATTTATTACAGGACATATGGACACTGTTTCATTGAATACTGCTTTATGAATAGCAGGTACGTAGCTTCCACATGCAATAACTAAGTATACATATGAGACTTTTGCACTATTGTTACTCTACTGTTGTACTTTAGGAGTAGGCCTCTAGGGGGCAGTACTGCTTGATGATGTTTTTTAAAATGTAATGATATGTGTTTGGCCACACAGTGGAGCTGACACACTGGTTGTATTTTGGTAGTACTGTACATTTGAGCACTGTGTAACACAAGCACCTGAGGAAGGATTTCTTGATCTGAAACATGTAGTGCAACTTTTTGTAATAAAAAATCAATGTTTGGTCACAACGGTTCTCCAGAGTAATTTCTATTGGATTTGTGAAGTCAAGAAGGTGTGGCGATACCTTGCTCTGTTGGAGGAACCAAATACATTGAGAACTATTGAGATCCTTTATCTATTGGACTTCTACAGCTGTATAAACTGCCCCCACTAAAGGCTTACATTTTTATTTACTATAAAATGATAAGTTTTAGTGGAGAAAAAAACTCAACATTTTTGAGATTTATTATACCCAGTGGATGCAAAAAGTCAGAATCTGAAAATACTCCATCTAAAACCTGTCGAGGTCCTGTAGAAGTCAATGGCAAAGGCCTTATTTGCAATTTAAATATATTATGGCCTGTGCTGGGTTTCGTATGATATTCTGAACATTGTAGTCTTTTCCTCTGATACCACGAAAAATTCAGACTTCAAATCCTAAATTCGTATTTTACCTGCGACAATCCAAAAAAGACATGTTTTTTCCTGATCCGATTTTTTACATGGTTTTTTAATAAGGGTAGTTTGGTCAGACTTTTTGATAAATTGATAAATAACCCAATAGAGTATTTGCAGCATCCAGGATATATTTACGTTGAACTGTTGGATATGTGGAGTTGTTAAGGTTAAATCTCCAGCACAAGAAAGCTGAAAAATGATCAGCAAGCAAGAAATAGCAGTATTGGGAAGGATACTTTTTCAACAATAACTGCTCAGTAAATTGTTTTCTTTCAAAACTGTACTACATCAAACAGTATAGTTATCAGGTATAATCAAATACTTTAGTTATGACAACAGAGATTATGCTGTGAATATAGAGCAAACTGGTATATTATTCAATGCAACATAAAACAAATGAAGAGTTTGTATTGCTGCTGTACTAAACAGGATTTAACCATTGAACAATATCTGATGCCTTAGGATTTTAACTCTTCTGAATTACATCAAAATGCATCTCATGCCCTTCATTGTGCTTGGTAGAAAAGGAAAGTACTGATCTTTGGGAGTAGAGAATATAAAAGAGATTAATGAAGGTTCTGCTCATAGAGGAACATATCCTAGTAGTATGTATGTCTGTGCTGATTTATTTTAAATATTGTATGTTAAAGTTTGTGGGTAGCATTGAAAGAAGATGTTCATGCCCACATCAGCCAGATTCAGATTCAACAATATATATTTAAATTATATTATATACAATTATAGTAATTGATTACATCTTAATAAAAATAATCTAAAACAAAATAGAACTTTAAAGGGTTTTTTTTAGTTCAGTTGTTTTCAGATTGGTCACCTCACCATTAACTTTTTCAATTGCTTCCCATTTTAAAATTTTTACCGTTTACCCAAACCTTAAAATTGAAAATATTGTTCTAGGCTCTAGTGCATCAGTCAGGCAGCTCAGTGATCTAGGTGCAGATTCTGAACTGTTACAATTTGCTACATTAGTTGATACAGTTAGTTGACAAATTTCTCAGCAGCAGATGTGGAATATTAGCAAATATTGTATCAATTCTAACAGCTGTTTTTAATGAAACTCAGGGATGCTGCCCAGCAGGGACAAAGATAAAAATGGCATAATTTAAACGGATCAATTTACAACAGTTAAATAGTCTGTGACCCCCTCTCAGCTCTGCTTTAGAAGGTGAAAAATTTAACTTTTCACTTCATTATAACAAAAAGAAAAAGTCATTTATGTTCAAAGACTGGGCTTTTCATTTAATTGAAACTAGACATAAACTTTAGCAAACTTACTTTATGCAAATAAACACACATGCACACACTATACATTTACTCACAGTTTTACTCCACAACATCTACACATGTTCTCTTTCAAATATCCATTAAAAAATCACCTTTACCTGTGTACAATACAGTACAGTACAGTACTTACTGTACCAGTTCATCCTAAACTTATGGACAGGGTTAGGTGTATACTCTTCTCTCTTTAAAGGTAGAAACCCAGTTAATTGTGCTGAAGGTCAAGGTGCCCAACACTGGAAGACAGGTCAGAATGGAGGCAAAATAAGCCCAGTAATATACCATAGCTCAATATTGCCTTTCAGCCAATAAACTCTGAAACATAAGAGGATCTGAGGCTGACATACCACTTCTATGTACACTGATGCAATAGTATTTAGAGCATCCATGGTTGTGCATTAAAAGTGTGACTGTTGTGTGTAGAATCAAAGTAATGATTTGGTAATCATTGGTTCAATAAGCCCCTTCTACCTGACTGACTGCTGACTCCCAGCAACTCTCAGTACCCTATACCTTTCTCCTGGCAGAAAAGGATTCAGATAACAGGACTTTCTTAAAGCAGTAAACTGGTTTATTTACGTTGACTAAACCCATAAAGATCCCTAGTAAGACCTCATCTGGAATGTGCAGTGCAGTTTTGGACTTCAGTCCTTAGAAGGGATTTAAATGAGCTGGAGAGAGTGCAGAGACTTGCAACTAAACTGGTTAGAGGGATGGAAGACTTAAATTATAAGGGTAGACTGTCGAGGTTGGGGTTGTTTTCTCTGGAAAAAAGGCACTTGCGAGGGAACATGATTACACTATACAAATACATTAGAGGACATTATAGACCAATATCAGGGGACCTTTTTACCCATAAAGAGGATCACCGCACCAGAGCCCACCCCTTCAGACTAGAAGAAAAGGACTTTCATTTGAAGCAGCGTAGGTGGATCTTTACAGTGAGGACAGTGAGGTTGTGGAATGCACTGCCGGGTGATGTTGTCATGGCTGATTCTGTTGATGCTTTCAAAAGGGGCTTGGATGATTTTTTGGACAGACATAATATCAAAGGCTATTTTGATACTAATCTGTACAGTTAGTATAGCTATGGACATATATGGTTTGTGTGAAAGAGTGGATGTGTGTGTGTATGCTGGGGTTGAACTTGAAGGACTTTGTCTTTTTTCAACACAGTGGGGATGGGGTCTACGGGGGGGTAGAGTTTACTTCACCTTTAATGAAAAGAATTAACAGTCATTTCTTTATGGTTGATCAACTTAATATAATATTCCTCACCAAAGACAAGATAGGTGAACAATAGGGAATATTGCACACAGAATGTTTCTGTGATGTCTGGGATCCTCTATTTGGGGTCTTGTATTATGGCATCCTGTCTGGTCGCCAACTCACTCACTAGAAGTCCCTAAACTAGCAGGTTAACACCATGGGGTCCTGTTCCTCCTAGTTGGAGCTAAGGTCTGCTCACTACCTTCCCTAAGCCTGTCTTTCACTCAGAGAGACTATAACTGTCAACTAGCTAAACCTAGACTGTAATTTAAACGTGTGACTGTTGTGTGTAGAACCAAAGTAATGGTTTAGTAATGGTTGGTTCGATAAGCCCCTACTGCCTGTATGACTCCCAGCAACTCTCAGTACCCTATACCTTTCTCCGGGTAGAAAGGGATTCAGATAACAGGACTTTCTTGTAGCGGTAAACTGGTTTATTTACATTGAATAAACTTAAAGGAGAACTAAACCCATACTTAAAAAAACCCTTCCCCCCGTAGATCCTCTTAACTCAAACTGGAACACTGGGCCTGTATTCTACATGCTCTAACCTTTTATATTAGAACATGCTGCCCTTTATTGGGCATTCCTTAGGCCATTATTAAATAACATTCAAACACCAGGAAGAGGGAATCACTATGTGGGCAAACAAAGGACCATCTGGGGCATCTAAAAGGCTAATAGTGTATGGGAAAAAAAACTGAATTCTTAAAGGCACCTATCACCTGAAATTGATTCCCCTACCAGTGATGCGGGCTAATAGAACCCATATTCTGGTTAGTGGAAACAATTTATTTTCCAAAAAAAGCCCCTGCCAGTGAGTGAGCGCTTGCATGTGTTGTAACTTAAGCTTGTGAGACAATTCCACCATGCCTACATCTGATGCATGTGCATAATGTGCAAGCAGGAAGTCTCACTCATTATGTGCACACTGTACAACATGCCTGTCCACACCGGGAATTTTCTCCTTGTTGTAGGTGGTGTAAAAGACCCAAAGCCACGAAAATAGCTGAAGTCCTGAAGAGGCGAAAAAAACCAAAGTCATGAAAATAGTTGAAGTCCTGAAGCCACAAGTTCAGTTCTACTAAACCCCTGGCCACCAATGTATTATTTTAATACTCTATTGTCCCCTGTCACCAATGATTTTTTTTTTTAAATTATATTCAATAACCATAAAAGCATAGTCAACTCCACAAATCTATATAAGTAAATATATAAGGACTTGGTGCAAAAATGGGAAAGAAAATTCCACGTTTGATTAGCAAAGGCTTGTGGTTACATGATACAAAATGTTCCAATGTAAAATATAACATCTGGAGTAAAACTGCATTTCACAAACTGTGGGTTTGGAGCCCCAGGGATGTCCTTAATATTGCCTCAAATATATCAAATGGATCTCTTCAATAAAATGTGTTAAGAAGAAGCAGCTGCTGTACTGATACATGTGTGAAGGCATGTTGCCCATATTTATTAGAATAGACTGTTCATATTCCTCTCCTGGTGAAACTGATGAGAAACACATTGTTTTGCAAGTGAGGGCCGAGCTGGAGGAATAGTTAACATTGAATCCAAATTAACACAGAATTGCCTTTGCTTTTAATAAGGCACAAATGTATATATCTGTTGAGTGTTTGACACTGGTGGATTTTCTTGTGTGAAATAATACTGCTGCTGGTTTTTGCATTTTCTTCCATAAAGGTAATTTTGTTTTGATAAGCATCATTCGTTGCAGTTTTGTAGTAGTATGATGTTATTAAACAAAGAAACATATGGAGCCTATGGGAAGCCCAGGAAGCCGTATAAATTTCTGAGAATGCTGCACACGGCCTGCTGGTCTCCAGGTCAACAAAACACTTTGCTGATCTATTTTTTTTTTAATTCGGGTAGTTTATTGCATGAGTAAAAGCTTGTATTTTACAACAGTGTTAATGAAAACAAAGTAAGGCATTGTGTTACTTGTTACATATCCATACATAGCATAGGGTAGAAGACATAGACATATCAGACTGAATGCAGAATCATGTGTCCTAAATGGAGATTCCTTTGTCTTATGCCTTTTATGACTGCTGTGGATTGTTTTCAGTGTTGGGGGTAAAATGTCACAAATTTTTAAAGTATAAAAAAACAAAGCTCTAACATGGACACATAACAAACAGTTATTGACACAGTGTGCCATAAGTAATGCCATTTGTACACAAAGTCAGAAAGGAAAAATAATTTGCCTCCGCATTGCTAAAATTGTATGCAATGATGGTTGAATTATGGGGATAAAAACCCATGCATTGTGGGTAAGACATGATATTGACACCAAATAAAAGAAAAAACCAGGAAAATTAAAGGAAAAGGAAACCCCAAAAATGAATAGGACTAAAAATGCCATGCTTTATATACTGAACTTATCGTACCAGCATAAAGTTTCAGCTTGTCAATAGCAGCAATAATCCAGGACTTCAAACTTGTCACAGGGGGTAACCATCTTGGAAAGTGTCTGTAACTGTAAGGACCACTCAGGATTTGAACACTTGGGACCAAGTGCACTTACTGAGTGAGCCACTAGAGGCTCTTGGTGCTGTCTTGATCCTATGTTATTATTGTTCTGTATTCTGTTACATTTCCAGTTTGTCTCATCCTTGGTCTCCTCCCTTCTCATTTCCCTCATGTGTTTTCTATTCCTAATTATTTGCACTTTATAAACCACGCCTTCCCGCTGTGAATGTTACAGTGACTCTGAGAATCTGTTGAGAAGCTAAGCTTAAGGGTCATCACTAATTATCAAGCAGAAAATGAGGTTGGCCTGTAATACAAGCTGATGCTACAGGGCTGATTATAAAATTCTGATGCTAATTGCACTGTTTTATGTGTTTATGTGCTGCCATGTAGTAATTATCTGTATTAGTTACTAATCAGTCTTATATTGTGACATATCTATTCTATGTGTATTGTTTATTTTGAGTCGGTCCCTAAGCTCAGTAACTGACAGCAGCACAGAGCATGTGCAGTGACTTGGCAAAGAAGATGGGGAGCTACTGGGGCATCTGGAGACATGGATCTTTACTGCTTAAGGACTGTAGTTGCCTGGGGTTGGTTGGCACAGAAGCCCAAAACACAATGTACAACATTTCTAGCCTACTTCTTTAGTTTAACTTTCCTTGTCCTTTAAGCCTGGTTGTAAAAATACCCTGGGTATTAGGGAAAATTAGCAGCTACTGTAGGTCATTTAGTGGTAGGTTATCCTTGTTGAGCTCACTGTAGTTGGTGAGAGTCAGATGCAGGTTGTATTGCCATGAAGCTGAGTTCCAAAGAGGAGAGAGGGAAGAACCAATGTCCTAGCAGTACCTCAGCCAGATTAGGGACCGAGAGGAAAAGGGAAAATTGTAGATAGGCCCTGGTATCATGGTGCAGAAAGTCTGTTAGAGGACATGTCAACCCCCCTGAAAATTCTTTTGCCTAATATAAAAAAAACAACAATAATTCTATGCAACTTTGCAATATACCTTCATTACATATTTTGGTTTTGAAGTTATTTGTATATGTATTGCTATTGAAAGCAGTGTTTGTCTGTCTCTTTATATTCTCTGCCCTTGTGGATCTTGGCGGCTTTTGAAAAGATTTAACATAAGCCAAACAATTGACAGACCTTTCTTGGTGGAGGAGATTGGCTTTTGCAACATTGATCACAAAGTACCAACCAGGACGTAAGCAAATGCTTAAAGGTAGGCAGATAATGGGACCTAGTAATCTAGGGTCCCTAAGTTCTGGTTAGGAGAGACTGTGTGTGACAAGTACCACTGTGGAAGCTGTGCTGGTGGATTAAAAATAATCATTCCTGAGTTCAAATGAGAGTAATATGGAACCTTTAGTTTATTACAATGGCTGTGGTAACTAAGGTGTGAGTAAGGGTTGACTAAGGTATACAGAGAACGAATGATCACCACATTATATATACTACTTCTTCTGCCTTAATTCTAATAACTAAGAAGCATCTGCAGGTTCTTGTGCAGAAAGCCATGAACTTTATTGTGTATATTCTGTTCACATTGGAGTGTATAGACAATGTGGCATTGGAATAACAAAAAGACTTAACCACTTTACTTTTACCGTTTTAAGTTTAAAGTTTCTTTAACAGGGAAAGTGGTTCTTTTGTTTTGGCTACACTTTGCCCTACAGAGAGATACACTGATATTATTCTAGATTTGTATATTCTATCTATCTTCTTTAGAGAATGCTGTACTGCAAGAAGAATGTACAATTTGAACTTGTCAAAGACAGTGAAAATGTATTTGACTATTATAATTGGTATAGTACTTACTCAATATCAAACCTTTTTTATACAAGAAAACATATAATTTAAAATCAGAATCGCCAACTCTACAGAAAGAAAGCAGTGGATGAGCATAAATGTCTTCAGTGGTCATGGCTTCACTCTGCACCAGGAAGAAGGGGAAACAAGCTGCTGATAACACAGAAACCAGAGCAGACTTGCAGCAGGGACTAAGGTACATTTATCTGGGGGGCTGTTTAGAGCAAATTTACAGATAGAAAAAGAAAAACATTTACTTTTCCTTTAAGTAACAAACAAGGGAAAGTTGTGCTTGCCACTAATTTTAAAAAAACATTAGGTGGGGGTGCATTGAGGCTGTGACCACAAAATACATATAGACAAATACAAGAGGTCCTCTGCACTCAACCAATTATCAATATATTTAAGACATTGAGACATTTTGTGCACAACTTTCCCTTGTTTGTTATAGTTCATATAAGAGCAGTGACCAGCTCCCTGTTGTAGCTCCCAGGAAAACTATACCCCGAAAATGAATTTTTGAGCAACAGATAGTTTATATCAAATCAAGTTATTAAAGAATCTTACCTACCTGGTATATATATATATATATATATATTTAAGTAAAGTTTGCCCTTTTACATCTCTTGCCTTGAACCACCGTTTCATGATGGTCTGTGGGCTGCCTCAGAGATCACCTGACCAGAAATATTTCAACTCTAACTGTAACAGGAAGAAGTGTGGAAGCAAAGACAGAACTCTGTCTGTTAATTGGCTCATGTGACCTAACTTTATAGTTTGTTTGGTATGTTTGTGTGCACCGTTGAATCCTAGGATCCCAGGAGTCTGTCATCTATTTATGATTACCCAATGGCACATGCTACTAAAAAAGTGTATTATTATGAAAATGGTTTATTTACATGAAGCAGGGTTTTACATGAGTTGGTTTATGCAATATCTGTTTATAGAGACCTACATTGTTCGGGGGGTATAGTTTTCCTATTGCAATATTTGGACAAACAATCCCTGTTTTGTTTAAAGGGTAGGGCATTTTTTAGTAGCTGTATGCACAGCATGTCTCAATGTCTTAAAGATATTGATAATGGGTTGAGTGCAGAGGACCTCTTGTATTTGTCCATAATCTTAAGTAAGTCATTTCAAAAATACATTGTTTAGAAAGGTTCAACAAGACTTCACTCACCACTGATGCATGGATTTGCCTTGCTTGAATCAAGTATCCCAGATGAATAACATTGTAAAAGCCTCCAGATGTCAATGAAACCAGTCTTTTCAGAATTTCTATTACTTCCTTCCAGATAATCAATAAAAACTTGGGACCTGGCCTGTCATGCTGAACTGTGCTGCCTTCTCAGACCCGGAACTGTGTGAGTATGCCTTCTCCCTGCTTTTAGTCTCACTAGCCACCCCAGTGTGCAACTTTTTTCCCTGAAAAAATGCAAACTCCAGTATTTGCAGTGTTTTCTTAGATAAGATAGCGAGAGAAAAACCCCACAAACTTTTCAGGATTTATTAAACCTCAAGGCTGCTAAAAGTTTGAATAAAAAAGTACTCCATAGCAAACCTGCCAAGGTCCTTAAGATGTCAATGGAAGATGCACCTTTTCCAATTAGAAGATATCATGATCTGCGCTGGGTTTTGTATGATGATAATTTGAAAAATTTGTGGGTTTTCAGGCAATAATCTAAAGAAATCAGAGTTTATGATGTCAAAACTGAAAAAATGGCATGATTTGGAGTTTTTCATGATTTTATAGCGTCTTTTCCTGCACAAAATTTTTTTGAGTTAATTTATTAAGTATGGTAAAAATGTGGATGGGAGTTTGGACAAAGTGGTTTGAAGAAAATATTGAGAAATGTTTGGATTTTAGTAACAATGACTCTCTGGGTAGCACTTCTGCCATGCAGTTTAGAATTAGGACAAATCTAGTTTGAGAAATATGCTCATGGAGTTTGTACGTTTGTCTGTTTGTTTCCTCTGCGTACAACAGCTCCCTCCCACACTCCAGAAACATAGAGACTCCTGATTAAATTGACCCTTTTGTGTGTGTGAATGTGAGCTACTTGGGGTTTCCTTTTCCTTTAAAGAGGGACTGACATCAGAAAAGAACCTTTATTATCTTTCATTTTAGAATGTTATTTATAATTTTGCCATAAAAGTATTTGCCTGATGTTTTTACATTATCTTTCTTACCCCCATGTTCCTCAATGAGGGGGCTGCCATATTTGTGCAGCAGTAGTCCGTTGGCATTAGAAATTCTGTCTGATTAAGAAGGGACAGTCAGGCTGGCAAACTTCAAGTCAGGTTTAGGAACTTCAAGTTACAATTACTTAGAAGAGCAGAACTATCAGAGAAAAATGGTCAACTTGACCTATAGGTAACTTTTATTGTAGATTCATTTAAAAAAAAAAAAAAAAAGAAAATATTTAGTATCAGTATCACTTAAATGATGTCTAATCTCTTTGTTGGCACCATATAAATAACAATGTGTGAATTCATTATTAACTATATTGATTGTTAAATATACTTGAAGATCTATGGTTTGTTAGAGGCAATGTTAGCGGTTTCTTTTCACATGACAGTTCTAGTTCTGTTTGTGCTTCTTGTTTCTACCTTATATATATACCCAGGGAAGTCTTGAGAATGATTTGACTTCCTCAGGTGGATTAGTCTAAATGACAGAGTCGCTGATTAATCCTTTCCCTGAAAGAACAAAACCTTAAATTGGTTCTAGTGTAGTCAAGTTTATATCTGTACTTGCAAGCCCTGTCTTTTCAGCTATACTGCTGAAATACAATTTAATAATATTTGAAAGAGCTATTTCAGTTTTAGTTGACTGCAGTTTTTACAACTTGCTAAAAGTTGTCAATTATTATGGGCCCCACCATGACAGGTATTTTAGAAAATGGGCAGACTTCAAATTCAAGGATTCATAATACAATGTAGATGTCTGAAGGTATCAGAAAAGATCAAAAGTCATGCAAACTGTGTGATTCAAGCTGTGTGATTGCTTTTTGTAGATTCATTTAACCCTGTAACTTTAACCCTGTAACTTTATGTAAATAAATATATATATATATATGTATATATATATATACTTTTACTAAAACACAATCTATTCTCCCTTAAAAAAAATCTGCCAAACCCAAATCTCCTTAATTTATCAATAAAAATCAGTCACAAAAAGAGGCAACAAAATTGAACTTCTAATTTTACAACTTTTTAGAATTGAGGCTCCAAAAACTTGACTTTTTGACTTATTGCGAATTCTGAGGGTAAAAAGCATGCTCCAATTGTTAACGGGACCATCTGCCATTGACTTCTACATGATATCAACAAGTTTTAGCTGGAATATTAATGCATTCGAATTTTTAGCATCAGAGCATAGAATTTTTTTCCCTGTTAAAATCTGAATTTTTCCCCTTGAAAAATACGACCAGAAAAAATTGAGGTTTAATAAATAGGCCCCTAAATGTTTATAGCATACTTCCCAACTGTCCCTTTTTGTGCAGGACAGTCCCACATTTGACAGCTCAACCTACAGTCCCCCGTTAGTATTGGAAAGTCCGGATTTCTCTGCACTGCACAGGAAAATCCCGATTTCTCTGCACTGAAGGGAAAATCCCTATTTCTCTGCACTTAATAGCCAAAAAATGTACAATGTGTCTAACTTAATTGGCTCTTGGCAGAGAGCCCAGAATAGAGATTTGATACATTTGTAACAGTTTTGTCCCTTGGGAGAAGTTAGACTCACATAAAGGCCAATTCACCTTCATTAGTAAAAGAGTAATAAAACATAAAAAATTCAGAAATGTGTTTCCATAACATGGCAAATTTTGTAAAATGGGCATGGTAATTAGAGGGTGTGGCTGCAAAAAGGGGCAGGTCAAAAGTTTTGCCAAATCTTTTTGTCCCTCTTTCCGTTTCCAAACTATTGGAAGGTATGTTATAGCTGTATTTCATCTACATTACTTTTCCCATTGCTTTTATTCTTTCATCTTCTACTTTGTACCCCTATTCCATGTTTTCCTCTTACATTGTCCTCTTTTCTTCCCCATACACTTTTTCATATTCCCTTCTCCATATGGTGATGTTTCAGCTGCACTATTAGTTAAAATGTATACACAACCAAAAGCTAACTAGCATTGCTCTAGACAAGGTCCCCATGTTTCTAAAAATATGGCAGCCTTGGATAGACTATAGATTTGGGGGAACCCTCCCTCCCCAGTTGATGACACTTTAATCCCCAGACATCATATTGGGCATGTTAATAAAGGGGAACAATAAGATGATGCAGTAAACCTCTCTCTCTTTTGTGTTTTTGTTTTGGTTTTCTTTTTAACTATCACTGTAATAAAAGCAATTAGGGTTTGCTTATCTTCTGTACTTAGGAACTATAATACATATCATCATAATACATGTAATGAAGATATCGCACTTCCTTCATGTAACACTACATGTTGTATGCTACAATTGACTACATTGTTACAATAATTACAAGTATATAATAAATGACAAAACAATAAAAATGTATTGAAAATAAAAAAAAATGTATACACAACCTATTAATCAATTTCATTTTTGATTGATTTGCTAATAATAATTCAGTACCCTGTGCTTGATCTAAAAGCTAGCTTTATTTAAATGACATGGAGCTCCATGTTAGAGCTTGCAGCTATTTTGCAACCAGAATTCTGATTATACTAGTATTCATACTGGTATAGTATAATGTTGGGAATGATAGTCTGAGACAATTTGCAATTGGTTTTACATGTTTATTTTATTAAGGATTTTTAGTTATTTAGTTTGTTATTCAGCATTTCTCCAATTTGCAATTTCAGTATCCTGGTTGCTAGGGCCAAAATTATCGCAGCAACCTCGTATTGATATGAATAAGAGAATGGAATATAACTTGATGAGTAATAAAAAATAGGATTAACAATACATTTGTAGTCTTACAAAGCATTTGTTCTTTAGATGGGGTCATGTCACCATTTGAAAGTTGAAAAGAGTCAGAAGGGGCAAATATATGAAAAAAAAATAATGAAGAAAAAGTTGCTTAGAATGGTTCATTCTATAACCTACTAAAAGGCAAACCTAAGGGTAGTTGCATCCAGGATGTTTTCTCGCCATTGCAAAATTTGAATTTACTTTCATTGCAGTGCATACAAATCACAGCAAGTATGTAAATAAAACCACATAATCAAACAATACAGCAGCAGGCATTTGTCATGTCCCTAAGCTCACGGCATGACTGAGATACTCATGTAATTTAAAGGGGTTGTTCACCTTTGAGTTGACTTTTAGTATGATGTAGACTAGAGAGTGGTATTCTGAGACAATTTGTAATTGGTTTTCATTTTTTATTATTTGTGGTTTTTGAATTATTTAGTTTTTTATTTAGCAGCTTTCCGGTTTGCAGTGTCCGCAATCTGGTTGCTAGGGTCCAATTTACCCTAGAAACCATGCATTGATTTGAATGAGAATATGGACTATTAATAGGATAGGGTCAGGAAATAAAGATGAATAATAAAAAGTAGCAATAACAATAAATGTGCAGCTTTAGAGAGGATTTGTTTTTAGAGGGGGTCAATGGCCCCCTTTTTAAAGCTAGAAAGAGTCAGGAGAAGAAGACAAATAATTAATAAACTATAAAATATAAATAAAAATAGACCAATTGACAGGTTGCTTAGAATTGGTCATTCCATAACATACTAAAAGTTAACCTGAAGATGTACTGCAATGGAAGGGCATTTCTGTATTTTCTCTCTCAACAAAATGGAGCATGTGTCATTGCTCTAAAAGTGCAATTCCAATTACTTTTATTTCATTAATTTAGAAGTTGGGTCAACACAGTAACTTGAATCCTTTTTCCTTGTTGTGCATTTCTGTTTTCTATTTACAGAATCTTTAGCTGGCAGACACAACCAAGTCATGAATCATATTTCTTTCCAAATGATTTTCGGTAGAACATCTAGGTACAAGGGAAAATATCTAATTGTTGTGACAGGTATAACAGCATAGGAGTTGTAGTGGAAAATTCAGCAAGGGAAAATTTAAAAAACTTGGAAGAATTTGGGCAGTTGTTGTGCTTATCTATTCCATATTTCATGCTAAATATGGACAACACAAAAATAGGCATACAAAGTTACAAAAAAAGTTACACCATTATTTTTTAATTTACATTTTTAAATGAAGCCAAATTAGTGGGTTAACTGTACTGAGGGTTTAGGATTTATTCCAGACAGACAACTATCTGCAAGGAGTCTGTATGTTCTCCCTGTGTTTGTGTGTGTTACCTCCTGGTACTCTGGTTTTCTTCCATGGGGTGCCATTTGTCCCAAACAAATTCTTTATGCACAAGCCAGAGATTTTGGACTGATCATTTGTACACATATTCTGTATAGTATGAAGTGTAGGCCTTTTGAGCAGTTTTCCTAATTAGCTGTAGTTCAACTACAACATAAGAGGTTAAGCAGAGATGTAGAAATGATCATGTGATCACTGATATTTGTCCAATGTATTTAAGCTGGACAAAAGCTTAGTCCCTGTGTAAAATGTATAATGAAGTAATAGAATTCTTAATAAATCAGATGAAAGTTGAGTGTAGGACTGGCCAAAGCAGGGATGACTTTGACATAGTTGGCCAGCTTAAAGGGGAGGGAAAATTAAGTAGCTTAAAGGAGAAGTCAACCTATAACCGGAGTTTTTTCACTTCGAAAATTCGGCCCTTAGCAAATCTACCCCTTGGTCTAGTAAAACAGATTTGTGGTTGATCACTTTGCTAAACCATGGAAAATGTTCTGCCGCCATCTATGGTAGGTTCTGATGTGGATGAGAATGGGAAAATTGGTATACTTACCATCGAAATTTTCCGTTCCATTAGTCCGTAAGGCAGCACATAGAGGGTTAATCTTCTGTGTCTCCTGGTAGGACAGGTAGCAACAATTAATACAGCCTTTAAAACCCCCACAGAGCCCCACCCACTCCTTAATCACAATAAAAAAAACACATTTGATGCTCATATTATTTAATCCGGTAGGGTATATTTGTGCTGCCTTACGGACTAATGGAACGGAAAATTTCCATGGTACGTATACCAATTTTCCAATTTTCCCATTCCATTACGTCCTACAGGCAGCACATAGAGGGAATTTAATAACTTCCCTGAATTGGGAGGGATATTATGACATCTTTGACTGCACCGCCTGAAGTACTTTGCTACCAAAGACTGTATCTTGCGAGGACAAGATGTCTAGTCTGTAGTGCTTTATAAAAGTGTGGAGGTTGGACCACGTGGCTGCTTTACAGATTTCTTGTGGTGACGCATAAGCTCTCTCAGCCCATGATGTTGCAATTCCTCTTGTTGAATGAGCCTTCAATACTTATGGTGGACTCTTTCCATATAACTTATAACACAGCGGAATTACTTGTTTTATCCACCTTGCAATTGTAGACTTGGAGGCCTTATTTCCTTTGTTCTTCTCAGTAAACAAAATAAATGATCTGATTTCCTGAAACTTTTTGTTTTATCCAGATAGATCAATAAACATCTTTTTAAATCCAACTTGTGTAAATTTTCTTCCATGTCATTACATGGTTCTGCACAAAATGTAGGAAGATTTATCTCAGCATCCACACGCCAAGATGTAGGCACTTTAGGTATAAAATCTTTAGACACACTTTATCTTGGTAGAATCTTATATATGGTTCTGACGCCCCTAGTGCCTGTATCTCTCCAATTCTTCTGGCCGAAGTAAGATCTGTTAAGAAAACTGTTTTAAGTGTAACATCTTAATATTGATTCTGTCCAAAGGTTCAAAAGTCCTTTCACATAGTACAAGATTTAGATCCCAGGAAGGCACATATGATTTTGAATGAAGTCTTAACCTAGAAACACTGCTTTCAAAAACCGCATTACCAAGGGATGTACTGGGTTGGAAACCTTTGTCAAAACCATCTTGTAAAAATTGGAGTATATGAGGAACTGTCGTCTGTGATGAAACTAGCTGCTTGTCAGCACACCAGGTATTGTATGTTTTCCATACCCTCTCATAGGAACTTGTTGTAGACTTCCTAGCGACAGCCCTTGTTCTAGCAATGTCGTGCGTTCAGTAGCCAAGCTGTAAGGTTGAGTTTGTTGATTTCCGGCTTCAATGGAAGTATCCACTGAAACCACGCTCTCCTGGGCCATCCTGGTAATATGGCTATTACCTTTGCTTGATCCTCCTTTACTTTCTTTATTACCTTCTGTATCATCGGAACTGGAGGAAATATGTACGCTAGTTGATGAACCCATTTGTCATGTCTTCATCATGCTAATCTACATTTTACATGTTGTGGGCTCCCTCTGCTGGTCACAGGTTCTAACAGCACAAGACAATTTCCTGTGTGTTTTATATTTCCATAAGGATTATGGCAGAATTGTACTAATCAGGCCACCATACCTGCACCATGTGACCTAGTGCAATGGCTTGTGGGAGCTAGGACTCCATTTACATCCCATGCTGTGGAAGAAGCACGCAAAGTTCCATCTCCTTTACGGAAGTATAGCTAGTAAGGCCAAGTGACATCAAACACCTTTCTAAGCTGCCAGTAACCCTCAGAGACATTGCCACAGAGACTTTATGCCAGCCAGGTATTATTCTGCAGCTCACATGTTTATTTATATGTTTAGTATCTGTTATGACAAACATACTCGTATTTTCTGTTGTTTATTCTAGTTTCACCTCATCCCATTACTACCCCAGTAAAATCTACAGACTTCAACTCTCAGTCTCTTTATTGGAGTGTGGGAAGGTTTAGCTGCATGTCAAACTACACACTGCCCCAGGGTAATACATACAGTAGGAAGGACAGAACAGTGAACAGCTCCTCCCAAGCAGGCAGATAAACTGCATCTCCACTGCATGCGCAGTGAAACAGCTCCTCCCAAGCAGGCAGATAAACTGCATCTCCACTGCATGCGCAGTGAAACAGCTCCTCCCAAGCAGGCAGATAAACTGCATCTCCACTGCATGCGCAGTGAAACAGCTCCTCCCAAGCAGGCAGATAAACTGCAACTCACTGCATGCGCAGTAAAACATCAGCGGCTACCACACAAGTGGATTAAACCAGCCACTAAAGCCAAGATAAAGCAAGGCCCATCAAGCGCCACATAATGTCGCAAAAAAGGTCATCTTCATTAGTGACCAGATCCCAGGTTTCAGACTCCTCCCAACGCTCATCTGTTACCAATGCGGCCGCCATTGCCCGCGCAAAAGCAGAAGCTGCAAAGGCCCGTGCCGCCTTTGCAGAAAGGGAAATGGAGGTGAAAGTAAAGAAAGCACTCCTAGAAGCAGAGGGTGCCCGCTCAGATGCTGAGAGAGTCCGCTCAGATGCAGAGAGGAAATTAGAGAACACTCGTCTAGAAGCATCCCTAGAAAAGCTGGCCATAGAGAGGGAAGCTGCAGCGGCTTTAGCAGAAGCAGAAGCTCTAGAGATGGTTGTGTACCCTGACAGTGAAAGACACAGCAAGGTGCCCGATTTAGATGTTGGGCCCCAAGACCCACTACAACGCACCTCAGAATATGTCTACCAACACTCCAAATGCCACACAGATTCTCTTTCAGCGCAACATGCTGCCCCTGAGCCAAACCAAGGATGGCATACACCTCCAAAGGCCATCAGCAAGCTGCAGCCACGTCAAGGAGACCATGCTGAGCAAAGCAACCCTGCTTACAGCACCCACTCCAGCCAGGTACCCAAACCTAGGGTTAATCCTGCACCAGCTTCCACTGATCACAAACCAGCCTAAAGCGGAACCTCCAGACAGGTATGATTATGCAACACCTTCTCACTATTACGCACAACCACCTACCTATCCTAATGCTAATCAAGTCACAATGGACTTTGCCAAGTTCTTTGCATGCCGCAAACTAGTCACGAAAGGACTTGTAAAGTTCAACGACCAGCCAGAGGGCTTCAGAGCCTGGCGGTCCTCCTTCCAGAACACTATTAAAGACTGAGACCTATCATACAGTGAGGAAATAGATCTCCTTATCAAGTACCTAGGGACTGAGTCTGCCGAGCACGCCAAAAGGATCAGGGTAATCAACATGAATCACCCAGAGACTGGTCTCAGAATGATCTGGCACAGACTTCATGAGTGTTATGGCTCAGCAGAGGTAGTCAAAAATGCACTTTTCAAAAGAATTGACGACTTCCCAAAAATATCTAACAAAAGTTACCAAAAATTAGAGACCTAAGTGACTTGTTAATGGAACTCCAGGTAGCCAAAGCTGAAGGGGACTTACCAGGGCATGCATTCCTCGACACTGCCAGAGGTGTTAGCCCCATAGTGCAAAAGTTACCCTACAATTTACAGGAACGGTGGATGGCACATGGGTCGAATGCACAATGTTCCATTTCCTCCTTTCACAGTATTCATGGACTTTGTATACCAACAAGCCAAGATGAGAAATGACCCCAGTTTTGATTTCACTCTGTCACATGCCACCCCTTCAGTACCTAATACTCGCAAACCAGCAGTAACAGTACATAAAACCAATGCTTCCTCTTTAGATTCTTTCCACAGATCTGCAGAACTTTCTCACGAGGAGACAAGGAACAAAGACCCTGGTAAGCAGTGTCCTTTACACCTAAAACCTCACCCTCTCATGAAATGCAGAGCCTTCAGAGAGAAGTCCATAGAGGACCGCAAAGCCTACCTGAAGGAAAACAACATCTGCTATAAGTGCTGCTCATCTACATCTCATCTCGCCAAGGACTGTAAAGTCAGTGTAAAATATACAGAATGTGACAGCACACACCACAACACAGTTTTACACCCTGGGCCAGCCCCATGGATTGTGTCCTACACCAAGAGCGCCAGCAAGCATGGCGGTGAGGAAGAAAATACTGTCACAACTAGCCCAGAAGTTACCTCCCAAATGCACAGAAATTTGTAAAGGAGCCATAGGTGGCAGATCCTGTTCCAAAATCTGCTTAGTCAGAGTGTACCCAACACACCAAAGGGATAAAGCCATACAGCTCTATGCAATCCTGGATGACCAGAGCAACAAATCTCTAGCCAGTCCAGTCTTTTTTAACGCATTTAATATCAAAGGCCCTAGCATTCCTTACTCCCTAAAAACCTGTGCAGGAGTTACAGAAACAACAGGGAGAAGGGCATCCAGCTACCTAGTAGAGTCCATAGATGGAAAAGTATGCCTACCCTTGCCGACTATAACTGAATGCAATCAGATTCCCGACAACAGATCTGAA
>CM044434.1:47634527-47680318 GCA_024363595.1 Xenopus borealis | reverse complement strand
TAAGGAGTATAACACATGGTGGCAGATTCACTAAAGGGCACTGGGGTCCCTTCGCTAGTTAAGGAGATAGATGCTAGCGCTGCTTCACACTCTAACGCCAGGTGAATTTTCACTCTGGCGAATGGACGTAACTCTGCAAATTCACTAAGATGTGAATTGTACTGAATGTTACCACTTTCGCCAGACTTGCTTTCGCCAGCTCTGACCTGGCAAAGTGCATTGGAGTGCAAAGAACATCCACAATCTTCAGTTACTTACATATTAATTTTTGAGTGGAAGATGTTCTTAGTCCAAAAAAAGCTGGTGTCTTTTAATTTTTTCAGGATGTTAGGCTGCAAAAGGCATAATTTTTTTTCGGGTACTTGATTTCCCCCATACATTTTCTACCATATGGTACATTATTTAACAGTGGGCTCGTGTTGGGCATTAAAACAACTCTATTGACTTTATTAAGGTTCCCTTGGCATGTATAATTATCAGTGTAAATGTAATGTATTAGATGCACCATGTAGCATAAATTGCTCCATTCCTCTTTAAATTTCCCATCGTATGCAAATAAGCCTGATCATAGGAACTCTAGTGAAGTTGCGCCAGCCAGAATTGAACACTAGTTCATCTTCACTAGCGAAAATTCGCCAGTGTTCGGTGCCCTGGTCAAACTTCGCACTTTAATGAATTAGCATTGTCCCAGGAAATTTACACCTGGCAAAGTGTTGCGATGGCTGTGAAGCCATAGCTGACAAACTTGCACTCTTTAGCGAATTTGCCTAATGGAGTACACCCACAGCCCCCATTTTTTGTAATTTTACTAAGGAGCCTATTTACTAACAGTCCAATTTCTATATAACTAAAAAAATGTATTCAAGTGTAAAAACCACAAAAATATCCCACAAAACTGTTCCAAGTAAAAGTAGTCGAAGTCTCATAGAAGTCAATAGAAGCTTCACTGTTCCTAATGGACCATCTTAAATCAATTCAGACTTTTAGAGGCTTTCTGATTTTTTTCGCTAGTAACTGAAATTTTTAGAGGTTCTACATGTATTTGTTTTTTGGTGCTTTTTAACTTCGGATCTTTTAATTCATTCCATGACATTCATGGTTTTGGAGAAATAGAGTTTATTAGTGGTTTCTAAAGCCTCTAAAACTACTAAAATGTGACTGCTGATTAATATGCCCTAAGAATAAAGTTGGCTGATCGGCAGAAAATTTTTATATTGGTCGGTTCTTCCATCGGGCAGATTAGAAAGTCACCTGAACATCGCTCTGCTGAACTTCTGAATCGTCAGATACAGGTAAAATGATATAGTCTACCTGTATATCCATCTGTATTGAAGACAAATAATCTGCAACCATTGCAAGATCATAATTGTAACATCTATGGTGACCTCTAGTGTAGTTGCTTTTTGAATCTTGATACTTGGATATTATCGTTATGTGGACAGATATGTGAAGTCTCTAGAGGTATGTTCTGATAAATAATACATCTGTTCTCGAACACAGAAATTCTGCTGCTACTGAATGCATGATGCCTTACTGTTTTACCTGCAAGTATTGATGGGTCCCATCTGTTATTCTACAAACTTGGTCTTTACATTCTTCTAAGAAGTTTTATTTTCAGATCTATGAACTTTATGTTTTTCCAGCATATGGACATTTTGTAGCTGACAAAAGATTCTTATTAACTTAATGCTATCTAAATAGTATAAGGCCACGTTCATAAAAATAACTTTTGCAGACTAATTAAGAAATCTAATAGAGTTAAGGATCCATGAAAAGAATCCGCTGAGTATAAATATGCATTCCTTTGTTATTTGGGATGAGATTAAGAAAAACATTACGCTTTCAGCTTTATTTATTAGAAACTGCCATTGAACTGCTTAGAAATAAAATTAAACTGGAGCTTGCCCCTGGATATGCAAAACAAAAGCAAATACTGTTCATTATGTACATCAGGAGTGCCCATACTTTACTAATGAAAGGTCTACTTTTAGCAAAATGTATATTGCTAGGTTTAGCTAACAACTATTTATTATGTAACTTTAATAAATAAACTAATTAATATATTAATGAAAATAATTAAACAGGAGGGTAATTAAGTCAAGCTGTTTGTTGACAGTGTATTGAGATCTACTGATCACCAGCTAAAGGTCTACTGGTAGATCCTGATCTACCTTTTGGACACCCCTGATGTACATAGACTACTTTAAGTAAAGTCAGGCATTTTCAGATCATAGCAAAGGTCTAAGGCCCAAATTAAGGTTTTAAGGTTGACATTTCATTTCCCATGAGCAAATATTTTAAACGGGGTTCTTGGCTTCTTTTGTGTAATTGGTTTTTTTGTCATGGAGTCCCATGATCCCCCTAACAATGGGAAAAAAATATCTGAATGGAAATGTACACAACTTATGGTTGTGCATTGGTTACCAGACTTGCAGCAATGTCCTTAATAAGTGTATTATTTAATAGTGACCTTAGACTGTAAGCTCTGCTGGGGCAGTTTATTAAGGTTGTGGGGACTGTTTGGGCCTTTGTGTACATGAAATGCCATGGCCGATTTTGCATCTCAGCCTAGACCTGTGATTTAAACTATATATACAGTATGTATACTGTATATATAATATCCATGTGTAATGTGTCAGCTCTGTATAAATAAAGTATCATTTGGATAATTTGGAATAGTATCATTACTTTCTTGTAAATTACTTGCATTGTAATTTATTTAGCACTAAAGCACTATATAGAAAACAAGCACTCTAAAAGTTAAAATAGTTTCTCCTAGGCAGATTCTTAATATTTAGTTCCTTCAGGCTCTCTAATCTGACAAAGGTTTTTAAGAATTTTAGTTGTATAAAGTTTTGGACTATTAATAAACATTAGTGAAATTTTGTCACAGAAATCTGTAATCTGCAAATGTTTTGATTTTCCTAGGGCTGTTAAGCTATGGAAGTGATATGTTTACTTGCTGCGATGGAGCATTGCTATTTTCATAGATTTGGCCTGGGTTCCCTATGCCAATTCAAGTTACTCTTTACTATACATGCCTTTCATCATGCATAAGATGAGAGTCAGATTTTGAGTGACTGTTCTCTCAGTATTTAGAGGGTGCACTTCTTTTGCCTAGAAGATGTATTAGAACTCACTCTTTTAAATCCTGTCTCTCTATGTGTGCTTTGTGTGCTAGAGTTAGTACAGTGTTAGTGAAGCTCTAATATATCTAAATTCCAGACTCTTGCATAAAGAGTGAATGAAGAGAGACAGATACTGAGATGGAGAACTGAAGAGTATATTTTTTATTAAACGGTACAGCATTTTTAATATTTAGAAAGGGTCTTATTTCATTATTGTTGTGTTTTGATAGAATGGGGAGAGTTTAACAGGGCTTTATTTGCAGGTTCATGCAGCCATTACACAACAATAACATAAACTTTTCTTAAACAGTATAGACAGTACTGTGTATACAAAGCATAACTCATGTGCACAGTGACCTCTGCAGGCCATAGTAGGAAAGCATTTGGGCAAAAGTAATAAACAACAACAATGAAACAGTACAAATCTTAAAGCAATCATATGCATTCTTCACATCACAAAGTCATTGGTCCCTGCAGGTACAGTAGTTTTCTGATTCTTTCAGTATGCCTTATAGGTTCACTTTCTTCAGGCCTATTGCAGTTGGCATCAGGAGTAGGAAAATGTCCTTCATCAAATGAAACGTCTTCAAAGTCATAGCTAGCATATGCATCCATCAGATAGTTCATATGTGTATGGTCCTCACTGGCATCTCACTTTAAGTGGTGTAGTAAATTTAGTCCTTGTTCCATATTCCTGGTTTCTTAATTCTGACTAAAGATCCAGGCTGAAAGTACACTTCTCTTGCACCACATTTTCTGTCAGTATAAGCCTTGCATTTGGCTTGTTGATGTTTGACAATGTCCGTAGTAGATGATTTTGTAGGAAATTTAGTGGAAATTTGATGTCTGCAACATGTAAATAAGTGCATATCTGTCTGCCATGTAATAATTCAGCTGGAGATGCTTGGGTTGTTGCATGGCACCTGTTCCTGTGAGATAGCCTTGTTTATAGAGTAGCGCAATCGCCTCAATTTCTGGCGTACTGGTTTTAAATCCAGTCTCTGCTTAACTTTGTGTACAAAGTTCTTTGCACAACTTAATGAAGTGTCACTTTGTGGTAAAATTTTAGACACAGGCTGTGGCTGGTGCTGTACAATGAGACAATTCACTAATTGTAGGTTTAATGCAGCAAAGAAATCCCTTCCAAGTATAGCAGTACCCTTATTCACAATATAAAAGTCACATTTTGCAGTATTTGATTCAAATTGTACAGTCAATGGCAAGCAACCAAGCACAGGGATTGTATCCTTTAAGTAACTAACCAGTCTCAGGGCAGGTGCAACAAGCATATCTTTTGCAAAGTATTTCAAGAAAATATCCTTTGGTAGTACAGAAACAGCTGAACCTGTATCAAGCATCAGGTTGTCAGCAGAAGCAGTATTGACATTGACAGTGCATATAAACTTGTCTGGAATAAATAAAGCTTTATCCACACTGAATACTGTTACATTTCCAGTAGTGAGTTCATGAACATCTTTAGCAGAACTACGGCAGTATGGCAGACCTTAGAAAAGCTCCCTACCTTTAAGCATTTGAGGCACTGCACAGCTTTTGCAGGACATATAGCATAGTTTGCAATGTGTTGTGTTGAATCACAGCTGAAGGAGTATTTCATATTTGTATTTGCTGCACGGTTTTACAGTGAATCCCTTTCCTTAGCACTGTATTTTTCCTGTGACTGTGCATTATTAGGCCACAGTAATGGATTCACAGTCTGTACATTCCAAACAGTTCCCTGACTGAAAGTTTTAGCATCTGCCACTGCTGTTTCATCAGGTGATGGTAATGTATAGAATATGCGCTGTCCCTCTGCTCCCAGGCAGTAAATAAGTAAAGCTCTCTTTGTAGCAGCAGAAATCTCCCCTTGGTCCAAGCAGTAAAAGGTAGAAGAGACATCTCGTCGCCAATTTGTTGTGTTTTGATAGTGGAGGATGAGCAGAGTACAACAGGGCTCTATTAGCAGGTTCATGCAGCCATTACACAACAGTAACATAAACTCTATCCTTCTTAAACAGTATAGACCAGGGGTGTCCAAACTGCAGTCCCAGGGCCAAATGCGGCCTTGGATGGATATGAATGCGGCCCAGCTTGAAACGTTCAGTTCGAGAAAACTTCATGTTGCAAAGGATATATATATAGCTCCATCTGGTTATCCAACTGGTATAGTTTTTTGTGTATTTTCTTTACTTTTACATATCAAAAGTGTTTGTGTATTTCATGTGTGGCCCCCAGACAATTTTTCTTCTTCCAATGTGGCCCCCGAAGCCAAAAGTTTGGACACCCCTGGTATAGACAGTACTGTGTATACTCAGAATAACATGTGCACAGTGAACTATGCAGGCCATTAGTATAAACCCCACAATTATGAATTTGAAGTTTGCGTTAATTTTTCAGTATCACAATATTTCCCTTTTAAGTAAGATTTTCCTTGAGGAATAGTGCCAGAATTACAGAGAAAAAAGAATTAGTCTGGAATGTAAGTCTTTAAAGAAAAAAAATATTCATTTGACTCATATTAGCATGTAAGTGTAAGAGTTTTATTTTGCATCCTTAAGAAATTTATAGTAATGTGTAATAATTACCTGAGAACGAACAGAAACTAAAAACACTCCGTGAAACTTTTCATGTGTTTGATCCAATGAGAAGAACTGAAACGAATTTTGCTAAATCTGTCCTTGTTTGTCTGAAAAATATTAAATATGGAGAATGCTCATCATTTATCTTGATTTTGTAAATCTTTTTTCCATTATTTCTTCACTGCTATCAGTGGTTACTCTGCACACACCAAAACTCCTTATGGCAATTATGGCATATTGGGAAATAAGGGCAGGACTGAGGATTTTACTATTAAATTTCACTTTCTGTAGGTGATTGAGCCCACTCCACCTTGTGCACTAGTGGGGACATGTAATAAACAGTCTAACGTTTACTGCTTCTCTAGTAACTCATCATAACTAATCATCAGGTAGTATTTATTGGTCAGCTGTTTGATAGTACATATCTGATTGTTAAACTTAAGGCTTTTATATTATATTACCCATTTGTGTTATTAGCACCTGCAGTTTGTGCAGTTTGGTAGAGCTTTGCATTTACATATGTACCATAATATCTGAGTAATAAACAACAAAATAGATGCTGTTCAGTTGGAATACACAGATGTCTGTTAGCAAAATAGTTGCCAAGGAGAAAATATTTGTGCTCAAAGGCATGTGTGCAATGCATTATTGATTACAATTTAGTGCATTTGGCCTGCCTGCATTTGGTTTACACCAAATGAAAATGGAAACCAATACAATTTTTCATGTTTATTCTTGGTCTATGTTGTAAGCTGATTTGGAAGTTCAAGGGAAATTTTTTTTTCAAAATGCCTCAGTTAATAGTACTGCTCCAGCAGAATTCTGCATTGAAATCCATTTCTCAAAAGAGCAAACAGATTTTTTTATATTTCCTTTTGAAATCTGACATGGGGCTAGACATTTTGTCAATTTCCCAACTGCCCCAAGTCATGTGACTTGTGCTCTGATAAACTTCAATCACTCTTTACTGCTGTACTGCAAATTGAGTGATCTCACACCTCCCCTTTTTCCCCCAGCAGCCTAACAACAGAACAATGGGAAGGTAACAGATAACAGCTCCCTAACACAAGATAACAGCTGCCTAGCAGATCTAAGAACAGCACTCCATAGTAAAAACCCATGTCCCACTGTGTACTATTCAGTTACATTGAGAAGGAAAAACAACAGCCTGCCAGAAAGCAGTTCCCTCCTAAAGTACTGGCACAAGTCACATGACCAGGGGCAGCTAGGAAATTGACAAAATGTCTAGCCCCATGTCATATTTCAAAACTGAATATAAAAAAATCTGTTTGCTCTTTTGAGAAATGGATTTCAGTGCAGAAGTCTACTGGAGCAACACTATTAACAGATGTGTTTTGAAAAAAACATGTTTTCCCATGACAGGATCCCTTTAAACAACTGTGAAATACAAAGTAATATAGTGATATATTTAGTCACTTATGTTCCATTACCAACATATTTCACAGAGCTGCCTCTAGCAGGCTACATACCAGGAAATGCTTTACCCCTAGGCTTCCTTAGTAGGCAGCACAGCTCTACATTAATGGTCTTGTAGTCATTAACAATGCTCTGCTGTAATCACATGTATGAAAAACAGACATTGTCCTATTCAGATGCTACAGCCAATATGCAAAATGCATCCTGTGATAATTTTTAAACTTAAGATCAGAGAGCATGGTGGATCATTGAAGGGCCCTCTTACCACTGGGGGTGCTGCACTGTGACACATGGCTAATCTGCATGCATGCTATGCAGTTATGCCATTCAGAGGTGAAAACGGCAGCTGTTGGTTCAAGGCACAGCATGCAGTCCTACAGCTGATTAGGAACAGCAATATCGAAAACATTGGTATGTTAAAGTATTGGAGTTAGTCAGCTTCATTCAGGTTGCGGAGTTATGATGTTGGGTAAAACTAAGCGTGGCATATTTATTTTAGAAAGTTGTTGGCATTCATGTAAAATTAGATGTCTTGATGTTCTGTAAAAGACTGTGGGTTTTGTGGGAAAAACATGATCCTATTTCTTTCCTAAACTCTTATTCTTTTACTCATCTGTTAACTCATCAGATAACTTCATGGGTAAGTCCTAATGATCTGCTCTACTGGTTGAACTTGCTGTTATTGTATTTCTTTCACTGGAGTGCATGGAATTACATGATTAATATTGTAAACAGATGCAATTACAAAATTAGGGCAATAACCCAGTTTTCAACACTTAAGGGCAGATAAACTAAGGGTCGAATTTCGATCGTTATTCAAACGAATTTGATCGAACTTCAAATCCTTCACACGAATTTTGTAAATTTGCCCCTTAGTAAATGTGCACTGTACACTTCATAGAGACATACCTATTTTAATACCCATAACTATCCATGTCTCTTTCTTGGCCAAGAAAGCTACAACCTGCAAGAGGTACTGTGCACAATCTCTCTTAAGTGGAAATTAAGTTGTGTTAACTTCATTCATACAAACACTACAGATCCAGTCTACACTAATGCCCACATGGCCATACCAACTCAAATTCAAGTTTTGCAGCCCACTCACCTAAAAGGGATTTGTTATGTTTCTGAACAAGGACCCCATTTCTAAATCTTTATTCAAACTATAAAATTGACTTAATAAGTTCTAATAATTTCAGTAATATCAGAAAAAGTGACTGCTCTCTTAAGAAATCTGAGGTTACAAAGGTCTGTATTTAATATTTAATTCAGCAGTTTATCGCCAACTACAACAAATTTTCTTTCGTATGTGGAAAAAGTATGTGTCAGGTCAGGTAATTTCAGCATTAGTCAGTTCAATAAAAGTTTTCATTCAGTTTACAGCGCTTCGTTGCTCTTACTTTCTCTTATCTATCTGAATAGATATATGAATAGATGGTTTTCTCCTGACTCTTAGTACATGACACAGGCTATTTACTTCCCTTTATTATATGCATTTCCTCACACAGCACGGATTGTGATTTCACTCCAGCGAATGCACTCCCTCGGTGTTCTGTAGTATGAACATTCATTTCTATATTCACAAGGAAATAACTTATGGACTGAAACCATCAGACTCAGCATGCATTTTCAAAACTAAGCCTCCATGAAATCATTTTGCTACTGCACTTTGAAGAAAACTACTGTGCAGCGTCTTCAAAATGATAAAGTAAGTAATAAACCTGGTTTTTATTTGATCCAGCATAATGCAATTTTTCAATGACATATGATCTGGAAAAGAACATATTTTAGATAGCTGTGTGCTGTCCAGATATATTTGTCTAAAGAATGGAAAATTATGGCAAAAAAAAAGTATTTGCTTGGGACCCCCTTTACTTTTTAATCAGGTTACAGTTAAAGGAAATTATTGTTGTGCGTAGTCCCAAGAATATGAGTTGATAATTATTCGCCCCATATCTCACCCTAAATGGCATCTCAGCTGGGCTCTTAGTGGTATTTAGGGGATAAAATTGGCATTATTCCATAATCTCACTATAACTGCCCTTCAGGCTAACCCCCCCTTGCCCCACATGAACCTCTGCTCCACAGAAATAAAGTGGTAAACCAATTAAAACCAATCCAGTAGCAAAAGGAGGATATCGGTATGCAGCAGTTCTAATTTCTAAAATGCTTAAAAGATGAAGTTATGTATTGCAGTCATCCTAAATTTTTGTCGACAAAAAAACTATAGACTATTACATACCATTGTATTATGGAGGTACAAATAATCCATATTTGGAAACACGTCTATACTGTAGGTTAATCAAAGATTTGAGATATACCTTTCCATGAGTTCTATATGTTATATTTTAACAGTACTCTATTTGCTTGAATTTAAATTCTATACAAAATCATAAGCAGTTAAAAAAAAAAGGTGGGAGCAGGGTACCTACACAAAGCTTTTTGCACCAACACAAATGGAACATCATACCATGTGAGTCTAGAGTTGCCACCTGGCCGGTATTTTACTGGCCTAGCCGGTAAAAACTATGGTTGATCCCAATACTATTAATTCTATTAATTTAAAGTGGATTCAAGTTTGCTGGAATATACTGCACTGTTGGTAAAAAAATTTGTGTCCTTAATTGCACATTTTGTTTGAGTTTGTAAATGATCCCTACTGTCCGGTAAAGCTGGCCATAGAAGCAAAGATCTACCTGCAATATCAGACGAACAATTGGACGTTCCCCATCTCCTGCAATATCGGACGAACGATTGGACGTTCCCAATCTCCCAACCTACCACTAACTATTCAGATCAAATAAAGCAGTAAACAGATCAGATGATGTTCTGCCCTGACAGCAATCGTACAAAGTTTGTCTGACAAAGCTGGTGACAGTCTCCCACTGTAAATCGTCAGATCTGCAATGCATGCAGAGATATGATCGGCAGCCGACAGAAATCTTCTAACCTGTCCGATCGCCTGAACGACCGATCACCATGGCAAGACAAATGTCGGGATGCTCCACACACCTCGATTCATACAATTCGGCCAGCTTTAGTCTGACACCAAAAAATTCTGCATCATTTCTAGAAAACATTATATTCCTTAAAAGAATGATATTTTTTTCATTTAGCTTCCCAGAGATCACAGGTTGTTAATATGCATTAAGGCACTGTAAGGCTCCTTTGTGAACAACAGGGTAGGGGGTGTTTGCTTTGTCAACAGTTACAGTGTTTTCATTCCTTTTGTCAAACCTGCTGCAATAAAGAAACAGGACTTCTAAATACATGCAAAATAAATATGTGCACTATTAATGATAATAGTTATTCTTTTATTTTTGTGTGTCAAACTATTTACTTCAAGATGGCAATAACGTGGATTCAGTGTGTAACAGGGGCAACCACCTACAGGGTGGGGAGAAGGTCCTCCAGTAACGAACAATTTGTAGACAAACACTTCTTCTATATTCATAACAGCATTAATTGGGACAGCAATTCACCAATAGGGCTCTTCAGCTTTACCTTTCATTGGGACTGCATACTGTCAGGGGGGCTCACTCTCACAGGCACCCCTCCTGGGCCCTAACTGGCTCTGTCCAGTCTCACCTCACCTCTGGTCCAGGGCTAGATGGGATTCATTCCAGGGTACTTAGCAAGCTTAGCTCTGTGATTGCCAAACCTCTCTACTTAATTTTTCAGGATTCATTGAGGTATGGCATGGTGCTGAGAGACTGGCGAATTGCTAATGTGGTGCCACTATTCAAAAAAGGATCCCGTTCTCAGCCTCAAAACTATAGGCCAGTTAGTCTAAAGGCGGTGGTAGGAAAGCTTTTCGAAGGATTAATTAAGGATAGGATACTGGACTTCATAGCAAATAAAAATACTATGGGGCAAATTCACTAAGATCCAAAAATTCACTAGCGTTGGCTTCGCTAGCGTTCGCTGCACTTCGCCAGGCGAATTTTCCCCAGCACTATGCAAATTCACTAAAATGCAAAGTTACGCTCAGGTCGGCCAATGGTAGTGTAGTTGCGCTAGTGTTACTTTGCCAGGCAAAGCGCAGTTATGCTTGCGATGCCTAATTTGCATACGGAGGGAACTTAAGCGTATAACAGAAGTATATGTTACAGCCACTACATTCCACTACACAAGCCCAGGAAGCCTTTAATAAATTAAATAAAGTTGTCCTATTTCCCTACATGTGCCCCCTATATAGTTGTGTATCTTTTTCAGACTATCACCCTACAATGGTAAAACACGCCAGCGTTTTTTTGGGAAACTCCTATCTATTGTATTGAACTTCGCCTGGTAAAGTCTAACGTAAGTGAAATTGCATAATTACGATCCTTCGTCAGTGCGCAACTTCGCACCCTTACGCCAGGCGAAGTTGCACACTGACGAAGGATCGTAATTCTATCTACTTCGCTAGTGGAAATTCGGTGTTAGTGAATTTGCGAAGTTGCGAAATGACGTCACGCTGGCGAATTAGCGCTAGCGTTAGACATTTCGTGCTTTAGTGAATTTGGGCCTATGAGTTTGTGCCAGCATGGTTTTATGCGTAATAGATCTTGCCAGGCTAACTTGATTTCTTTTTATGAGAAGGTGAACATGGACCTCAATTCTGGAATGGCTGTGGATGTGATTTACTTTGCTAAAGCATTCGATATGTGCCTCACAGAAGGTAACTAGTCAAATTAAGGAATGTTGCCCTGGAATATAGTATTTGTACCTGGATAGAGAACTGGCTAAAAGATAGACTACAAAGAGTCTAATTGGACCAGTGTTGTTAGTGGTGTACCTCAGGGCTCTATACTGGGTCCCTTGCTTTTCAACTTGTTTATTATATGACCTGGATGTGTGCATTGAAAGTATGGTTTCTATTTTTGCAGATGATACTAAATTGTGCAGAACTATAGGTTCCATACAGGATGCTGCCACTTTGCAGAGTGATTTGAAAAAGTTGGGAAACTGGACAGCAAACTGGAAAATGAGGTTCAATGTTAATAAATGCAAGGTTAATATACATTCAAGTTATATGCTAAATGGCAGTGTGTTGAGAGTTTCTTTCAGTAAGAAGGATCTTGGGGTTTTTATAGATAACAAGTTGTCTAATTATGGGCAGTGTCATTCTGTAGCTACTAAAGCAAATAAAATTCTTCACAAAAAAGGGCATAAACTCAAGGGATGAAAACATAATTATACGTCTTTATAGATCCCTATTAAGACTTCATCTGGAGTATGCAGTGCAGTTTTGAACTCCAGTACTTAAGAGGGATATAAATGAGCTGGAGAGAATGCAGAGATGTGCAACTAAACTGGTTAGAGGGATGGAAGACTTGAATTATGAGGGTAGACAGTCCAGGTTGTGGTTGTTTTCTCTGGGAAAAAAAGGTGTTTGCGAGGGACATGATTACACTTTACAAATACATTAGAGGACAAATATCAGTGGACCTTTTTACACATAAAGAGGCTCACTGCACCAGAAGCCACCCCTTCAGACTAGAAGAAAGGGACTTTCATTTGAAGCAGTGTAGGTGGTTCTTCACAGTGAGGACAGTGAGGTTGTGGAATGAACTGCCGGGTGATGTTGTGATGGCTGATTCTGTTGATGTTTTTAAAATGGCTTGGATGATGTTTTTGGACAGACATCATATCAAAGGCTATTTTGATACTAAACTCTACAGTTAGTATAGCTATGGGCATATACAGTTTGTGTGAAAGAGTGGAGGGGCGTGTGTGTATGCTGGGTTTTAATTTGGAGGGGTTGAACTTGATGGACTTTGTCTTTTTTCAGCCCAATTTAACTATGTAACTATGTAACTACTGTCTGCTACATACAATGCTGTTCTCACATCGGTACCCAAATGGTTTCAGAACACTTCACACATCCATTAATGGTAATCCCATCACAGTAACTTCAAAGAATCAAATTCAGATGTCACTTCTTTGAAGAGTTACAATGTGCCATTGTGATTGGATTAGTGGAAGAGTTTATATGCTGAGAACGTCCCATACCAGTCAGTTGAACTGAAGAAGCTGCTCTGATGAGTATGAAACATCTTCAATAATTACTCAGCAAGTCCAGTTATTTTAGAACTTATATTAGATATATGTAACTATATAACTCCTCATACGGTCCACAGCTGCCCGTGCTAGTCTCCTGGCTAACCCACTAGAGCATACTAGTTACTATCAGCTTCCTTACTACCTAAATTCAATAACTCTTTCTGGGAATGACTCGACTGTCAGAGAATTTACTGTCCTCTTTCCTTCCCATGACTTATTTCAATATTCCTTTCTGCAACCTTCTCTTTTATCACTTCCTTTCCTCCACCCACTGGGAACTTTCCCTAGCAACAGCTCCCCTAGTGGTTCAACTGGAAATACCTGTATTAAGCATTAATTTATAATTTGTACTTAAACAATGAACAATTTTACCTTACTGCAAGTGTATTTCACTTTGTTACAGGCATTTTGTTACTCCAGGTTTCACTGAGCCTGGAGTAAACAAGGCCCCAGAATTGTAAGGCCCTAAAGGGACAAACCCATTAGTGGAGTTGGGGTACAGGTACCCTGTGAATGGGGCGACACTGTAAAAGCACTCTCTAGATAGAATGAATTAGTGAGTTTTAGTTAGTAAGAGCAGCTTCAACTCCACCAAGGAGGATAGAAGGGAGTAGTTCTCCCCCTGCCTGCTTGTCTGTAGTGAAGGGGCCCTAGTACTGACAAGGGAAATAGTTATTTTTCTATCCCTGTTCCATGTCTGGTATAGGGGATCTGGGCCACATGAGGTACTAACAACCTGGAAGGTTATAATTTCAACTCCTTGTGCTATTCCTTTAGTGTTGTCTTTCTATGCTGTGTCTGCTACACCCTTGATGTACCTGGCATGTATTCTGATTACCTCATTTGTGAGTATTATAACCCTGTGGCACTTTATAATTGAATAATCCTGTTCTACTTTTTTTAAAAGAAACCCTGTCATCCAACTCTATTCTTTTACACTTTTGGCATCAGTGAGTTGTAGTTCAGCAACATCAACACATGCTCTTTCCATTTAGCGAAAGTCCATCCTAGCTTAAACTGGGTCCTGTCTAGCCCATGTTCTACCACATTAGTTGGTACTTGTCTATATAAGTCAAAATGAAAGACATTTAGATAAAATATTTACTACTATATAAAGCACCAGCTCATTAAGCGTGGCTCCTGTATCAATAACAGTTTTATTATTTATTTATTTTTTACTTGCACAGCAGGAGTTCTATGACTTTAAGGGCTAGCACAGGCTTTTAATACTTGAGGAAAGAAGGAAGAGATCTCAGGTTCCCATACTTTAATCAATAATTCTAGGAAAACAATTTTCATTCTTATATGAAAGATTTAAGGCTGTTATGATCATTCATACCTTTTGGTTTAGTACATTCCAGTATCCCTATCCACCTTGCTTCCCTTTGAAGCAATAGTTTTCCCCAATCTCCTCCTTTCTTGGGGGTCTTTTCACCACTTCTAACATCTTCCATTTCAACTGGCCCACATGATGTATAGCCTCAATGAAATGCATTGATACTGAAGTATCAGTAGAAGTGTCTGGTTCATAATTTCTGAGTGTTTCTTTGTCTGTTTGCTCACTGCTCTAATGGTTTTGCCACATACATCATAACACAGGGGCATTTTAACACATAGACTACATGGGAGCTAGTGCAAGTAGCATATGTTTTCAAGGGTATTCAATACCTTTTGTGGGGTGGAGTATATTAGGACCATATATTATTGATGTATAGTAATTACAATTATAGCAGGGAAAGGTACCCATCTTATTGTTTAAAAATTGGACCTTCTGTCTTGGTTTGGTGGGGCTAAGTATCTTTCAATGTGGAACCCCTTTTATTAGAGAATTGTAGGACCACATCCATCTGTAATAAAGGCCAAAATTCTTTTACAATAATCTCTATTTGTTTTGCTCTGATTACCATATTTACTACAGCACATTTACTATAGCACATGGACACACTGGAGTGGACTTGAATGGACAACAGATACATGATTTTGCAATTTTTGTAACTGTGTATTTTTCGTAACCTTTTATACTTTACTATAGAAGGTTTGACTGTCACTTTAAGAGGTGAATGGGGGAGGTTCCTGTCTTATATGAGGGAATTTAATTCCATAATACCCTGCACTCTACAAACTTGAGAAAGGGCTTAACCCGAAACATTTTGTGTTTTACACTGCTAAATAAAAGAATACCTGCTGTTTATTCCTTTTCTACAAAAAATGATCCTGATAACATTAGGAGGGTTACACAGACTCCTGGAATTTACAACTGTTCGAACTTTGCATGAATACTTTTGAGACAGAATTTTGTTTTCCTTGACTATATAACTGCATTGCCTCCCCAAAACCCATTTCTTTTTCAGTGCATATAAAAAGACATTAAACCATCTAAACAAGTCATAAAAATAACTGGTTATTAGAATATTGAGGGCAATATCTGGTCAATGTGAGTTTTTGAGTAGTGGCTAATTTACAGGTAAGTTCGTTTTTCATCACTTTGGCACCACAGGAAGCATCTCAGCTATCAAACTAATAACTCCAGGGAATCGATTCATTCTACTCAGTATTCTAAAAGCAGCACAAAGGGTTTTACAATGGGATTAAACATATTTAACAAATGGAAATGTTGCAAACTTTTCTTTCAGTAACTACAGCATAGCTTTCCATGTTGCTTTAAAACCTTTTTTTAACCTGAAAAGTTCCAACAATTATAAAGTGAATTAATACATATCAAATCTAAAAAAAAACCAAATAGCAATATATATTTTATCTGGATTATGAAAAACATTTGCAACTTTATCTACTTTACAGTAAACTGTAGATTAGACTTTAAATGATAAAAGTATAACATCTGTGGACAAATATGATTTATATGACAAATTATGTATTTGCTCGACACAAAAGATGTTTTTATGTCTTCCTATGTTCTGCAGATATCTATTCTAGATTTAATATTGAGTTAAAAATATGTTCTCTGACATGACCATTGTTTAAATTATAAAGTAATCATACAGGTACACTTTTTTTTCAATTATATAGTGCTAGAATGACAGCCAGTACAAATGAAATCAGACAATGCAATCTTTCCTCCATTAAAAATACCTTCTAGTGACAGTATAGCTTAATTTGTTCTCCATTAGTTGTACATGCAGTGTATACTTGTATTGTACTGATAAGGCCATAACCAGTACAATTGTCAATTTGTCTTGTTTCTTTCCTATTACCTACAGTACTAGTGGAAAGTCAAGATTATCTCAAAGCTCAAACTACCACCTTAGTAGTAGTGTGATGGAATGAAGTAATTTAAAAAAAGTCATTCAGGTACAAAAGTGCTCCCTTCAGCTAAAGAAAGCATATTTACTTGATTTTAACAGCCATGTTTCCAGTACATAGAACACTTGCTCTCTACTAATATTACTTTATTATTTCCTTTAACGTGTGGTACATTGTAATAAATGTTGTGTGAAATACCGTACCTAGAGTTCACTAAGAGGAAGAAAATAGATGCTTTGTTATAAGATTGAAAATGCTAATCTCAGATGAAAGCTCCTCTTTCTAACTGACCTTTTTCTATTTAGAGGTACTAATTATATGCAGCTCAATAAAACAATATAACACAGGAGTTCCTGTCCCAATAAGTGTACAACAAGGAATTACCACAAGGAATGGTTTCAGTAGACAGTATGGGCACTGAACCCAAATGAACCCAAGTTTGGTATTTAACAGTATTTAGTGGTGAATTATGGTCCTGCATAACTGATACATGTAGTCAGATCACAGTGGCATAAAGGTAGCTAACTAAGCAAATGCTGGAAAGGTGCCCAATTTATCCCTGTGAGGCTATCTCTTCTGCAGGTTTATCTGATAAAGGTTGACTCTACCTAGGTAAGTTTCTCATATCTCCAGAGGCATATGTCTCTATACTATATGTAAGGAGGCAAAATGTGAATTGTTAAATAATGTTTAGTTAGTTTGGCTACTAGGTGGCAATTCTTCCAAAGTTAAACTGGGAAGTATAAAGTTGTTGGTACTGAATAAATAAAACAGGAACAGGAAATGTGGTGGCCATTCAGACAGTGATGGAGGAAGGGACAGCAGTCCATGCTAGGGAAAGGTGAGGTGAAAGGATTATGCTGCTATTTACCTGTTATGACAAGGTCACAGCAATAAACTGAGTTTGTGAGAAAGTCTTCCATAACACCTTTATTTTACTACTATACTATTTCCTAAACCAACCTTTGCTGTAACTCAGACACTTTGAGTTATAACTCATTACTGTTATTATTTGTGTAACTCTTTTTTGGGCAAAATAGTTAGGTGTCCAGCTATTCGGAGAACATGGGTTACATTGGACTCACACTTCAGGGTCAGGGCCTTCGCTAAGTGGAAGATTCCGTTGAGATGAGGTAGTGTAACTACAACTCACAAGCTATGGTGCTATGCATAATGGTGAATGATGGACGCCAGGAAATTCTTGTGATGCAAACAGTAACTGATGTTTATTATACACAAGGCAAATGTCCTCAGGTTTAGGATACTCACGCAGGAGTGGATCTTAGCAGATGTTACACAGGTAGTAGAAATGTCAGCAAATATTCATACCCACATCATAGTAAAGAATGTCCTCAGAGGTAGGGTAGTCAAGGCTCATCAATTCTCATACAAAGGTCCTATGGCTGTGACTTAATGGAATACCAGATGAGGCCGGGTAGCTGCTGCTAAGTGCCCTAATCCTCATTACAATGTTATCCCTGCACTAAAAGCTTCACAGGGGAGCTTTGTAAGGAAGATCACTTCCTGCTAACACTCCTCGTTGGAACATAGAACTGTTCATACTAAATAACACTGACTATCTTTCTCTCTCTAGAGAGACTATTACAAAAGCTAACCTGTATCTTGCTAGTCCTCGTTCACGGGGTGGCCTGGTCACTAACAGTTGGAGGTCCTGTTAGGGCAGGTGGCTTACTGGGGCCTTGTTGATCCCAGGCTCAATGGAAACAACCAGCCTGTTCAGTATCAGCAGCCAAAGAGGCAGAGGCCCCTCCCTGCACACAATATAAAGCTTTAGTGGCAGGGAGTGGTTATTGCACCCTTTGTCCAATAATAAATGGTATTGGATAGTAGTGTTACAGGTAGTTACACCCAATAACAGAGAACATACTAAAGGGTAGGGATTAACGCCATAGGTGCCGTATAGAAACCTATGGGTCCCTACATTTGCAATAGCAACTGCACACCAAAGTCAAGACTCAAAAGTTAAAATATTCACCCAGCTACATTTACATTGAAACATTCCACCTTCATTCTACATATATATTCATGGTTGCAGCTGCTTCTATTTTTGTATAGAGGTGGCAATATGTCTTTCTTCTGTACAAAAAATTAGGGTCCATACGATTTTGCATTCTTGCCCTCCTGGTTAAAACTTTGGGCACTTATGTACTTACTGTATATATATAACAGTGATGTTTATAGATTCCTTGTATAATTATTCACTGTTCTTCCCCCACACTTTCCCCATCAAATTGCACTTACTTTATAGAGATTCTGTCATGATTTTTTTGATGTATTTTTAATTTCTAAAGTACTCTCATACACTGCAAATAATGCACTCTACAATATAATATAATGTAATTCCTGAACCAGCAGTGTATTTTTTTAAGTTGTAATATTGGTGTGTAGGCAGCCATCTCAGGTAATTTTGCCTGGTCATGTGCTTTCAGAATGAGCCAGCACTTTCGGATGGAACTGCTTTCTAGCAGGCTGTTTTTTCTCCTACTCAATGTAACTGAATTTTAAGCAGAGGTACCTGGCTTTTTCTATTGAGTGCTGTTTTTTAGATCTACCAGGGAGCTGTTATCGTGTGTTAGGGAGATGCTAACTTTTTACCTTCCCATTGTTCTGTTGTTAGGATTCTGGGGGGGGGGGGGTATGATATCACTCCAACATGTGGTACATAAGTAAAGAGTGACTGAAAACTGACTTGTGCAGCTGTGAAACTGACAATATGTCTAGCCCCATGATAGATTTCAAAATTAAACATCACAAAATATGTTTCCTCTTTTGAGAAACATATTTCAGTGCAGAATTCTGCTGGATCAGCACTATTAATTGATGCGTTTTGAAAAGAAATATCCCCATGATAGTATCCCTTTAAGGTCAATTTTATGATAAACTCTTAACTTACTAGGTAGCTAGAGGAAACTCTCATATACAAACTTAATGCAGATCATGCCCTGGTCGAGATGGAACCCCAGACTCCAGTCTAAGCAGCAAATATGATTTTTATAATGCCATGTTAAAAGTGTAAGGTTTGGATGTTGACAATATGTCATGTATCTAATTGGTGAAAAGGGCTCCTCTCATATTATTTACAGTGATCTGACCTTGAGTTGCTCTATTTTAATTGAAAATAAGAAGTCACCCCTTAAAGCAAAAATGTTGGATAACAAATACAAATTTTCTTTATCCAAAGTTCCATGTTAAAGCTATACAGTATATGCATGCAGACCCCATGATATTCCACCTTCCATGTTTCATACCTTCTCTCTCTTTTGCACTTCTTATATAGCCTCAGGAACTGCTCATCCATTTGGCCATGTATGCCACCAATGCATAAGTATAATGACTGGTGTATGTGTCCCAACATAAAGTTTCCTTTGAGATTATTTTGGGATCGATGTATAATATCTAGCTACAGTATATACCTGCACACTTAACCAAAATAATTCACTGTGTTGGAAATCATCTGCTACTTCATAACTGGCAAATTCTTTTCCTTGAACTTCAAAATCAGAATCTAGGCACAAGAAATGTGCCTAGTTGTGCAAATGGCACATTTAAAGTAGACCCGTCACCCCAAAAAAATATTCAAAATCCTATTTTATCACATTAGTCAAGCAAAATGAAAATTAATTACACTATATAAATTATTTTAATCTTGTTTTCTTCAGTCTGGGAATTCATAATTCTAGCAAGCAGGCAGGAGCCACTTTGTGGACACTGTTATTAAGGCAAGCCTTGCCTCATCTCAGAATCTTGTTTGTGCACCAGAATGGGGGACCTGGTGTCTATCCCTATGTCCTGGCTACACAATTAAATGGTTAAGAGAACTGGGGGAATGTGTTGGGAGCAGTGGCATCTAGGAAGTGCTGAATGGAAAGTGAAAGTAATTATCTGCCCCGCCTCTATGCATAAGGCATAGAGGAGTGGCAAACAATATTTGATTGACAGCTGAGATTTTTAAATGAGCTTAAAACCGCTATGAATGTTTAATAAAAATTTGAAATTGGATTTCATGTTTAATTTGAAAAGGACTTTTATTATACAGATATTTTTGTCTGTGTGATGGGTCCACTTAAAATGAGGAGTTGAATTGCTTGTCATACTGGAAATATGACAAAATGTAACTATTAGGAACCAAAATATCAAATTTGTATGTTTGTTGAGAACCTCTGTATGCACTTTATCTGGCCAAAGTAACAAAATATTTTTGCACCTAGCACCTATCTATATACAAGGTGTTATCCAACTGACAGATGTAACAAAAATAATTTGTAATGCTAGAACAAATGTATTGGTCTGATTATAGACATGGATATGAACAAAGGTAATACTGGATGTTAACAAACCCTGTCTGAAATGAATTGTTATGGAACAATTTTGTTAGGACATGTTGCTTGATGTTTGCAGTGAATGTTTAGTTACATTCATAATGTGACAATACATATATTCAGTTTCTAAACCTGTGTTACAGCCTAGAAAAGGATTTGAGTAGACTGTAACACACTATTATTTCACTTTTCACATGTTTGGAATTGCTTTTTACAGTAAGTTTACCTTACATATTCAAATATAGAGAATATATAGTTGATATTGTTATACTGGTTTGACAAGACCATTTGCGCATACAATATTATTAATTATATACACGACAGTCTGTGAACATAATATGTGAACATAAATGTGCAAATGGCACATTTAAATGAGGAGTTGAATTGCTTTTCATACTGGAAATATGCCAAAATGTAACTATTAGGAACAAAAATATCAAATTTGTATGTTTGTTGAGAACCTCTGAATGCTCTTTATTTGGCCAAAGTAACAAAATATTTTTGCACCTAGCACCTATCTATATACAAGGTGTTATCCAACTGATGTAACAAAAATAATTTGTAATGCTAGAAGAAATGTATTGGTCTGATTATAGACATGGATATGAACAAAGGTAATACTAGATGTTAACAAACCCTGTCTGAAATTAATTGTTATGGAACAATTTTTTTAGGACATGTTGCTTGATGTTTGCAGTGAATGTTTAGTAACATTCATAATGCTATACAAAATGGAGTGCTCAGACCCTTGCCTAGACAACCCAAATTAGGGTAACAGGTGCTCAAACTGGATGACCTTCGCCTGCCCTTCAGGTCCAAATATTCCATGCGTAACAAAAACCAGTAGCACACTGATAAAAGTGAAAAAATAAATAAGTTTGATTTATTTAACCCATATGCATACAAAAAAAGGGGCAACGTTTGCATATGTATGTCAAAAAAGAAAAGGAGTCTGTACGTGTTTCCAAATGTTCATGCAATTGCATTTCGAATAAACCATGGGAGCACTCCCACCTTTTTTTTTTGCATCACATCAGGTACAGATGTCTTTTCTTTTTTGTCTACTGAAATGTCCTTGCAGTCTAATTTATATAACTAAAACAGCACAGTGAATGAAAGATTGATTCTCTAAACACAAATCAACCATACACAGAAATCTAACTACTCTACCAGTACCAGCATATTTTTTACCAAGCCAAACACTAGATCAGCCAGCATAATTTTCAGGTAATTTTCTAGGTACCTGAGGGGGGCATCAACTAAATTGCTAAAATCCCAAACTTGAGAGCTGATGAATAAAAAGCTAAATAACTAAAAAAAAAAAAAAAAAAAAAAAAACTCTCCTCTTTATTTAAATTGAATACTTTGCATACCATTGTTTAACATAATTAAATAATGTTTCTTGTAGGTAGTCACCCTTTCAGAAACACACAGTGATTTATTTCCCAGTGGATTAAGAATATGTTCTTTTCAAATAACATGGCAATGTTTTTCGTTTATGGCATCCTGTTCATTCAATTACTTTTCTAATATTATCTGGACTTTAACCTTTGTCAGTAATTCAATAGTGTCCTATTTTTCACATTTATTGACAGTTCATGTGTATCTCACACAACTGGCTTTTTGTAATGTCCTGTCTGGCTACAGTGAGATTTCAGGATATATCCATTGCAGAATGTGGGCTTAGAGTAAATACTATTTTATGTTTACATAATGTACTGGTGTATATCAAACTGTACTGATCCTTTTTTATTTCATTAGGGACAGTTTTAAGATCATTCTCACTAACCTATAGATAGAGACATTGCTGTTGATGTTAGCTCTAAATTTTTATTTACCAAGAGAAGGAGATTTTTAAAATCAAATATAAATCAATATAATAGTTTCTTTAAAACCTAAAGAATGGGGATATCTACTGGTCATCTACCAGATATCCCAACATACAAACATACACCACCTATACAGGTATGGGACCTTTTATCCAGAATGCTCAGGACTTGGGGTCTTCTGGATAATGGATCGTTCCATTATTTGTATCTTCATACCTTAAGTCTACTAGAAAATGATATAAGCATTAATAAACCTAATAGGCTGGTTTTGCTTCCAATAAGGATTAACTATATCTTAGTAAGGATCAAGTACAAGCTACTGGTTTATTATTATACAGAAACAGGACATCTGTTTTAAGAATTTGGATAAAAATTCTCAAATTCTAAAGAATTTGGATAAAATAGAGTCTATGGGAGACAGCCTTTCCGTAATTCGGAACTTTATGGAAATCTGGTTTCTGGATAACTGGTCCCCTACCTGTATACTTATATAGAGTATTATGATGTTGAAACAACTGTTTAAGCATTCTCCATCATGGCCATAATTACCCACAGAAGTGAATGGAAAGAAATATTAATGCATATATGCTTGATTTTGACAGGAAAATGTTTTCTCACATAGCTCAAACACAAAGCAAGAAACAAACAAATGGGCATTATATAGTTCAGTTCCAGATTTAGTACAGGTAGAGGATTCATTATCCAGAAACCTGTTATCCAGAAAGCTCCGAATTACAGAAAGGCTGTCTCCCATAGACTTTATTTGATCCAAATAATTAAAATTTTCCCTTTTTCCCTGTAGTATTAAAACGGTAGCTTATCATTGAACCAAATTAAAACATAATTCATCCTTATTGAAGCAAAACCAGCCTGTTGGGTTTATTTAATGTTTGCATGATTATATAGTAGAATCAGTGCTGTAATTTGGGTGGGATGCGGTGGGATGGCCTCCAGCCGCTTTTTTTTATCACTAAATTGCATCCCCTCTGGTGGGATGGTAAGGGTCCACATACTGGAGTGTTTTTTACCCTGGTCTTGGCAGCACTGGTAAGAGTGCGCATTCCTTTGAAGATTGGACTGCATGAGCGCCTGTACTGTACTGCCAATCAGGACTGGACTGAGAATTAAAATAGGCCCTGGCATTTAAGGTACACAAGAGGCCCATCAGCCCACATAGAGGCCCAAACAGTCCCCACCAGCCCACTAAATGCTGACTTTCTATGGGACCTTATAGCAGCCCCTCTGGCATTTGCCCTAACCCACAAATGGCCAGTCCGGGCCTGCTGCCGATGTTTCCCACCCTGTCTCTGGCTGCTCCGTTTTCCTGCAATCAACAGCAGCCACAGGAAGTAGCGAGCAGGGATGGAAGGGACAGGTAGGTGAGGGTTAAGCCAGTGTGTCTGGAACATCCAGCAGCAGAAATGGTGAAAGGAGGGGGCCAGAGGGGAGAGGGTTTTGTTTATCAGCTACGTAGCCGCAAGAAGCAAAGAGTGAGAAATTCAGGGGGCACAAACAAGAAGAAGCCAGGTATATACTGTGGGTCAAGGGGGATATTGGTAGAAAGGAGGGTGGGTGACAGCACAGGGAGAGGGGAGCTGCATGAAGCCATTGCCTCTAGGAGCCCGTACTGCGACAGGGGAAGCCCTAACTTTTTCCTTAGTGTAACAGTTAGCTGCATGTTTCATGGTTTAACCCTTCCAGCCACAGATGATATTCACGATCCCTTTGTATTAAATGGCAGCATTATTTTAAAAATATTTGCTGTTTTACTTTAGGGGCATTCCCTGGGGGGCTAAGTATCAGCCTCACTCACACCCAACAACACCCATCATCTGGTTGTGCTGGGAGGGAATGATGGGAGTGTGGTTTAGCAATAGCTAAAATGCCATTGGTTGCCATTGTGCTGTGAATTCTGGGGGTATTTATTAATGAAATTGCCATTGTGCTATACATTCTGAGAGTATTTATAAATGAAATTGCCATTGTGCTATGAATTCTGGGGGTCAAGAAATTGCAATTGGCCATGTTAGTGCCATTGTGCAAGGTTAGCGTTAATGTCAATGTGACCTGTTGATTTCTGTTAAACAAAGTTGCTGTGTTGTTAAAATGGAAATAACAAGATGGTTTTGAATTAAAGTGGCCGTAACTAGAAAGTATTGGTGGGCGAGGCTTACAATAATGGTAAGAGTGACTTATGTTTGTGGGTGGGGCTAAAAATTTACCGTGGCGCACTGCACATACCACACATACCATCCCTCCACCATTTTAATCCAAATTCAAGCACTGAGTAGACTTAAGGTATACATATCTTAAATATGGAAAGATCCTGGTCCCATACCTGTAGCACACTGTACCCAATCACACTGTAATTGAAAATTAAAATTTGAGTTTTTTTAATGGCCAAAACTGTAAAATGCGACTAGGGAATTGTTACAAATCGATTTGAATTTTTAAAGGGGGTTGTTCACCTTCCAAACACTTTTTTTCTGTTCAGTTGTGTTCAAATTGTTCCCCAGAAATAAAGACTTTTTTCAATTACTTTCCATTATTTATCTTTTACTGTTTTTCCAAAATCTAAGTTTAAGGTTGAATGTTGGTGTCTCTGGTGTTTGAGTCTGACAGCTCAGTAATTCAGGTGCAGACTAAACTTATAAAATTTTGCAACATTTAATTGATACATTTCTCAGCAACATCTCTGGAGTATTAGCAACTATTGTATCAATTCTAACAGCTGCCTGTAATGAAACCCAGAGATTCTGCTCAGCAGGGACAACGATAAGAAATGTATTCATTAAATGTATCAGTTTAGAACAGTTGGGGGGGGACCCCCCCTCCCAGAGCTGCTTTAGTAGGTGAAAAATAACACTTTACACTTCACTATTAGAAAAATTGTTACAAATAGAAAATAGACAGACAGTAATTGGAAAAAGTCATTTTTTTCTGGTGATCTATCTGAAAACAACTAGTTGTTTGAAGGTGAACAACTCCTTTAAAAAAATATTTAATTAGATTTTTTAGATATATCATACACTGGCCCTTTAAGAACTTGAATTTGACTATTTGCTACTTGATGAATTGCTGTTTTAGTCAATGGAAGATGTCCTACGAACACTTTGGAGTTGCAGCCTTCCGGACATTCAAGTTCTAATCGAAATTCTAATTCGATTCCAGTTTTCAGGTTGATCCTATTCACCCGAGTTTTGGAAATACTCAATAAATTTTGACGTTGAATTTCTAGTTCATGTGAGTTTTAAAAAACTTGAAATTCTACCTTTGATAATATGCCTCCCCGTTTGTAAGGATCTTTGGGCCTTTCTCTTTATTGCTAACTTTTTCTCATGCTTATTTGATTTGCTGAATGGCCTCTGTATTTGCATGAATTGGCATGACATTAGCAATGCTGTTTACACCAAACCATCAGTATCTTGAATGTTTCAGTATGCTTACTGTTTACTCTTACAACAATGGTTCATTAACTTCTGCTTTTACACACTTCAGCCTACAATAAATATAAATTATAAGCCACATCACATTAACTAATGCTGGATGCAGATATCTTAGACAAAGTGGGGGCAAGAGATTGTCTTTCATGCACACACATGCATGGCCAAACACAAATAAAACTGTCAACTTATCCATGTACTTTTAGTCAATAACTCTACCTGCATTAAACACAGATGAATGTAGAATGTCAGTTTACTGTGAAGAAAACACATTTAAACAGAACATAAATTCACAAATCTCTCCATGCCTCATGCTTTCCTTTACCACAAATGACAATGACAATGACAAAAGTACAAATTCAGCAGACACTAAGGGGCAAATTTATTATAATTCACCCAAAAATTCTACGAATCCATTCGAAATTCAATAAGCATTCGACTATCAAATTCTTATTGAATAGTTTTAGGATATCTTTTTGCACGATATTCGATTTCTCGATGAAATCGTACGATCAGATACCGATCGTTCGATTTCACAAAAGATCGTACTTTTGCCTTTGAGTTTCCGAAAAATGTGTACGATTCGAATGATCGCGTTGTTTGATTGTAAGAATGGTATTCGAGCAGGACTTCATTGGTATTCGGTAGGTTCAAAAGTAGGCATTTGAAGGACTTTAAAATTTTAAATCCTTTGATCATCGAATGATCGAATATCCGATCATTCGATCTATTCGATAAATCGGTATTCGATGCTCGAAGAGGCAAAATTTTATATATTCGAATATCCGAACGATCAGTATTCGATCAAATTCGATCGAACTTCAATCAAACTTCGAATCATTCACGTGAATTTTGTAAATTTGCCGCTACAAATTCACAGTGAATGCATTCAATTTTATTTAGATTTTATAGGCATTACGTTCTCTTCTTTGCCATATTTGACTGTGTATTCTACTCTTATGTATTTGAAGCTTGCAATGATCTCCTCTAGTTACTCTTAATTGCAGTATGGCAGTTTACATTTATGTATAGCTCATTTGTATGTCTCCTACTGGCAAGGCACAGACACCACAAACAATAGGACAAGATACAGTGCAATATTAAAGGAAAACTATACCCCCTGAACAATGTACAACAAAGATATTGCATAAAACTACTTGAATGTAAAACCCTGCTTCATATAAATAAACCATTTTCATAATAATATACTTTTTTTAGTAGCATGTGCTATTGGGTCATCCTAAATAGAAAATGGCCATTGTAAAAAATAAGGACAGCCTCCTGGGATCCTAAGATTCAACGGTGCACACAAACATACCAAACAAACTATAAAGTTAGGTCACACGAGCCAATTAACAGACAGTTCTGTCTTTTGCTTCCACACTTCTTCCTGTTACAGTTAGAGTTGAAATATTTCTGGTCAGGTGATCTCTGAGGCAGCACACAGACCATCACGAAATGGGGGTTTAATGCAAGAGATGTAAAAGGGCAATATTTACTTAAATATATATATATCAGGTTGGTAAGATTCTTTAATATGTCACTTAATTTGATAATAAATATCTGTTGCTCAAGTATTCATTTTAGGGGTATAGTTTTCCTTTAAAGGGATACTGCCATGTGAAAAAAAAGTTTTTTTCAAAACGCATCAGTTAATAGTGCTGCTTAAACAGAATTCTGCACTGAAATCCATTTTTCAAAAGAGCAAACAGGTTTTTTTATATTAATTTTTTTAAATTTGACATGGGGCTAGACAAATTGTCAGTTTCCCAGCTACCCCTAGTCATGTGATGTGACAGCCATGTGATTTGTGCTCTGATAAACTTCAGTCACTCTTTACTGCTGTACAGCAAGTTGGAGTTATATCACCCCCTCCCTTTCCCCTCCTAGCAGCCTAACAAAAGACAGTATCCTGTTAATTTTTTCTCTTTATTCAAATAGAATCCAAATAATGCTGTCATCTTTGCAGAAATAAATTGACTTATTAGGCTAGGCATTTAAGAGGTAGATCAAAGACGATGATGAAATTTAAATTAACTATTAGTATGTTGTAGAAGGTTTAATTTTAAGCACCCTTCCATTTTGCATTATTTTTTTATTTTATAGTTTTTGAATGATTTGCGCCTTCTCCAAATTGTTTCCAGGTTTCAAATGGGGGTCACTGACACCTCCTAAAAACAAACGTTCTGTAAGGCTATACATTTATAGTTATTTCAACTCTATTATTCATTTTTCTATTTATGGACTCTCCTGATGGCAAAATGGCTTCTGAACCATGCCATAAATTGAAAGCAAGCCTTAACGGTGTGCATCTGAATCAAGAGTAATTAGAAATATTATAAATGGAAAATAACCCATCAAGATAATTCAGTAAGAATGCACTATGCCATTATAATATAAGCTGCATTCTCTTATATTAAAAATAGTAAAACATAACTTAATAAAATAAATAATTTAAAATGAACCAATAAATAGATATTCAAATGCTGCCATACATGCTGCTCACATAATGAATTTCAAAAGCAAGTTTCAGGCTGCCAAAAAGCACTGTAAAAATAAAATGAGCAGGGCAGGCAACCAGCTCAGGCACATTTCACTTCATAGGAAGCCTTAAAAGCCTTCCCTCTTATCCATATCAATTAGGGTAATTAGGACCCTAGCAAATTGGAGAGCTGCTGAATAAAAAGCTAAAAACCTCAAGCACGACACAAATTGTCACAGAATATCACTCTCTATAGTCTACTAAAAGTTAACTTACAGGTGAACAACCCCATAAGTTCTATAAATTGAAATGCAAAATTTTGCATTTAGCATTCAGAATGAAATGGTGCAAAAGGCCATTGTCCCACCAGTCTGACCATCAAGTAGTCAAGTAAGTTGTCAGAAGAAAGAAAGAGGCTGATGTTCTTCTGCTTAGGAAAGATATGTGTGGTGTTTATACAAATGGCCTGGGGGTGTCACTGTGCATACACAGGACTTTCTGTACAGCTTGAAAGTGAAAGTAAGACTTAATGCTGTTATGTAATGGCTGCATGAACCAGCTAATAAAGCACTGTTATACTCTCCTCATCCTCGGCTACCAAACACAACAATGTGAGAAAGGTTTCTAATTGTATTCCTAAGCAGAACACCAGCCTCTTTCTTTCTCTTGACAACTTCTTGGTGGTCAGACTGGTGGCAAAATGACCAGCAGGTGGCGCTGTTGTAACAAAATTCATTCATATTAACAGTACATGTATCCCTTAATATCTGTAATAAAAACAAAATCAATAATGAATGTAAATGAGAAACCTGCTTAGAATAGCAGTTTTACATTCACTTATTTTAAATGTTTGTTTATTCTTTAACATCTCTGTATCTATAACAGGAAGAAGTGTTGAAGCAAAAGACAGAACTCTGTCTGCTAATTGGCTCATGTGACCTAACATGTATGGTTTGCTTGTGGGTACTGTGAATCCTAGGATCCCAGGAGGCAGCCCTTATTTTTTAAAATGGAAATGTTGTATTTAGGATTACCTAGTGCAGTGATTTTCAACCTTGTGCCTCCAGCTGTTAAGAAACTACAAGTCCCACAATGCATTTGCCTGACTGTGGCTGTCAGACTCCTTCATTGCATTGTGGGACTTGTAGTTCCTTAACAGCTGGAGGCACAAGGTTGAAAATCACTGACCTAGTGGCACATGCTACAAAATTATATTATTATAGAAATGGTTTATGTACATGTAGCAAGGTTTTACATATGAGCTGTTTTATGCCATATATTATTATAGAAACCTACATTGTTCCTGAGGTATTGTTTTCCTTTTACGAATGGCATCACTGAACAACTGCATACATTGCAAACCTTATCAGCTCCTTGTTCAGGTCCACAGCAACTCATGCAGTAGTTATCTAATTTATTTCCTAACATACAAGTGCCTTGCAAAAGTAAACAGAGCTACACAGCTCACACCCCCTCCGGCTCTCTGCTTCCCTGCTCAGTAACATGTCCTGCTCTTCCCAGCCGAAGCTCCATCACTCGCTGTCACTAGAATAGCCAGGAGGGCAAATCGAGTACTGCAGGATGGATGGTCGCTCTGTCGCCTTTTCTAAAGAGGACAGGAAGTGGAACTTCTGTAAGTTATTTCTTAATAAAGACTTTTTTATTTTAAAGTTTAATTTGTGTTGGATTTTTTTTGTTGTATACTAACAATTTAAAATTTTTTTTTTGATGTTACTGTTCCTTTAATTAGACATTTCCAAAGGGGGATTGTGAAAAGGTGTTACCCATATCTGCCTTCTGAGACAATATGGAGTCACACCATTTGGGCAAGGAAGCTGGGTCAGTCAATTCTTTGATCAGTTGATCAAAAGGAAAGTAGCCAGGAGCTTAAAGTGGACCTGTCACCCAGACACAAAAATTTGTATAATAAAAGTCCTTTTCAAATTAAACATGAAATCCAATTTCAAATTTTTATTAAACCATTCATATCTGTTTTAAGCTCATTTAAAAATCTCAGCTGTCAATCAAATATTGTTTGCCACTCCTCTATGCCTTAGGCATAGAGGTGGGGCAGATAATTACTTTCACTTTCCATTCAGCACTTCCTAGATGTCCCTGCTCTCCCCTCATTCCTCCTGTTCTTTTAAAATTTAATTGTGTAGCCAGGACATAGGGATAGACATTGGGTTCCCAATTCTGGTGCACAAACAAGATTCTGAGATGATGCAAGGCTTGCCTTAATAACAGTGTCCACAAAATGGCTCCTGCCTGCTTGCTATAATTATGAAGTCCCAGACTGAAGAAAACAAGATTAAAATAATTTATATAGTGTAACTGATGTTCATTTTGCTTGACTAATGTGATAAAATATGATTTTTAATATTTTTTTGGGGTGACAGGTCCACTTTAAGCTGCAGTGGGGAAAGTTTTAGAAAAATATGGATTATAGGAACGGATCGATATCTCCTCGATTATAGGATTTGCATTCCTTATAACTTGCATATTAGTTATGAGACGACCACATGCTTCCTAATGATACCAAACAGGGTCAGCCTATAACCACCAGTTAGGAGGGATGATTCCTGGGGGAATGCAACATGAGGCACTCCTCGTGCTTGGTATTGTTCTGATTGCCCACTTATGGATCACAACATGTCCATATTTTCATTATAATATTGGGTACTGGTAAGCACCAATATTGGAGAATCTGGTCTTAAAATAACAACCACCAATAGGGAGGTTGAAAATGACATGTTCCTGGGTACTCCTTCCTCATGCATAAGATAATGAGGAGTATGTCCCAGCAGGCAATATAAAGGTGACAGATCCAGTACTCCATGTCATGCAAGGAGGCTCCATATGGATGGATTGTATGCCCAGTGTGTCCCAACCCTTCTGGATGACACAACAGGAAATTCCTAAACTTGGTTAAATACCTAGGGTTTCTTAGTGTTTTTTATTCCCTTTTATTTTATTGGCTGTTTTGCAATTCAATATTTAATGTATTCTTTTCTTCTTCTTTGTAACATATTTTTTACATACATGCACTGTTTACTGCTGTAATATTAAATATAACATTTTGTAAGTTTTGTCCTTTTGCTCCAAGAACTCATAGCCTGCATGAATGCTTGTGTCATGCTAATCAACTAGTTGAATTCTAACAGGAGGGGGTGTTTACATGTACTGTTTAAACATACTTTAACCTTTTGACTGCTGGATTACTTATGAATTAGTAGAACTAACCCTGACTACAGTTAGAGTGTCTAATACATTTACTATTGAAGGGATACTGTCATGGGAAAACCATGTTTTTTTTCAAAACATATCAGTTAAAGGGCACCAATCATAACTAAAACATTTACTAAGTAAATACACTATGGGTCAGGTTTACTAAATTGGTGTGAAGGATTAAAAATTTTATCGAATTGTAAAATTACGATTTTTTCGAATTTCAAATATGCAAATTAGGCCACTTCGAGCATCGAATTTGAAAAATTCGATTCTATCGAATAGATTGATACAATAATAATGTTATAGTCACAGTATGGACTCCGTCAGTGAAAGAAGCCATTTGACAAAGTATGGGATTATTTAAAAACTGTTGTTTTTAAAAAAAAACAAAAACAAATGCAGTTTTATTAAACATGATTAAGTTGTACTGTTCAGATTGTTAATGTGTTTGATTTTGGCTGTGCCCTTTATTAGTGCTGCTCCAGCAATTGCATGCTCTGCACTAGCGCAGTGGACCCTACCCCGTCCGGCGCTGAAAAAGTGAGCGTCGTGAGGAAGGGGGGGGGGGCAACAAATTGAAGGCCTCCTCAGGTGGCTAAATGGGCTGGATCTCCCCTGTCTACATGGCTGCGTCAAACATAGTGCCTTAAAACATTAATTGGAATGTGATAGAGGGTGCAATAACATGTACAAAGAATTAAATGGCTGCTACATTCACTTATTGGTAAAATACAGTAGGCCCTCACTTTATTGGATCCTTGCAGTGAATCTCTTATTCCTGAGCATAGCTGCTTGCATTCCTATACTGGCTGATAACAATCAGGGTTCTTATCGGTCTGGCCTCTGTGATGGAGAATCAAGATGCTTCAAACAAAAAAAAAAATGACTGTCTTTTTATGCACAGGTACTGCTGTGAGCAGAGTGAGCTATTACAGATCATTCCTGACACTGACTTCTGCCTCCGAGGCCTACCTTTGTCTCAGGCTTTTTAGTACTAACCACCTCAACCAAACTGGGATCCACAGAAAGAGACAAAACAATGGTAACTTCCCTTTCATAGACCAGGAAATTATGACACTCCTGACCAACTACTGAACTTCCAGGTGCATAGTAGAAAAATTATATATAGTTTTTCAAGGTATAATAAATGCTACCCCACCAAGAAATACCCTTGAAGAGAGAAATAACAATGTGTTAAAAAACAAGTTACTGAATGCAAAAGGAGTGTGAAACTTGAGCTGGCATTGAAAGAGTTCATGTGAATTTCAGTCTGCATTAAATAGTTTTTTGAGGCCTGATATAGGACATGTTGCATGTAGTATGTATTACAATATTTGTGTTTTAAAATTTTTAATACAATGTTTAGCACTGGAGAATATATGAGTGCTACCTTCCTCATTTTATGCATGTGTGTATATTCAGATATTATTAAATGATGCTGTGAAGATGATGGACTTAATAATATGAAAGGGAACTGCCGCTACATGCAATAAATTGCCTTTTGAAGCATAAAAATAAGTAAATGCCTGTAAGGGGAATGCTGTGCTACATTTTTTATACATAATTGCAAAACAAGTCCAATTGCATTCTAGGTTTAGCCACAACAAATGCAAATTATTTTCACCACATTGGTGCATATTTATGGGTATGCAATATTTTATGTATTAGTTACATAATTATGTTTTTCACTGCTTTCCTAATGTTTTTGTTAGCCTGTTGAAATACAGGTCTGTATTTCATGGTATTAGATTATACTACTGACTCATCAATCTACAATGTATATTGTAACTATAATTTATTCATAGGAAGTCTTCTCATAATTGCCTGTTGCTTATAACATGACAAATGAAACTGTATTACAATGTTCTATGATATGCAAGCTTTGTTATTATTCCTGACTTCTAAAGCATTTAGCTGGTATTCTAAAAAAATTCAAAAAAATTATAATGCACACTTCAGTGATCATGTTTTGGTTTTGATATTCTTAGTTCCAGATAATGACTGGAGACCTACATGTGAATAAGTGCCTCCAAATCCCTTTTCTGTCTTCCACCAGGTGGCTAAAAAAATTTTTGAGGATCCAATCCAGCCATTTGACTCAAGGATGTTCTGGAAAAATATAACTACAGAACCTTCTTTACAATGATATACTACAAGGTAGGAAAAGGGTGCAGATATATGATAAGTAAACCTTAAAAATGCAATGCAAAATTGTGCTCTGATAAACTTCATTCACTCTTTGCTGCTATACTGCAAGTTGGAGTGATATAACCCCCCCCCCACCCAGCAGCCTAACAAAAGAACAATGGGAAGGTAAACAGATAGCAGCTCCCTAAAACAAGATAACAGCTGCCTGGTAGATCTAAGTACAACACTCAGTAATAAAAGCCAAGTCCCGCTGAGACTGATTCAGTTACATAAAGTAGGAGAAATAACAGCCTGCCAGAAAGTAATTTGGTGGAGTAGCACTATTAATTGATGCGTTTTGAAAAAAATGTTTTCCCATGACAGTATCCCATTAAAGGAGAACAAAACCCTCCATTTAGCCTAAAGTCCCCACTGGCCCCCCTCTCTGCTCCCCCCCCCCTGCACAGTGCTACAGCAGATTGTGTCCCCTCTAGAAATACTAACTCGCACCTGCTGAAGAGTGCATCGGCGCACAGGGGCACCATGTTTGCAAGACTCGGCTTCTTCTGGATCCTTTTCTTGCCTCTTGGTAATTTACGGTGCTTTCCGGCTCCAACTGTGCATGCGCCATATATGGACATGTCAGTGCTGATTTAACAAAGAAGCCGAAAGCTGGTGAACATGGCATCCCCTGTGCTCTGCTCTTGTGCGGGTCGGTATTCCTAGATGGGACACATAATCTGCAGTAGCATTGTGAAGGGGGGAGGCGGGGAGGGGACCAGTGGGGACTTTTGGCTAAAGGGGGTTTAGTTCTCTTTTAAATAACTCTAAAAATGAAAGAAATTAATAAAAGTATTATTATAATAATTAAAATTGCAAAAGTTCTTTAAAAAGGTTCTTTAAAGGTTTACTTATTCTGTAAATTTCAGATGAAAGACTAGAAAATTATGACTTGGAACAAAAAGTCTCCTGCAACATCAAAAACTTGATGTAGAGGTCTGAATTTATCTTTACATAGCATTCATGTTATTTTCATCTTCTGAGTATGTAGAAAGCTTAAGGCTGTCAAAGGAATTCTGAGTTTTAGTTCAACAACAATGGTTCAGAGGCTGGACATTCTCGAGTTAAGAACAAACATGTCCTTTATAGTGAGGCCCCCAATGATAATGGCACCATATTTTAAACTGGCAATTACATTTTAAACGGTGCTATACATAGTAGGTAGTGATGAGTGAATCTGTCCCATTTGCAAATGGCAAAAAATGTGCGAAATGTCTTGAAGTTAATGGAAAAAAAAATTTCCACATGCAACAATTAATTTAATTACAAATGTATTAAAGTCAATGGACATTGCTTTGTTGTGGCGAATATTTTTGTTTCAAGATTTTTTGTTGCAGCAAATTTTCAGTGGCAGATTTTTGCCACAGTTTCGCTAAGAAATTTGCAGAGGGCGAAATATGGGATTTCTCTGTGAATCCATGGCTGTCAAAAAAATGTGCCCATTACTAATAGTAGCTTTTGCAATGTATCTTGGTTAAACAGACATTATTGTTATTTATTAGTCTGTTGTCAAGTGTTACTATGCCTTCAATTAGTTTCTGCTCCAGCACTGCACCTAGAGCTGCACAGGTCAGCACAAAATATGAAACTGACTAAGTATTAAACTCATTGATGATAACATTAATTAAAATGATAGGGATAGCAACAATTCCTATCACATAATTTTTAATATACAAATATGCAAATAAACAATTTCTGTGGTCAATAAACCATGAACTATTTTATTATAATATTTAATAAACATTTGAGAATAAAAAGTGTTTTTTTTAAAAGGCACTTAATTTAGTGTTATTTATTCATCCAGATCCTGAACAAAATCCAAATCTTAATGCTTCCAAAGCTACAAAAGCTTATTTGTAGAATAAAAATTAAAATTGCAGATGTTTTTTTGACTGGAAACCAAAAGAGAGTTAGGAAGTCACATGGGCATTTTTTCACCTCAAATAATATCACGATAAAATTGATCATCTCTACTGACCATTTGATAAATATGCCTTTAAAAACCCCATAAGAACATATAGTGGCGGAATTTAAGGGGCATATAAACGAAGAGGAAATCAGAGTTCACCACAGTAACATTACACTTCTGTCTATTCATTTCTATGGGATTTTTAAAGGTATATTTGTCAAATGGTGAACTCATTGAAGAATAGCCTCTAAATATGCCATAGAATTGAATAGAGTGGTGACATTTCACTGTAGTGAGCTCTAATCTTACATTATGATCAACCAGTAAGGATTTGACCAAATTACTCTTTATTTCCATACCTTTTTCAGTGTAAGGAATGTACAGTATATATTCTTCTTTTAAACATTCTCAGGTATGAAACCATTTTATGGTTATCATTTTTATGAGGCCAAAAAATTAAAGCAGATTTCTTAAAAATATAATGACCCGATGATGTGGATGTGGAATGATGTGAACATAGCTATTTGGGATTGAGTGTACTAACAGTCAAGCAATGCATCAATGGCTACTGTTACTGTTTTCTCACAGTACAAACTTTTAACCAAGCAAAAGGATTCTAGAAAACATCCCCTCATATGCACACACCAGTTATCCAGAAAGCTCCAATTTATAGGAAGGCCATCTAATATATAAATATAAATATATAACAGTACCTTGTGTTTGATGGTAAATCTGCTAATTACAGACCCAGAAAACCCCAGGTCCCAACATTCAGGATAACAGACCTGTTCAACGGTTTGTGAGTACTCCATCTATTTAACCTCATGAAAATGAGCAAGCAGCTACAGCAGGGAGAAATATACCATCAATGAATAGTGATAACCAGGAAACTTATACACAACTATGCTGGAGGCTAAATAATTCGCTTTCTGGTCTTAAACAATTGAGTGCATTTGTTTATTTTGTTCACTAAGATGCTGATTTACGAAGGGTCGAATTTTGAAGTGAAAAATACCTCGAAATTCGACCCTCTAATTTTTTGGGGGTTATTTTCAATCAAATATTAATTTTCAATTGAAAAACGGCTGTATTCGATCGAATGAAAATCGTTTGAATCATTCGATTCGATGGAACGATTAGGACAATTTTCACCAAAATCCTTAGAATTCTCAGAACTTGGAAAAATTTTCTGGCCAATTTCTGTGAGGTCCCCCATAGGCTAAAATGACAATTTGGCAGCTTTATGCTGGGGAATAGTCGAATTCAAAGGATTTTTAAAGGGCCAGTACTTCAAAATGCCAAAATTATAATTTTAGCCTATGATTAAGTGTCCTACTGACACAAAACGCATCAGGTGAGAGATGAATATATAAAATAAAGTTTTCATTTTTATCCATGATACTTTTTACGGTCTGATCTATGTGTGGGTTTCAAGTACGGATTCACCGAATCCACTATTTTGGATTCGGCCGAACCCCCGAATCCTTCCCGAAAGATTTGGCCGAATACCGAACCGAATCCGAACCCTAATTTGCATATGCAAATTATGGGTGGGAAGGGGAAAACATTTTTTACTTCCTTGTTTTGTGCCAAAAAGTCACGTGATTTAGCTCCCTGGCCCTAATTTGCATATGCAAATTAGGATTCGGATTCGGTTCGGCCAGGCAGAAGGATTCGGCCGAATCCGAATCCTGCTGATAAAGGCCGAATCCTGGCCGAATCCCGAACCGAATCCTGGATTCGGTGCATCCCTAGTTTCAAGTGTGCCTTGCACCAACTAGTTGTGCTACATATATGGATTGTCCACTCCCTTGAGCTGAGGGCCAGGGGCAGGAGCAAGAAATTTAGAATTTTTGAATTTTAACAATTCGAATTTTCAAATTTGAATAGAATTTTGGGATATTCTATAGTTGAAGTAGTCCAAAATTACTTCAAATTCTATTTTTTTTTTTATTCAAATTTTATTCGAATATTCACTTCCACCCTATTTGACCCTTAGTAAATCAGCCCCTAAAATTATGTCTTTACAGAAAACTAGTAATATTTTACTGAATAAAAAGAATAATAGGTTGAAAGCTTGGAATGTGCTTGGCCATGGAACTCCAAGGTGACTTATAATAGTTTTATGGTTTACAACATGGGATGTATGTTACCCTTTTCTGTAAACCTGTTATCCAGAAAGCTTTCAATTACTGTATGCAACAGCCATCTATCATAGACTCCATTTTAATCAATAAATTAAAACTTTTAAACCCATTTCTTTTTTCTCCATAATAAAAAAAAATTTATTTCGCACTTGATTCTAACTAAGATATAATTAATCCTCATTGGAGGTAAAACACTCCTGTTGGGTTTATTTAATGCTTAAATAATTTTTTTCTCCCAACTAAGATATAATTAATCCTTATTGGAAGCAAAACAATCCTGTTGGGTTTATTTAATGTTTAAATTATTTTGGATAATATGTATCAGGGCTGCTCACAGTTTTGACACAAATGACATCACACGTACAGCATCACACACAATAGGCTCAATTTATGTGAACATAGCATAGTGAGTCAGAGTGAGTAGAATAGAGGAATAAAAAAAGACAGTAACCAATTTGAGTAAAATAGAACAAAATAATCAACCAGGCTAGGACCCATTCTTGATGTAACACAGAAAGCTTCATCACACAAATAATACTGTCAGAGAGATGGAATTGTAATGTAAAATCAATATATCATAGAAGAAGGCATAACATTAATGGCCACATTTATGGTATGTAGTTCTGAAACAGAAGCCCATACCATCACTTCGATCTGTGGGAAAAAAATGTTGTTTCAGTGAGATCAGAACAACTCTTTATAAGCAGGTGGTTTGGGAAAATACATTAGGGTCATTTATGGCCACATGCACAGTGAATAAAGTGTGATATCAAACACAATCCCCATGTTTTTCCCAAAATGCAGTGTTTGGTCCCAGATTTCAGAAAGTGGTGCACCAAGGGGAGGTGTGCCTGATACAATTTACAGTTTATTTTTCAGTTTACAGTTTATTTTACTCTGAAATTAATCAGGTACAAAATCATTCACTTCATTGTAAGTCTGATTAGGATTATTTCTGGTGTTCATCATGAAAGCAATTCCAATGTGCAGTGCTGGCTCTTTCAGAAAGCACAAAAACAGGCGGAATGTACTGAGATGGCTGCCTACACACCTATATTACAGCTAGAAAAAATATACTTGTTGGTTCATGAATACAATTTTTTATGGTAGAGTGAATTATATGTAATGTAAACAATGTAATTTAGAAATAAAAAGAACACTATAAAAATCATGAGAGAATCCCTTTGAGGTTGTGGTTTAAGGGCTTACCCTGTCTGGCATTGTATGTTGCTCATTGTTTATCTTTTCCTTTGGCACACCTAATTTGTGGCCCAAAAAAAAAATAGAAAGAATAATGAATCACAGGAGTGATCTGGTGAGACAGGGTGTAAATGTACTTGACCTGCCCAATCAATGGACACTCGGCTCCTCTCTATCCCTTCAGTGTACAGATCATCCCACCTCAGTCACACTCTCTCTCTCTTTCTCTCTCTCTCTCTCTCTCTCTCTCTCTCTCTCTCTATATATATATATATATTAATGCATCCTTGCTCAGCTAAATTATAATCATGGAGAGTAAATTATTCATCTAAAACAAAGAACCCCCCCCCAGTCAGTTAATGATAAAAACCTGGGCAGCCTGAAGGCTCGAAGGCTGACAAGTCTGGCCTGTTCCTCGTGTGGCAACTTTTATAGCCTTTTGAAAGGAAGCCCTGTATATGTTTTCCCACCGACAATCTACTTTAATGGGAAATTTTTGAAAAATAGTTTGGGGAGAATTTCTGTTAATTGCTGTTTACTCTGCCTTGCTTAGAAAATGAGCAAAAGATCAATATATAATTAGATGGCATGTGGTTTTATATACTTTGCATCATACATAGCATAGTTGGCCTTGATAGGCATACGGTAGTGCCACATTCTTATGGCCAAATGTGCTCCTGATTTATTATTCGTGCTGTATATCATAACTGCTACCATTTCTGCCATTGCAAAACGCCCACACAGCTCCCTTCCACATTTTATTTGTCTCATTTAAGCTATCAGAACTGTTTTCATTGCTATACAATGCTAATTATTTATTTATAACACACTCAACATTTATGCCTTTCAAGCTCAGTCAAACAGGAAACATCAATTTCCTGCACTGATTAGTTCAGCTTGCTTGTACTTTCATAATTAGCTGTTACACATTCATTTTGTATTAACTCACCAATTTTTCCTTCATGCTTTCACTCAATCTGCAGTTTTTTTTCATGTTCATGTCACTGTTCTATTGTATTCCTTATCCCCGCCCCTTATTTTAAAATGCTCTATGCACTCAAAGCATGTGGAGAAACACCTGCTTCATGGGTCTCCCATTGACTTCAATGTGAACTGCATGGAACTGGAGGTGGTACTGTATGTATTAGAGAAGCCACTCCCCACAAGACCGATTTGTGCAATTGAGTTCCAGGTAGAGAGCAAGATCTGGTATAAGCTTAATGTAACTATTCCTCCTTAAGCTACACTCATTGCCATATACATAGGTTGACTTCTCTAGTGCATTTTCTAGAACATCATCTAGAGAATCCAACCTCTGACAGTGAGAATACAACCTTATACTGAAATAAACATTCCATTCCACAAAAACACACATTTACTTTGCTTGGGCCATCCATGTGCAAAGTCTGAACCTTTGTATGATGTTAATTCTATAAAATTGAGGGTCTATTCACCTAGTAGGGTTCTCCGGGATGCTGAACTGTACTCTCCATTTCTGTAGATATACTGTATGTTCTTGCAGGAATAGGAAGTGTAATTTAGTGATATACTTCAGAGAAAATTCTCTGCTAAAATTCTGTGCTAACTTTATTTTTATTCATTCTTTATTTTACCTGATGCATAGATTTCTGGGTTGAAGTGAGGCAAATTAAAAATGTAACAGGAATTATTAACTCAACAGCCCAGATACAAGAACTCACCAGACCATGGCAGATTCCAATTTTTGTATACATGCAAACAAGGCATTTTTGCTTTGTGCCAGGAATATATCAATAATGAATGCATGTGTCAATATATTCCTTATCAACAAGTGTTGATTGAACTGCTTAGGTCACAGTTATTATGTGGAGCCTTTGACTTAACTGCCCAATCCCCACTCACTGTAGGAAAAAAAAAAAGAATGCTGTGCTTATCACTAAACCAAATAATGTGACCACAAAATGTCTTTTACAGACAAATAAAAGAGTTCCTCAGTCCATAATCAATATACAAAGGCCTTTAAGGTGCAGATTTATCAAGGATCAAATTGAAAATTTTAATTTTTAAATTCTAATTTTGAGTTTATTTTAGTGTATTTCGACTAGGGAGTAGTCACAATTTGATTTGAAAAAAAAATTGAAATTCAAAATTTATCATGTGCTGTCTCTTTATGAATTTGAATTCTTAAATCCTACCAAATTGGTGTTTTAACATATGGGGGACCTCCTACAACCATTTAGGAGTTATTTGGTGACCTGAATTAAAAAAATTATATTAAAACTAGATTAAAAATTCTACTGCTTTATTATACATTTTACACAGGGAAGTTTTACTGCAACTTAAGCTAGCCATAAACGTAAAGATTTGATAATACAAATTTCCATTTCTTGTGATCTTCAGCCTGTGTGTGGAGTGCCCCAACATTTTTCGTGAGATGTTGATCGGTCATTTAGTTGATCAGACAGGTTAGAAATCTAATATCTCTGCTTGTATTGCCGATCTGACGATATCAGCGGAAGACTATCATCAGCTTTTGTCAAACATAACCATTGCACAATTGCTGTCATGGCAGAACATCATCTCATACTTTATTTGATCTGAATGGTTAGTGGCAGGTCGGGAGATTGCACTGAACGATCATTTGTCTGTTATGATGGTAAAATCTGCACGTCTATGGCCACCTTTACTTTCCAGGTTAAATCATCCAAATGGTTGCCCTTTTTATTAAATATATGTCAATACCAACAATCCCTGTTTTGTTTAAGGGTTAATGCATTTTTGGTAGCATACTGCACAAAATTAATCTTAATTTTAATGCCCTTAGCATGAATGCTGAGGACCATTTGTCTTTGTCTCTATAAATTCAGAGTTTTTACTATTACAGAGTAAAAGGAAATTATTTTAAATTTTTTTTAAATGGAGTCTATGGGGCAGATTTACATAAGTGCGAAGTGACTAATGCCGGTGATGAACCGCTAGTGTTACCGCCCGCAGGGACTTCACCATTTACTAATGGGCGCAGGCTTTACTGGACGTTACTCCGCAAATTCACAAAAATGTGGATTTTACTGAATTAACTCTTTCTCCAGACTTGCCTTCACCATCTCAGACCAGGTGAAGTGCAGTGGAGTGTATAGAACTTCCTCAATCTTCAGTTACTTACATAATATTCTGTGAGTGGAAAAAATTCTAAGTTAAAAAAATGCTGGGTCTTTTCCTTTTTTCAGGGTGATAGCCTGCAAAAGTCCTGAAAAAATATTTTTGTGTAACCAGTTTCCCCAGTACATTTTCTAACATATGGAACATAATTTTACAGTGGGCTCATGTGTAGGGCATTCTAACAACTTTATTGACTTTATTAAGGTTCCCTGGACATGTCTACTTATCAGTGTAAATGTAATGTATTTGCTGCAATATAATAAAGAAGTCCATTCAACTTTAAATTTCCCGCCATGTGCAAATTAGCCTGAGCTCAAGACCTTGGATTTGCACTAGGCAGAATTGAACACTAGGCTAAGGATGAACACACAGTGCTCTGCAATAAGCACTGTGTTCAGAGATGGCAAAACTACTAAGCCAGTAGCAAAACATTTTATGGAACAGGGCCATAGACTTCCAACTTTCAAATGCTGTACATTGCAATCACATTCCACGCCCTAGGAGAAGTGGTGATTGCTCCAACCTTTTGGTTTCGCTACAATACTTGCAAATTTGTTTATATAGAGATTTGGCCATCTTTTGACATATTGCTACAATATGTGCTTGATACTTTGTTTATGCTCACATTTATTTAGCAATGATTAGACACATTTCTGCAGTCTTGTTATTTAGTTATCCTGTGATTTATATATTTTGGTTTAAGTTTTTAATATTTTTACCTTGGTGCACACTTATATTTCTCAAAGCACCTATTCAATGTTATATATATATATATATTGTTTTATGAAACAAATGGGCTGATTTACTAAGGGTCGAAATGAAAATTCAAATTTTTGAAATTTCGAAATAATTTTGGGCACTTCGACTATCGAATAACCCAAAATTTGATTTGAATTGAAAAAATTAGAAAATTAGAATTTTCAAATTTCGAAGTACTGTCCCTTTAAAAAACCTTCAACTTTGACTATTCGGCATACTTAAAGCTGCCAAATTGCCATTTTAGCCTATGGGGGGCCTCACAGAACTTGTGCTGAAATTTTTTTTATGTTCTGAAAAATTGGAGGATTTTGGTGAAAATCGTTTGAATCGTTCGATCGAATTGAAAGATTTTTTTTAAAGATATAGTTCAAAATTAAACCCATCTACAGTTGTTGGGGCACATTTCTTAAGCGTTGAATAGTAAATTTAAAGTTAAAAATTTTTTTTTTGGTGTAAACATTCAAATTTTAATAACCCGAATTTGAATGTAACACACCTCGACTATGGAAACTGTTCTAATTTGAATATGTGCCACCCCATGGTGTAACTAGATATTACTGGGCCCCACAGCAAATAATTTTTCAGGCCCTCAAAATGTCTAAAGGCTGACCCTTTTAACCAATATTAATTGTAATTTAATACAACTTAGGGCCTCATGGGGACCCTATATTACCTGCCCCCCCCTGCAACTGTGCTTGCGCACAAAGTTCATGAAGTTCGCTGATCGAACTTTGTGCGCATGCGCAGTAGTACCATCGTCCTACTGCGCATGCGCCGCCGACTGACCCGGATCCAGGAAGAAGAGAAGAAGGCCCCATGAAGAATCCATTAGAAGAGAAGATGGCCCCTGTGAACATCGCTGGAGGGGACCTGCATGAAGTGGTAATAGCCCGCGGTAAGAAGTAGGTGTGTGGGTGTGGGGGGGGGGAGGGGTTAGCACCTGGGGGGTTGACTTCCCCTTTAACTGTAACTCATGCCTCTATGACTTAGTAACACTAGGTGCATGATGCAAACAATTTTTCTTATGATGTAAAGTTAAACCTATATGGAACCACAAGGCAAATTCAGAGATAAGGTACATTATGGGGGTGTTTAAATTTTTGCCACAATTCAATTTCTTTTGCAGAAAAACTCACAAATTTGAAATTTTTTTATTTATTTGAAGTAGAACAAAAATCTAAACAACACAAATTCAAGTTTTGATAAATAAGCTCATATCTCTTGACTAAGGGGCAGATTTACTGAGGGTCGAATTTCGAATGCCAAAAAAATTTGAAATTCTACCAGGGAATAGTGGGGAATTAAAAAAATTGAATTATAATTTCGAATTTTTTTTAGCGCAATTCGATTCTAATGATCGAATAGGGAAATTCGATCAAATTCAATTCAAATTCGAATCGAATTTTCAAACGATCAATCGAATTTTTCCTATTTGATCTTAGGGAATGATCCCCATTTCGGTAGGTTCAATCTGGCGAAGTAGGTGATCGAATTTAAATTTAAAGGGGAAGTATTCGACCATTGAATTTTCGAATATTCGAATAAAATTAAATTCAAATATTCAAATAAAATTAAATTCGAATATTTGAATAATTCGAATTTGAATATTCGATGCTCAAATTTGGTCGAATTTGCATATTCAAAATTCGAATTCGAATCTTTTTGAAAATTAGATCGAATATTCGAATCCTTCATGTTAATATATGTGAATTTAGTAAATCTGCCCCTATGTCTTTAAGCTTAATGAACCATTCTTATGTATTCCAATAATGTCACTTCTTCTGTTACTAAGCATTACAAGTGTTCAAACTATTCAACCCTGTGCTTTATGAAGATGTTTAACATATTCAGTTAAAAACAGACAAAGGCTGCAGGCAATTGTGCTACCAGCTACCCACTGTAGTAAGTAGTAAATTCCTGTGATATATAATATTTATTGAACTACATAGGATTACAGAAGGCAATTCTGTTTACATCTGTTGTACTGCCAGTTGTACGGTTTCTGTTGCTATCAAACACAGGTGGCAAATGTAACTGCTTTACCAAAGATTATTCTATTCCAGTTTAGCATTCGCCACGCTTGCATTTTCTAAAATGAAATGATGATATAAGTGGAGGGGGCAAATGAAGGAGAAATGTTAGGAAAGGGTAATGTGGAATTTGTTTGGCTTTATTTTTAATAGCCAGCCATACAGTACCTCTGGGTAAATGGTCATTCACAACACATTTAATGATTACATTCATCTATTAAAAATCTGCAAAATATTATATATTTTGGCAGAAAAAGTCCTATTTTGTATGTGATGAGAGCCATGAGAGGCATATTGCCTTTGTAGATCAGCACTTTGTATTTAAGCCTGCTGTATACTGAATAGCATATACAGTATTCATGTGCAATTGTGTGCCCTGCAGCCCCACTGTAACTGGAATGGACTACGTGGCTATAAAGTTGATAATAAAATAAATTAAATTGGAGCTGCTATAAATGCACTTATATTGTACATAATTATATTAGAACCCTACTCCTTTCATTTTTTGTTGTTACTGACCCCCTTTTGTTGCTCATATGGCTGTTGCTGCTGCTGTACATACAGTATATATTCTGCATGTTGCCTGTTTCTGGCATGTAAAAAATAACTGCCCATTTCATTAAAGGGGTGGTTCAACTTCAAATTA
>CM044434.1:47615940-47633366 GCA_024363595.1 Xenopus borealis | reverse complement strand
GGTATAGTTTTCCTTTAAAGCTCAAGTACAAATTTGCCCACTGCTAATAATCCTTGTTTTTGTCATTATCTTATTTTCCAATATCTAATATGATTAGTAGCATGAAACATGAAAAAGAATTATTATTTTTATTTTATAGAGGGTGAAAACGATGGATTGTTGATGACAGTTTTCTGATATGATTTATGAATTTGGATATACTAATATTAATATATAATGCACATGCACTTAGGAATTTGTGAACATTATCCTGACATTATAAGAAACTGAGGTTACAACTATCATGAATTGGTCTCTAGAATAACATAAATCAGAATAGCTTCTTGTCAATCTTGTATCATAAATGTTATATTGTATTTGGACGTGTATAGATGTACTCTGCACTCAGATAAATGACAGTGGCACAAAGTATATGCTACAAATCACAGAAAAGGGGGGAGTTACTGTGTGTTTAATAAAAGGGGTAAGCTCCCCACCTGCAGTCATAATGGTGTTGTGCAACTCTCTTCCATTTTGCTGTTACTAATATGAATGACGGGAGCTACTGGGGCCATCTTTGTAGGTACAGATCTTTACTTTTAAAGGGTTATTGTGGACTTTGGTATAAAAGGCCAAAACATAAAGTGCATCAATTATATCCTAATCTTTTTAATGTTGTTATTTTTTAAAGTTAGCAATGTTGCCTCTTAACATTGTGGGTCTTCAATTCCAATTAATATCTGAAAGCCGTTTTAATGTTCTTCCCATGTCTGTGGGTTACCTCGGGTACTCCCACTTCTTCAAAAACTCATGCACAGGAATTGGTTCCTTATAAAATTGACCATTGTTTGTGTGAATATGATATGTTCATTAATGTTATGTTGGGCAGTCTAAGTACTTTTTATGACTACTTTGCTATGGATTTTTCTAATGGGTATAAAATAACTGTATGTATGTTTTTCATTTTATTTTGCTTCTTCTAAGCACAATGTCAGTGTCATATGGGGGTTTTGTCTTTTCAATTTTGAACTACTAAAAAACATCTTAAATCAGCCAAACCAGCCTTGTCTAACAATGTCCTAAAGGCATTACTGACTCTGTAAAGTTTGCCTGAGAAGACATTGTTTCTCTTGCAGACTTAACACAGTCCTATACATCTGAAGTACCCACTAATGTGTTACATGCCATTACAAGAAACAGGAGGGGGCATAATCTAGAATTCCTGTTATAGTCCTGTATTAACAAAGCTAGTAGCCTTCGCCTATTCACTCACACTAAGCTGACAAGATCAATTGAAAAATCATTAAAGGACCAGTAACATCAAATTTTGTTCATTAAAAAAAAAAAAACAGAGACATACGTTTAAATCGCTAAGTCTTTATTAAGAAATAACTTACTGAAATGCTGCTTGCATTCCTCTTCTTCAATTTCTCCTCCCTGCTTTCCTTATAGGAGATAGCCAGAGAGGAGAAATCAAGCGCTGCATGAAGGATCATCGCCATGTAGCCTTTTCTGAAGAGGAGCGCAAGTGGAGGGTCGGTAAGTTATTTTTTATTAAGACTTGGTGATTTAAAAGTTTAATATATCTCTGTGTTTTTTTTTCGTTCTACACTAACGAGTTTTTTAATAAAAAAAATGATGTTAGTGATCCTTTATCACTTCTAATAATGACAAGAGCTGGTAACCTTAACTGACAATAAACCCAAAGGTCATCCTCTGCATAGAAAAGAACCTAATTGTATGAATGTTTGATGCTTACTATTTCTACACACACACACACATACTGTGTATCTATAAAGATATACAATATATTTATGTATATAATTATTTTATACATCGTTTCCTCCAATCATTTTTTCTTTCATATAAATTTACAAAAGCCTTTGAAAAGCAGGCCTTGGTGCACCTGCAGGCTGTGAAGTCATTTATTACTTTTATTACTCTATGTTGTTCATTGCGCATCCCTCCTCTCCCTTTCAACACAATGCAGAATATTAGATTCTTCTGTTCTCAATGATCTCTATATAATGACCTTGTCAGGATACACCATTTGTCACAGCGTATTATGAGAAGTGCCAATCCATTTTTATGTGTTATCTTTATCACCAAATGCGAATATACTTCTGTTTAAAACAATAAATACAACTCATGTAGTATTTAATATCTGGGAGGGATTTTATGTGTGCAGAAAAAGAAAACCCTGGAATATATTTAGCATTATATCATTGTTATTGCTGATTTTGATTTCACTTGCTGTATACTACTACATATTTTTGTCTTTAAAACTGGGATGTAAATTGTGCAAAACAGTGCCATCATTTCATTGTGCACAACTCAGAGAATAAACAAAACCAACTGCAAATTGTGATCCCTTGAAGGGACATCATTTCATTCTACCTTTGTGTGCAGTTCATTGGTTACCATGTGAGGGCAGCACTATGCCATCATATCCACCACTGAGTGTTCTTTCCAACAGAGCTCCATCACTCCCACCATTAGAAAGAACTAGCAACTCACAACACACCCTGACACCTACATCTGCTAGTCTGAGATCATTTTTCAGGCAACAGAGCTCTTAGACTGTAAACCCTTGTAAGGGTTCAAACCTTGTAAGAGCTACTTAAGGGAGAACTAACTTAAGAAGTAGGTTAGAAATGTTGCATGTTATTTTTGGAGATTCTGTATCAGCAAAGGCAACCACAGCCCTTTAACAGGGAAGATCTGTGCCTCCAAAATGCCCCAGTAGCTCCCCGTCTTCGTTTCTACTGATTCACTGCACATGTTATATGCTGCTGTCACTTACTGAGCTTAGGGACCAACTCATCAGCTTACATTACAGACAATCCTAATTTTCTGCTTGATAATTTGTGATGACCCCTTAGCTTAAAGGAACAGTAACACCAAAAAAGTTAAGTATTTTAAAGGAATGATAATATAATATGCACTGGTAAAATTGGTGTGTTTACTTCAGAAACACTGCTATAGTTTATATAAACAAACTGCCATGAAGCCATGGGGTCAGCCAGTCAAGCACAGAATAGATATTAGATAACAGATAGGGTCTGAAGGATCTCATTGTATACTACTGAGCTTTGTTATAATTTGTGCATCCTGTGCCTTTTCTCCTTTTTCAGCTTTGAATGGCTGCCCCCATGGCTACACAGCAGCTTGTTTATATAAACTATTGTAGAATTTCTGAAACATCACACCAGTTCTACCAGTGCAGTGCAACAGTACATTATATTTTCATTACTTTAAAAGACTTTACTTTTTTGGCATTAGTGTTCCTTTAGCTTCTCAACAGCTGCTCAGAGCCCATTGAGCATGTGAATGTTGCATACACTTTCCAAGATGGTGACAAATTTGAAATCCTGGATTCTTGCGGCTATTGAGATGTAGCATGGTGCAATAGGTTCACTAAATAAAATATAGCATTTTTAGCCACATTCATTTCTAGGGTTTCATTCTCCTTTAAGCAAAAAAGAGAAATATGAAAAAGGTCTATTCTTACTACACAAATATAAGAACATTGGACCAACACACTGATTGTGTTGAGTGATCATGTGTATCAGGCATTGTCCCCTACAATTAACAAATACATTATAGTAACTATAGCAACATATATCATTGATTTCTGTGTAGCATTTGGCAGCTTGCTGTTTAAAAGCAAGAATCTTGTCTTAACAATGTGCTTTTTAAATACAAGATTATCAATGTAATATGTTTAAAAAAATTACTTTTTCTAGTCTGGATAGGGCTGTGATTTGGGCACAGCTGTGACTAGGCTTGTCAGCTATTTTGGAAAACATGCTGGTCATCCTCAAGTTTTATCTTTCTTTCCATATTACATATACTTAAACTGCCCTTACTGAAAAGTGAAAACCTTCATCCACTGAGCAAATACACCTTGTACCAAAGTGGTCGCGATGTGTCAAAAACGACGCGCGACTCGTTGTTTGCGGCAAATTTTTTTTGTTGCATTTTCGCTTACGTTTCGTGAATTTATTCGCCAGCGGCGAATCGCGGGAATTCGCCGTGAATTCGCCTCTGGCGAATAAATTCACCCATCACTAGTTACAACCTGTCATTTTATATAATTACATAATTGCAATTCTTGCTTAATGGGTAAGTAAAGGCCAAAATAAATACTTACTTCTTTTATTATGTAGTATGCTTCTATGCATACATATCAGTTACCATGAATCCCACTTTGGTACAAGGTGTATTTGCTCAGTGGATAAGGAGGGCCATAGCAATGATATGCAAAAGACAAGCGGGGGTTGAACAGTGGCACAGGAATTTGCATCCCTATGTCAACATATTTCTAAAAGAACCTCATGTTTATTTCTGCCTATGGGCATTTTGGAAATTCTCAAAATGTACACAGTAATAACTTTTTTTCCACATGAATAAAGCTTCTAGATTTCTAAATTGAAAACACTATAACTGGGTGAAAAATAGCTAAACAATGTTTCCGGAAAAAGTATGAAGGTGACTGGGGAATGGAATCTATGCTCTCAATCTCAGCAATTACACCCCCGCTCCAGGTGCGTCGACTTGGTTAAAATAATTAGAAGGCTGAGAGAAAACAAAAAAGCAGAACTTGCTGCTAAGTGTCGTTTATTGCACACAACATGTTTCGGGCGCTTGCCCTTTATCAAGTCTTTATCACACTTGATAAAGGGCAAGCGCCCGAAACATGTTGTGTGCAATAAACGACACTTAGCAGCAAGTTCTGCTTTTTTGTTTTCTCTCAGCCTTCTAATAAATTTAAACAATGTTTCCGTTTGTTCTGCATGAATTATATTGTTATATGGTGTAACCTGCCTTAGACTGTAGAGCTTTTAGGATAGTTTGTCCTAATCACAAGTGATTTTATCAGATAGCAATGACAGATGGACCTGACAAAATGGCAATAACTGATTACTTCACTTCAGCAGGGCTGCATTATGCACATATATTAAAGAATGACTTTGAGAACTTAAACATTGTGTTTATTTATTGCCAAATTCACTAGATTTGTAATTCTCTGCCAAGTAAGTCACTTTGATTTAGGCCAGAATGTTACTTTACTTCCAGGTGGTAATGATTTTTTTTAAAGTCAGTGAGGAGCTGAATGTGGGACTGTATTTCCAGAAGGGTTTTTGGGCCAAGAAAATACAAAGGCAGAAATTATCAATATACTCAGATCCAGTATCATCAGGGGAGTATATTGCTGAATGCTGAGTATATTATATCAGCATATACCAGGTGAACAGTAAAGTCTAATAAACCCTGCGTTAGTGTAGGTGCATCAATGTGTCTGTGATCTTGTGTTGGTATGTGAGTGTTGCAAGTTGTGTTGAGACAAGCACAATTCTACAGGCAACAGACACCTGTGCAAAAGTGAATGCCATACATTTCAGAGTGATGGTGTTTATAGGCCTTGTACATGTGCCTGCACAACAAAGGCCATAAATATGGCATTTGTCACCAACTTTTGCGCTTTATACATAGATTGTCCACTCCCTTGAGCTGAGGGCCTTGGGCTGAGCACCTGTTGCTTGAACAATCGAATGGAAAATATTCGACCGATCGATAAAATCGTTCGAATTGAACGATTTTAACCGTTCGATCATATTTTTTTATCCAATTCGGTAGCTTTGATCTGGGCGAATTAGGCAGTTGAATAAAAATGTAAAGGGGAAGTAATTCGACTGTCGAATATTCGAACAGACCTTTATTCGAATTATTCGAATCATTGGATTCGAGCAAATTTTCAAAATTCACTGGTCGAAGTGGTCTTCAAAAACATTTAAAAAATTCGAATTAGAATCTTTTTAAAATTCGATCGAACTTTGAATCCTTCATGTGAATTTAGTAAATCTGCCCCTAAGTGGGCATTTTTGATCTAATAAAAATCGTATGAATCATTTGAATGCATTGTTCGATTCGAACAATTTTGGAAAAAATCCTTTGAATTTCCAAAGATTTTAGAAACACTCCTTAAAGGTTCCAGGAGGTCCCCCATAGGCTAAAATAGTAATTTGGCAGCTTTAAGGTGACAAAGTGTCGAATTCTAAATTTTTTAAAGAGACAGTACTTTGAAATTCGAAAAATTTAAATCAAATTTAGGGCTTTTCGATAGTCGAAGTTGCCAAAAATTCCTTTGAAATTTAAATTTTTTTAATTTGAATTTTCACTTCGACCCTTAGAGACACGATACAGAAGAATAATAACAGAAGAGCAAAGATTCAAAATTTGTTGTGGTAAAATTCTAGGCCCATGCATACATGTTTTTATTTAACTCACCTTGTTCCTGACGCCCTCCTCCTTCTGCAGTCTTTACGCTACCTCTTCTTTTGGTTGTCCCAAATTGTATGTTCTTTGTAAAAACTCTAACAAAAGTGGGAAAGTTGTGCTCACCACAATTTTTTTGAATTATTATTATTGGGGGGCAATGAGGCTGTGGTCACAAAATTCATACAGACAAATACAAGAGGTCCTCTGCACTCAACCTTTAAACAAAACAAGGATTGTTTGCCCATATATTGCAATATATTTAAGATGACCAACTATGTCAAGCAATCCCTGTTTCATTATAAAATGTACAATGAAGCAGTAATGTCTTAATGAATCAGATGAAAATTTAGTGTAGGACTGGCCAGACTAGGGTGATTATATTCCAGGGATTTTTTAATTGCTCAAGGCACAAAATGTGTCTGTGGTGTTTATACAAATGGCCTGCAGGTGGCACAGTGCTTACACAAGACTTTCTGTACAGCTTGAAAGTGAAAGTAAGACTTACTGCTGTTATGTAATGGCTGCATGACCTGCTAATAAAGCACTGTTATACTCTTCTCATCCTCGGCTACTAAACACAACAGTGTCGTAAATGTATTCATAATATAATATAATGGATTAAGTGCAGAGACCTTTTGTATTTGTCTCTTTGTAAAAACTCTTTCATACCAAAATATGTTATGTTCAAAACAATTTGTATGTCTTAAACTATAGAGCTAAAATATATTTTTTTAGTTGTTCTTTTAAACTTTGAAAGGTACCTCTATCCGGAGTACACATCTGTGAAGTTCTTTGGGGACTCTGCTAATGGCACTGTTTGCCAAATATTAATGTTTCTACCTATCTCGTTCAGAAACGACCATCTCTGTTTTTTCCTTTCCTAGACTTCAATGCTAACTTTACCATAGTTACTGTTCATATAAAACCATAAGCAATCTGGGAAATCTTTGTTACTCTAATATACATACATTATGGTATTTGCTGTAAGTCATTAAATTGTTTGCTTCTGGCCAAATAATTGGGTGAGGAGACCTGTCTAGCATTATTATATATAGTTGTTAAGGATAAGTGTTTGTTTGGTCGGTTCAGACACCACAACTGTGCACAAGCACCTTAGTTTAGAATACATGATATCCTTTGTTTATAAAGTGTTTCCTTTATCTGTAGTTTTTGTTATGCTCTGGTCTGTTACTTGATTTCTTTCTTTGTACATAATGCATAATACAGTGGTTCATAATGAATAAGAATTCTAATGGGAAGCTTCCATAACAACAATAGATATACATGGCAAGAATAATCCGTAGGTTATTTTGTTCATTGGAGAGAATCCAACATTCCTAATACCGCTGGCTAATGTGGCTGCCATAAAAGCAGTTCACTCAAATGTCAGCTTACAAACTCTGAACAGAAGGAGTTTTATTTTACCATTTACCTGAAATGAAAAACAAGATTAAATAATACATGTATTATTCCTTCACAGTTCTTGAAATGGTTTACAGAAATGGCTGTTGTTGGCTGCCATACTGCATTAGTTTTAACTGATGAGAAACTAAAACAAATACAGAATTAAATATACCTTTAAGTACATTTATGAAAATGTTGATATACTCTTATTACTGTATTATTGATTTATTAAAAATATAGGAGTTAGATTTGAAGTCTAGGAATGGTTCAAGTTTGACAACCAAATAACTAAAGCTTCTTTATAAGACCTTTAGGACATTGCTATCTCATACTTCCATACCATACTGTACTACCTATTTGAGGATTGGCATTAACATCTCCACTCTCATTACTTTCAAATTCATTTTTAGAATTTTTGCTATGCCTGCACCAACAACCAACCACTGCAGCATGCCACCCATCTTCTGCTGCCACCACCCCCTCTGATCCATTACAATCCTCTTGTGGGTGGGATATTTAAATGTCTGTCAGAATCTTGCACCCAGTCCCCATTGCAGCTGTGGCAGGAAAATATCAAAATTTATTGTCAACTTTTCGCCCTGTTCTGGACCTTTCTCAAGACATTCTCAAGAAATGTCTTGAGAAAGGTTCATTCACTCTCAAAGATCCACGCTCACAGGGCTTAAAATTGAATAAAAAATATTTTATTCCAGAAGGCCAGTAATACTTTTACATTTTTTCATTTGGGATTGAGCCCTCACTGCACTAACTGCACAAGGTATACCCAGTTGCACAAAGGAAGCGGTCCTTGCACCTGTGTGAATAAGGCTAGCCCATGTGATGTAATCTCCTCCTGCCAGGGGGGGCTCTGGTCATCTACAGGGGATCCCAATTTGGATATGAGAACCGCCTCTTAACTTGGGGCCCATATCACTAGGATAGAGAATGGGAATAGTAATTTAGTGAAAAAATTTTGGATTCTGATAAATAGCCCCCCCCCCCCAATTGTTCTCTCAATAAATTTAGACATGTAGTCAGTGTCGGACTGGGACACCAGGGGCCCACCCAAAAACCTAAGACCAGGGGCCCACCATAAAACCTTAGACCAGGGACCCACTCTCAGTACTAATATTCTTCATCTCCTCAATCAACCTTTATTCTCCAATTTTGTTTTCTTTAGATACTATAATCAATTATTCCATATATTTAGCCTCTTTGTTCTCATGGAAATAGGGAATGGAAATAGGCCAAATGATTAGCAGCATGAGGGCCCACTGACATCTTGGCCCAATGGTAGTTTTCCTGGTATTCTGGTGGGCCAGTCCGACACTGCATGTAGTCCCATTGAGAATGGTACTATGGTCATTCTATTTACCATATTTATCAACACCTGGGTAATTTGCTATATACAGTATGTTTAAGAAGTGCTCCTCCGTGGTTATTGGAATATAATTCCTTTCTATTTTTCTTTTTGTTTTACATTTACCTGCATCCCATGATTGTCAGTTTGTCAAGCATTCTGGATAATAGGTCCTGTATCTGTACATGACAATTAGTGATGGGCGAATTTATTCGCCAGGAGCAAATTTGCGGCGAATTCCCGCGATTCGCCGCTGGCGAATAAAACGCCAGCGAAAATTCGCTGAAAAAACGAGTCACGCGTCGAAAGCGACGCAACGCGACGAAGTTGACACGACGCGCGTCAAAAACGTGCCGCAACTCGTTTCGCAAATTTTTTTGCCAATTCGCAAATTTCGCTGGAAATTCGAAACGGGGTAGATTCGCCCATCACTAATGACAATCTGTAGGTACAGCTTTCTTTAACTGAATATTAAAAGCACACAAGTGTAATGGTATGAAGTATCAAGGTATCTAATGATAATCGCTGCAGTGAACAGCAACCTTTGATTATTTAAGGGCTAAATTGTACATGAACCAAACACTCTGAGATTCTGAGGCATTTAAGGATTTTTGAATATTATATACATTATATTTTATTGTAGTATGACTTGGCAAAGACATACACATTTCAGGATTCATATTTAAAGTAGTACAGAGGGCACAAAACAGAATAATATCTGCCTGTACTGGCAATACAGTAAACATACATCTTTGAGGCAGAAATATTTCTTTTGCAGAAAAATTGTTTTGTGACCATTGTGAGATACATATAAAACAATTGAACTGGGCTTTTGGTCTCTTGCCATAACTCTCATATCTTGCTTCATCTATTTATTGGAGCAATGTTACAAGACTGATGCTTGGAGTTATTATTATATCCGGGGCTGAACACTAAGCTAACATTACTGTATCTTCAAGGATATAGAGTATTGTCTGAGCACAAATACTTCTGAAAAGCTTGACACAAGTACAGTTTGAAAAACATATTTAAAGAAAAATACTTATCCTTCACCTACACAAGCTAGGGACAGGGTTTCAGGCCTATGAAATAAAGTTGTTTAGTTGTATTTGTTGTAGTTTTATTTACTGTTTTCTGTTATCGGTAATGAGAAAATCTTTCCAATTTTACTTCGCCAAAAATTGGAGAAATTGAAAAAAATTTGCGAAACGCTTTTAAAGTAAATTGTTGACAAAAAATTGTTTACGCGTGTGACTTTTTTCTCACTCCAAATGCATTAATGTGATTTTTTACTTATGGCGACTTTTTATCGAGACGCATTAAAGTGAATGGATATTTTCTCTAATATCCCAGCAACATTTTTGTCTTGGCAAATTTTTTGACGGCAGTTCTCTATTTTGCAAAAAAAAACTTTGCAGATGGTCAAATGTCGAATTTGCCAGTGAATCCATGCCTGCTGAAAAAGGTGGTCATCACTTAGGGAGTAATTGATCAAAAGCCTAGTTTTTCTGATTTTTAAATAAAAAAAAAAAGTCCAAACTAAATCCACACTTTGAACTTATTTAAAAAAAAAGCTTGATTTGTTCGGAAAAAACTCGATAAAGTCGAGTGAAAACCTGAATCGTACGTACAGGTTTTTTCATCACATGTGAGTTTTGCCCGAAGAAGCAGACCAGAGTTTAGTAAATAACTCCCTTACTGTAATAAAAAAAATGTGTGTGCAATTGCTAGATAAGCATTTGATGTATCTTGGGGCCATGGGTGGCCATACTGGCTTTGAGGGTCATAAAAACAAAATTAAAAAACATAAATTATCAAAACACAATTATACTTTCTGTAAGGGAGACTTGGGGCAGATTTGCTAAGCTCGGGTGAAGGATTCGAATGCCAAAAATTCAAATTTTTTAATTAAATTTTAGGCTATCTCGACCATCGAATTGGCAAATTTCAATCAAATTGAAAGATTTGATCAAATGAATCGAATGATTCGAATAAGAAAATCGTTCAACCATTCGATGGTCGAAGTACTTACCCTTTAAAAAATGTTTTGATTGCCTAGTTCGCCAGATTAAACCTAGCGAGTTTCTATATTTGTCTATGGGAAGCTTCGTGAAATCGGATGTTCAGTACAATATTTTCGTGAAATCGGAGTATTGCTATTCGATCTTTTGATATATTGGATAGAGGTAAAATCCTACGAATTCGATTTCATCAGATTTTACTTCGGAAAAATTTCGAAGGTCGAATTTGAGGGTTTTTAACCCTCAAAATTCGACCCTTGATAAATCTGCCCCTTACTGTTCATTCCATTCCACTCCCCAAGACTCCTCACGTGGCACGTTCTGATGCCATTGTTGTGTCGTTAGCTTCAGAATGGACGCTAGTGTCGGGATGTTATCACGCTCATTTTTGTGCCAAAGGAGGCCTATATAAGGACCCTGGACATTGCAATCATTGCCCAAATATAGGTTCTTCTTATTGAGTTCCTGCTGTGACTTATTGTTATCTTGTTGGATTCCTGTTTTGACTTTGGCCTGTTATTTGGATATTGAACTTTGCTGCTTGGATTGACCCTTTTGCTTAGACTTTGAACTACCCTTTTGCTTAACCCTTTTGATACCACAAACTCTATTGGACTAATTGCTTCCTCCTTGGTCCGCAACTCCAAACTGCGCCTTCGGGTCCCTGCACTTTAAGACTTATTATTTTTTCGATTGTATCAGTAAATTCTGTAGATAACTCCCAAATATAGGGTAAAAAATTAGTTTTTAATAGAAAAAATTAGAAAATTCAAATTTTCGAAGTACTGTCTCTTTAAAATCCTTCGAATTTGACTATTTGCCACCTTAAAGCAGCCAAATTGCCATTGTAGCCTATGGGGGACCTCCTAGAAGCTTTCCTAAAACATTAAATAAACCCAATAGGCTGATATTGCTTCCAATAAGGATTAATTATATCTCAGTTTGGATCAAGTACACGCTACTGTTTTATTATTACAGAGAAAAAGGAATTATTTGATTATAATGGAATCTATGGGAGAGAGCCTTTCTGTAATTTTGAGCTTTCTGGATAATGGGTTTCTGGATAACTGATACCATTCCTGTATAATAAAATATTTTCAATTCAGCCAATGAAATACAGTTGAACCCCCATTTTACGTTTTTCAGGGGACCAGAAAAAAATGGTGTAAAATCCAGGAAAATGTAAATGTGTTATGCATAATATATAGGTGGGACCACAAAACAACAATGTAAAATGAGGATGTCACGGTCGGCACCCAATACCAGAACAAACGCCAAGCACCCTGGTCTCGGCTCGTGCTTCACCAGTAGTGTGACCGCCTTTGGCTTCGGGAGGAGCCCTCAGCTACTCAGATGCCACCTGGACTTAAACAAGAGGTGCAGAGCGGGAGTTCTGGTTGGCAATGGGGCACGACTGTAGAAAGAGTCTATTGAGGCCGAAGGTCACGGTACAGGCAAGGCAGATACGTGGTTAAACAGGCTGGATCGAGGCAGGCAGACAGCAAGGAACGTCAGGCAGGCGAGGGTCAAAACCGGGTAATCAATCAGATAGGGATGAGGCAAAATCGGTGGTCAGATAACAGGATCGAGTCAGGATATAGAAAGCAGCGTAGTCAAGAGTCAGGCAGGGTCAAACACAGCAAACAGGAACAAACAGAAGCTTTTCAGCACAGCTACAAGGCACCAGGAATAAACCTATGACGGGCAATGAGTTTCATAAAAATGCCCCTTTAAATATTTGAATGTTGGCGCCATTGCGCGCTGACGTTATGACGCCAGCACGCATGCGCCTTTAAGATGCGGAAGTGCGCGCCGCGCGCACTAGGAAGACCGGCAGCAAGAAGAGCAGAGCGGGGCGGCGGGCGGCCCCGCCGCACAACTAGACCACCAGGGTAAGGTTTCCTTACAGAGGAAAAACTAAAAAACAGGGGATGTAAAATGGGGGTTCTACTGTACATTAAAAACACACTATGCCTAAATAGGCACATCTAATATAAATATCATGCTTATAATACACAGATTTAGTAAATGCATTACAATTATTTTTAAGTTGCTATGTAATCCATTTACTTAAAAGCAATAAAAATAACATGCCGCAACAGCAGATATAATGATAGTCCATAACCAACAGTCTGCCCTGCTGGAACTGACAAATTGTTCTTGCATTGTAATTCATTTTCTCAGCACACTAGGCTTTGGTGTCTCAATATTACTGGAGTGATATTTATTATTTGGTAATCTTCAGCAAGCAGAGGAGGCAAGACCTCCCTTTGTACTGGCCTGCTGCTTAGAAAATGTACTTGTCAAATAATACAAAAAGGGAAGTAGTAGGTGTTTCAGCTCTGATAAATTATCATTCCAGACAGTACTCTATGCCTCACAGAATTCCAACCACGACCCAATAATAAAAAATAATATTTCCTTGTAAATAAATATTCTGTTGATTTTTCATTATAGATTTATTTACTTGTCATTGCTTTATTTTGGAATCTGATGTGCAGGTATGATTGGTTATACATATTTAATACAGGTGTGGTCTCTATTATCTGTAAACTCTGTAAACAGAAATATTGCAAACAAAGAATTTATCTAGAAAATTTCCCCTACCAAAAAAATACATTGAGGTTGAGGCTGTTCCTTTCATTTTTAAAGAAAAACACAGTCGCAATCAGGGTTCTCTGATGTCCATTCCTGACAATTACATGATCAGTAATAAATCAAATAAGGAATTAAGCTAACATAGTATACCTGAGAATAAACACAATTTAATATTCCTTAGATCCACTAGAGCATGTGTCACATGTGCAGTGTCGGACTGGCCCACAGGAAAACTCCCGGTGGGCCAAGGTGTCAGTGGGCCCTCATGCTGCTTAACCTTTGGCCTATTTCATGGTCATTCCCTATTTATATGAGAACAAATAGGCTAAATAGATGGAATCATTGATTATAGGATGTAAAGAAAACAAACTAGGAGAATAGAGGTTGATTGAGGAGATGAAGAATATTGGTTTGTAGAGTGGGCCCCTGGTGTAAGATTTTATTGGGGCCCCTGGTCTACGGTTTTTGGGTGGGCCCCTGGTGTCCCAGTCCGACACTGCACATGTGTTCCTGTGCATTGGGCCCTCCCTGTACTGTTGGAGGGAAGGTAATTCACATACACATACAGAACTTGATTTCACAAGTTCCCGTGTTTCCTTAAAAATAAATGAACCTCTTTATTGAAGGAATAGCTTCGCAGCCTGTTGGTAGGTGTTGATGTGATTGTACAGGCATAAATTACAATACACTTGTCAGAAGTTATTCTTACTTTTCAACTGTAGTGTTTACAGTACCCCTCTAATCAATGTAAGGCAATCAATGAGGCAAGCACTCCACAGGAACACCATAGCTTTATTTAACATCATTAATAGAAAATATGCCTGATGTGTATTCATAGGCTACAATATATACAATTCAAAAAATGGTTAAATAGAAAATGTCATGGGAAGGCTTCAACCCTTAATTAAATAAAATAAAAAAAGACTATCCACAATGATACAAAAGCCAACATTTCCATCTCATATAGCTACTAAGTTAATATTTAGCAAAAAAAGCAGTAAACATGGAAAATTCCAAACGAATTACAAATGTTGCGTCACTCTGCTGAAAATATATAATGGTAGCAACTCAATCCAACACATATTAAATGTATCCAGGAGAGATGGCATTGGAAACTAAATGAATCCCTGCTGGATAACATCTCTATAATGATGCAACTCAGGAAAGTGCTTACAGATTATTTCAACGAAAATTCCAACCCAGACACCAACCCCCAGATAATTTGAGAAACTCACAAATGTGTAATAGGTGGGGAATTGATCAAATTGAGGACATACAAGAAAAAAGAAAAAAATTAAATATATAATAATTTACTCTCAACCCTTAGACAATCATAAACAATCCCAGTCACCACAAACACTGAAGCCTATCACAGAGATGAGACAACAAATCAAAGCTACACTAACTAACTACACAGAAAAATCGATTTTTTACCAAAGACAGAGATATTACAAGCATGAGAATAAATGCAGCAGAATGCTTGCAAATGCACTAAAACGTAAACAACAATACAACCAGATTACTAAAATTAGAACATCTAAAGAAGAAACTACAACAAACACCCAAACAGACATTCAGGGAATTTTACCAATCTCTTTATGATTTGCATTCTCCTACCCAAAAAAAACCTTGCTTCTCTGCAACTTCTCAATGCCTGGATAACCCTAGGAGTATACTTTTTACTCCAATCCTCACAACACATACTCCCGTATCGTCCATATTTGGAGGCCACAAACCTTAATGGTGAAAGCTATTTCATCTGAAATACTCACACCCCCTTGGTCAAACCATTCACTTTTATCACTGACCTAACAGAATATTTTGACCATCCACCCCCCCATCAGAAAATGGAGGCTATATGATACATTCCTAAAAATCCTGCAGATTCAACAGGAAATCCAAATCCACCTGACAATACGTTCTGGAATATATGAACAGTGCATAAAGCTGTTTTGAGAGGCCACATAATAAGTGTTACCTCACACAGAATTAAGCAATCTAATCACCATACCACACTTCTTCAATCTAAGCTAGAAGCCCTAGAAAATCACAATAAAAAGACCTCCACCCCAGCATTAAGAACACAACTAGCAAAACTCAGGACAGAGATGGACCTACACCTCTCTGCTAAAGCAGCATGCATACTACAATGGAAATCACAGAAATTCTATTCACTAAGTAATAAACCATCTGCTCTATAACAAAACCATAAAGTGCAGTTGCAATGAGGCTGTGACCACAAAATACATATAGACAAATACAAGAGGTCCTCTGCACTCACCCAATATATTTAAGACATTGAGACATTTTGTGCATACAGCTACTAAAAATGCCTTACTTTACCCTTTAAACAAGATTTAAGCTGGACAGCCACGTCAAAGTCATCCCATATCTGGCCAGTCCTACACTCAACTTGCATATGATTCATTAAAGGAGACATCTTTTGTAAAAAATAAGAATGTACCAGTGCATTATACTCATTTAGATATAGAAGAATTGTGCTTAAAAAGTAGTGTTTCAGGCTGATTTATTGAATATTTCTGCAAAAAAATTAATAATCTCCCTTCCCCTTACTGCTCCCTGAATTCCCAGCCTGTGCAGGGGAGCCGGTGGCTCTCAGCTCACTGCACTGTAGGAAAGGAACCAATCAGCAGCTAGCAGGGCCTGACAGGGACCAGAGAACATCTATAGGGATGTATAGGGGGAATAAATGGGGCTATTTTTAAAGGAATTGTTCGGTATAAAAGTAAAAACTGGGTAAATAGATAGGCTGTGCAAAGTAAAAAATGTTTTCAATATAATTAGTTAGTCTAACCTAACAGAACAGAACATAGTCAGGAGGGGAAGTAGAGGGCAGAAAGGTAGGGGGGCTGGTCCACAACTTGTCCAAAACAACAAATTTGCCGTTTTGGCTAAAGATGCTGGGGAGTGGGGAGGAAAGTTCTGAACTGGCGTTTATGGAGCAGGCTGACTCTCAGAGCACCCTGGGAGACAGTGGCTCTAATACCAGTGGTGGGGGGAGTGCAAGGAAGGAAAGGCAGGTTCTAGTTATAGGGGATTCAATTATTAGAAAGGTGGATAGGGTAATCTGCCATAAGGCTCTTACATGCCGAACAGTCTGCTGCCTGCCTGGTGCTAGGGTTCGACATGTGGAGGAGCGCGTGGACAGATTATTGGAAGGTGAAGTCCTCAAGAACTATTTTAAAAAACTAGGTGTAAAGTTGAGGGAGTGGACTTCCAAGGTAATTTTCTCAGAGATATTACCTGTGCCACGAGCAACGCTAAGAAGGCAGCAGAAGCTTGGGGAGATTAATGCGTGGCTGTGTAGGGAGGAGGGTTTTGGGTTTTTGGAGAACTGGGCTGATTTATCAATCGGCTACAAGCTCTTTGCTAGGGATGGGCTGCACCTCAATGATGATGGTGCCGCTGTTTTGGGGGAGAAGATGGCTGGACGGTTGGAGGAGATTTTAAATTAGGCGTGGGGTGGGGGTTCAGTAATAGGTTCAGGGGAAGCTAGGTTAGATGAGATAGTGGGCAAAGGAAGGGAAAATGGGGGAGGAGATTTGGTTGGGGCTACTGTTAAGGACAGGGAGGACCACATGTCATATGTTCAACATGGTACCAGTATTAAATGTATGTTTACAAATGCAAGGAGTCTGACTGCTAAAATGGGAGAGCTGGAGGGTAAATATGATGTGATTGGTGTGGCCAAAACATGGCTAAATGAGTCACATGACTGGGCAGTTAATATCAGCGGCTATACTTTGTTTCAGAGGGACAGA
>CM044434.1:47588197-47615038 GCA_024363595.1 Xenopus borealis | reverse complement strand
CTAAGAATCATCCTATGTGGCTTAATACAGATGTAAAGATGTTAATAGGAAAGAAGAAAAAGGAATTTAAAAAATACAAATCTGTTGGGACAGAAGCTGCATTTAATGAATATAAACACTGTAATAAATGTTGTAAATCAGCAATCAGGAAGGCAAAGAAATGAAATGAAGAATTAATTGCAGCGCAGGCGAAAAGTAACCCTAAATTTTTTTTTAAATATATTAAAAAGATGCAGGTTGAGAGTGTTGCTCCATTAAATTATGGTACCAGTATGGTTGTAACCGATACAGAAAAGGCAAATGTGCTAAATCAGTTTTTTTCTTCAGTGTATACAGAGTTTGAGTTTCCAGGCTCACTTCATAGATGCACTGACTCAATCTAGTCAGTGGCTGACTCAGGATATGATTCATAAAGCTTTAATAAAAATTAATGTAAACAAGGTGCCAGGGCCTTATGGTATACACCCACGGGTTCTAAGAGAGCTTAGTTCAGTTTTAGACCATCCCCTATTTCTGATTTTCTCAGATTCACTTTTACAGTATCTGGTATGGTGCCTATGGATTGGAGGAATTTATATTGCACTTTTATGGCCTGAGAGGTCTGATACAATGGGACAGGTCCCAAAGTACAAAGATTTTGGACCAGGGTCTACAAAATAATATACTTGCTCACTACGATCAACTTGCGCAAATCACCAGCCCAAGCTCTGCTAGGGAGAAAAATGCAGAATGTAAATAAATATAACAGAACCCTCATTACTCACATCTTCACAGCAGCCAAACTGACCATTGCTAAATCTTGGAAATCCCCATTATTATCTATACAACTACTGAAATTAACTAGCAACCTCAACGATTATCAAACACTATTGGACACATGGGTACTCTATGCTTCCCTGTCTGGAACAACTCGTACCCTCATCTCCAATTACTGTAGGTAGGGAAATCATTTGACAAGGTGATAAATAATCACAAGAGAAAAAAGTGTATGTTAACTTAGAGAAGCCTCGCCAGGCAATTTGGAGCAATTTCAAAAAGCGCGCCGCTCCGTGTGGATACGCGCCGGCGTTTTCAAGCAACGCCGGTGCGCTTGGGTAAGTGGCTATTCGGGGAGGTTCGGGGGCTACAAGTCGCGGCGAGAAGTCGCCAGGCGACAAAATGCCCCCGAATCTCCCCGTCTGGCCTTAGCCTTAAGAGGACAAAGTGTCAGTTTACTCTCCTTGCACACCATTTTAGAATTAACACTTGTGTGATACTTCAAGGTCTAGCATACAAGGTTTTGGTTTGTCCGTTATTTTTCCCACAATGGGAGACACCCAATTTCTTTAACTATAGACACCCTCCTGCTCCCCACCACAACTCATGCTACTATCAGAGGGCATATAGGCTGATGTAATAATCTAGGTGGGACCAGTATTTTCATTACTCAAATATAATCTTTACAACTGTGAAACCAGATCGGGATACATCATATTTTTGAGTGTTTTTATATTTCATCAAATCCCTCTTTTGATTTTAAATGAACTATTAAATGTTATGTTTTATTGAGTGATTCCTTCTTCTACAAACCTAGTGGAATGTGAACTGTTGCTTATGTAACTAGCACCACTTACACTATTACACACGTAATTGCGCTTTGTCTAGCAAAGTAACACTAGCGCAAATACGCTACTGTTCGTCGACCTGAGTGTAAATTCGTACTTTAGTGAATTTGCTTAGCGCTGGCGAAAATTCGCTTGGCGAAGTGCGACGAACGATAGTGAAGTCTGCGCTGCCCACTGAGAACCCTGGCACCCTCTGGATTGTTACTAAACTCCCAAGAAAATTTCTCCATTCGGTTGAGCTATTGGCTGTACAACCTTTTCAAGGATGTACCTGAAATAAAGGTAGGAAAAAGCCCACACCTGTATTTGAAAACCTAACATTTAAAAAAATAGAGGAAAAAGCAATATCCATGAGTAGTTAGTGCTAAAGCACGTGGGGTTTTGATCACAAAAACAAAAGCAATAAATATGGATTTTATGTGTTTCTTCTGATTTGTAATCAAGAAGCAAGTTGAAAGTGATAATAACTGGCTCTGGTTGGCTCACCGAGGCTCCCAGTGTTGTTGCAATGTTTGGAAATTTCTGGCAGGCCCGGATTTGTGGAGAGGCACTTAGGCCTGGGTCTAGGGCGGCATGCTGCCCAACTACACCTACATTGGTCCAGAAATGTAATTTCTCATGTGCAAATTCCCATTGCTCCGTCCCAATGATCAAAATTTTAACAAAGAAAAGGGAGAGGACAGGGGCAAATGCCTTAGGGGAGGGTATTGTAAGTAATATATCAGTGTTTGCATATGACACAAAACTATCCAGCCCAATTAATTCCATCCTGGATGCGGCATGTTTGCAACAGGATCTTTACAAACTGGCAATCTAGGCAGTTAAGTGGCAGATGAGATTCAATGTTGATGTAATGTAAAGTCATGCACCTGGGATGGAAAAATATCCAAGCCACTTACACCTAATTAGACAACACTAGGCAAATCCATAATGGAAAAGGACCTTGGAGTCCTTGTAGATGATAAACTTGGCTGCAACAACCAATGCCAGTCAGCAGCATCAAGGGCAAATAAGGTCTTGAGCTGTATTAAAAGGGGCATAGATTACTGGGAGGAGGGAGTCATTCTTCCTTTGTACAGAGTGCAAGTAAGGTCCCATCTAGAATATGCCATACAGTTTTAGTCTCCATTGCTCAAAAGGGACAATATTAAATTAGAGAGGGTCCAGAGAAGGGCAATGAAGCTGGTAATAGGTATGGAAAATATTAGTTGTGAGGAAAGACTGGCTATGTTTTGGTTGTTCACACTAGAGAAGAGGCACTTGAGGGGTGATATGATAACTATGGATAAACATGTAAATTGTGGTGTATGCCTTTATATTTGGAAAAGTATAAAGTGTATCAAAACGTGGAAGAAAATAAACAATAAAGTCAAAATGAATGGTTCCTCATTGAGACAGCACCCAGCACCCAAAGGTTGTCAAATATTTTTTTAAATTGTAGAATTCAAGGTAGGGTGAGGTCCATTGGGTAGTAAGTCAGTAGCTCAAGTTTGAATAAAAGTAAAAAGGCTTTTATTAGGACATGCATTGGGTCTTTTACATGTCCTTTTACTTTTGCTCAAACTTGAGCTACTTTTACTCAAACTTGAGCTACTGGACCTCACCCTACTTTGAATTCTATTATAAGATAACTATGTATAAATATATAAAGGGATCATATAATAATCTCTTTAATGCTTTATTTACCAGTAGGTCTTTCCAGCTGACACAAGGCCACCCATTCCGATAAGAAGAAAGTAGGGTCTGTCTAAATATTTGGAATGCATATTTTTGAATCAGTAGTGATGACTGAGACATTAGATACTGAAGCTTTAAGAAGGAGGTAAATGGCTTTTTAGCAAGTGAGGGAATACAGGGTTATGGACGATAGAACATAGTACAAGTTGATCCACGGACTGGTCTGATTGCCATCTTGGTAGCATGGAATACCTGATGGTCTAGTCTGGAGATGGGGAAGCGGCGGGGAAGAACTCACAACGGGGACACCTGCTGTTCCTCTACTTGGGTTCGCACAGCGCTATTGTAGTTTCCTGTATATTTGGAGCGCCTAGTGATGTAATCGCGGGTGGCGCGAAATTCAAATATTTAAAGGAGCAAATGGCCCATTTTCATTGCCCAATGTAAAGGCCTTCCTGAGTTCCTGGGTGCTAATTCAAGTTGTATATTCTGGTTTTGATCCTTGCCTGTCCCTGTCCTGTGTGTCTGCTGCCTAAAACTGATCCCTGCCTGATTTTGACTATCCCTTGGATTCTGATTGTGTACTTCGTCACTCTTTCGCCACTACTGTCCTGTGACCTTGACATGCACCTGCAATCTGTTTTGGTAGTGAATTGCCCATCTGGTATTGGCCCTGCCTATTCAAGCCTCGCTGACTGCTCCTATCTGCTTATGTTTTGTTCTCATGCTTGCCCAGAACTCTCTCCCTGGTTCTCCCACAATAAGTCTTGGCAACATCTGAGTAGCGGAGGGGTCCACCTGAAGCCAAAGGTGGCTGCTATAGGCAGAAGATTGGGTGGTGACCAGAACCTTGGTGTTAGTTCTGGGGTTGGGATGCTTTGTTACACTTGGGGGCACATTTACTAAGGGTCAAAGTGAAAATTCAAGGAAAATTCAAAGTTTAAAAAATTCGACCCTTAGTAAATCTGCCCTTGGAGTCAGGAAATTATTCCCCCCCAAATTGGAGAGGCTTCAAATGTGTTTTCTTTTCCTTCCTCTGGTTCAGCTAGCAGTTAGGTAGCTTGTATACAGACCTAATAGGTTGAACTTGATGGATGTACAGTAGAACCCCCATTTTACATTTTTCAGGGGACAAGGAAAAAATTATGCAAAATCAGGGAAGATGTAAAATCAGGGAAATATGTTAAAGTAACTTTTTCTTCAAGTGCTGAAAGGATATAAGCATAGGAGTCTGTTTTACTTTGAGATACAATATTTACTGTGTTAATAACAAAGGTTAAACAGTACGGTATTAATGTTACACTATGGGGGGCATGTGCAAGATTCTCTGTCAATCACACACACACAACCTAAAGCAGTAAGGGATTGGTACAGGCCTCTATAAGGCACATTCATTGGAACTGACCATTTACAGGTAGAACAGGCAGAATCTGGTTAGTATTTTAAACCTCTTTATTTCACAAATAACATTCATAGAGAAAAAAAAGCAGTTTTTGGGAACATCAGGACAAAATTTGGATGTAAAATTAGGGAAAACATGACTTAAAATCAGGGAAATGCACCCATTGAAATTCATTATAAATTGGTGGGAACCACAAATAAAAAATGTAAAACTTAAAATCAGGGGACTTAAAATCAGGGTTTCACTGTATGTCTTTTTTCAACCTAAATTACTATGTTACTATGTCACAACTAGCTTACAATCATACACACCCACTACTGTGAATGGGAACTGTGTATAAATCAATGCATATGGATGTTCTGGGGGAAAATCCCAATGATCAAAACAACAATTTGTTTGACATATTGCAAGAGAGGACACAAGTTGATCATATTCATCAATTATCTAAATTATTATTATCTAAATGTATTTATGAAGGACATATTGACTGTTGTGTTAAAATAGGAAGAAAAGAAAAGGATTTTATAAGCAATTGATATTTAATAGATATACAAAGCTTATTAGGGTATAGTTCAAACATTTTCAGAATCTATAGGTAGAGTCCTGCATCGGCAATGTGATTGTGATTCACCCATATTATACACTGTGCAGGGGGCCCGGAGTTGCCCTGTCCTTTGCAGTTGGGTGGGCTACAGGCAGCCATTCCAGGGGTAATGGAAGAAAATCTAAGCTTCCTAATGTAAAAAATGCTTGGCGTGATGTCACTTCCAGTCAACGTTGCAACTATTGCAGGGAGTGGGTCGGGTGGGAATTGATGTGCTTGAGAAATTGGGTAGGTGGATCACCCCGTTATACAGGGGGTTTATCTGTGCTCTGGCAATTTTATAATCAAACTTGCAAGGATGAAACATGGATTGGCTTCAATTCAACTGCTTGTCTTGTTTAGCTACATTACAAAATTCTTTATTCCCTAGCTCTATTCATTATTTAGGTTGAAAATGTGGTAAATTGTCATGTTAGAAAAGGGCAGATTACCCAACAATCATAAGCACCCATTCAATAAAATTGTGAAGAAAATAGCACATTATTTCAGGATTGAGCATAACAGGGTCAACTGTTTTATCTCTAATACCAATATGCATGTATCATTATAATATATTCTGCAGTGCTTTACAATAGAACATACAGACAACATTTAAACATTGACCAATACTGGAGGTACAGAGGGCCCTACAAGGCCTGGACTGGTAATCTGTGGGTTATGGCAAATGCCAGAGGGGCTGCTGTAAATTGCAATAGACAGTTGCTATTTATTGGGCTGGGGGGGGGGGGGGGGGGGGGGGGAAGTGCTTGCCAGGTCCTATTGTGAATCACAGTCCAAACCTGGGCCCTACTCATAATCTAAATAAATCAAATATTTTGGTAAATTGAATTTCTACTGCCATGTAGGCTTACTAGAGTGAGTTTAACATATAGGATGTAAACTGATGACAAAAAAGTAGATACGAAAGTTCCCAATTCTTGCTAATAATACCAAATGCAAATATTTAAATGCAAAGCTTTGTAGTTAATTGCTTGTTTAATTACTCACTGCAATTTTGGTTGCGAAAGAGTTAAATTTGTAATCAGTCCAGAGTTGTGGGGCTCAGGAATAAAATGTAATCACTTTCCTGTATTGCTTTTGGCAGTATGGTGGAGTTTATTATTACTTAATTTTAAGTATTGATAATAGTTTTATTTGTTTTGAGCTTTGGTTTAGTGTAATTTAATCTGTGTTCATAATGAAGATTGATTAAAATACAGTACACATGTAGAGTATATTGCTAGGCAATAATGTGCTTAAAAAAACAACTTGGCAAAAAACAGGCAAAAGCTATAAAAAAAAAAACAATTTTGGAAACCCCCTATTAAGTCTGTTACAGAGGGGCTCAAATGCTTGCTTCCCACTCTGGGGGGAATATAATGGTTCTGCAATCCCAAGTTCTGAAAACCCTTTTGGTAGTCAGCCCTTCCTTCTATTGGTTAATCTTTAATGACAGCTAAGCAATGGGATGACAACTGCATGGTGATACCCACCATAGTTCTGAACCAACCACCACTGTCAATGTACTGGTGAATGTATATATATTTTGAAAAATACTAACTTTTATATTGAAAAAAATAATATACAAAGGTAGACAGTTGAACAGATATATATATATGAGCACATGAATGTATATTGTAAGTGCAGGTGACATTAAGAGCGTGTTGCAACTTTAAGAGCGAGTTGTTTCTTCTTTTATTGATTCCCGCAGATGCCTTCGTTCCACACTTCTCCTAAGTTCTCAGGAATAGTGAGTCTGTTGACGGGTGTGTTTGGCAGTACAGTATGTATTCAGTTTATTATTATTAAGTATCACTAATAAAAGTTAAGTTTTAATTTATACAGACTCTGTATCCGAACTGGTTAGCTGGAGGTTTGGGGGTTGCTATTAAGCTATAGGTAGCAAACACTTACAAACCTCGATTTTTTCGTGTAGTATATATATTTCTAACCTGCGGATTATTGAAGCATAATTAGATTGTATGACTCATTACTTTGAGGGCATTTGTCACCTAATTTATTAAAATAAATGAGATTCAAATGCTATTTCTTAACTGCTATTAATGCTTTATACTCCACTCCAACTGCATCACTCAGACTACCAGGGGCTTCCAGCCTGTCTTTCTCAATATTCAATGGAACTAGACAAGGTTGACTGCTCTCTCCCCTTTTATGTTCTCTGAGCATAAAGCCATTGGCCTTGGCTAAAGATATCAGAGCATGTACTGTTTATGACAGATCTGATAGTTCCCATACAAAAGGTCTTTTTCTTGATAAACCGGCTGACAAACTGCAAGTCTATTATTGTTCTGAAGGTCCCATTTGACTCTGGAACAAGAAAAAACCTTTGAATATGTCCCCTGATACGGTTCTCCTCCTGGAACTGGTTCGAGAACATCTGAATGGACAAAGTCTAAAATCACCTGTTCTAGAGCCTCCTGCTTTAATAATGAATTCAGAGGAGTAACTAAGAATCTTTTTGGGGGAAGATGATGAAATTCTACCTGGTATCCTTCTTTCACAACTTGAATGACCCAAGAATCTGCCCGAAAAAAATGAAGTCTTCTGCCCACAGGAAGCAGACTTCTGGCGTCAAAAGGATTGCTTCTTTCTCTGGAAAGGCTTAATATCTCCTTTCTCTGCTGTGGAGGTTGAAGCTCTCTTAAATGAACAAAACCTATAGGAATCTCTTTTATTACCTTCCCTTCTTAAGAAAATCTTAGGAAACAAGGTCTGTTTTGGGAATTGATACCATAAATTTATTACATTCAAACCTTTGTTGAGTGTTTTTTTTTTTGTCCTTAAGAGAATAAACCCAAGTGGAGCTTTTAGTGTTGCACAATCCACAAGGAATAAATTGAGTGGAGAGAATAAGCGAAGTAAAAATATTGTGTAAAATACATTTTGGAATAGGGAAACCATATTATGTTAATAATTGATCACATGACAAATTAATATCAAGCACACGTGTATTTACATAAATAATAAAGTGCATAATGTGAACAAAGTGTAATGTTGCTAATCAGTCTGGACCTTCCCATTTGAATTTTGAAGTACTGGCCCTTTAAAAAAAAAAATTGAATTCGACTATTCCCCACCTCAAAGCTGCTGAATTGCAATTGGAGCCTATGGGGGAACTCCTGGAAGCTGTCCTGCAAATTTTTCTAATTTAAAAAAAAAAAAATTGAACGATTTTAATTGGATCGAAAACGGCCATTTTCGATAAAAAATTATCGAATGTTCGAATTTTCAATATTTTTTAATTCTAAATTCGACCAATAGTAAATCTGCCCCTCTATCTCTTTATCTCTATATCTCTTGTCTAAGATGATAAAAAAGTGGGAAAAAAGGAAAATTTTAACATTTAAAATGACTGACCTGGTGAAAATGAATCAGAGTTTTAAACATATATATATATATATATATATATATATATAAAATTGATTACTTTTACGTAACTTAATGACTTAATAAAAACTCATATGTAACTTACTTGTTATAATAGTTACCAATATCCCACTTAGATCATACAGTACATCTAACCATCCAATCCTCTATTAGCAGTATTAGGAATATAATTCAAGGAGAAGTATTCGGTACTTCGTTTGCTGTGCCATCACTTTCTCTGTCACTTTGTTCTCTCCGAGGCACCTACAGATTGTAGCAGGCAAAGCAAAGCTTAATATGCTCTTTCTGTGTTATGTTAGCAACATAAGGTTCACCACCGCCTTCCTGCATGATCGGTGATGACATGAAGATGTAAGATATATCGCAAGATATTTTTTTTTTACTATTGAACAAAAACAACTGGGAAAGCAGAGATTAACATGAATCAGGAAGGTGGTGGTAAGCAGGGTACAGAGACAGGGATTAAGCCACAATAATCACATCTCTGTAGATATTGTATTGTTATAGAAGTTATGGCACTTGAACAACAGTGAATGGGAATAGTTCTCATTGTGTTTCGACAGTTTATAGAAGCTAAATATATGTTCTATTTGTTACTGCGCTCATCAATACGATATGTGCAAAAGATGTTTGGCCAAATCTAACCACCCTATCTCCTTATACATCTCCTTGAATGCTATCCCTATTACTGCTGATAGAGGGTACGTCAGACAGATGTATGATCTGCGTGGGGTATTGGTAACTATTATAACAGGTCATTAAGCCACTAGATCATTATACATCAGTAATTTTAATTGTTTTTAAATGTTTCCCTGTATCACCCTTTTTCTGAGTAAATCACCTTAAACGTTTGCTTTCATTGTTCAGTCTGCAGCTGGATTTAAAAAACTAACCACTGGTTGGTTGCTATGGGTAACTGCCAAGGTGCAAATTTGCCCAGTGTTTACTTTTTATATTTTCTTTGTTTTTGGATTGTAAATGGGTAACTAAGACTCAAGTTCATTGAGTTCAGCCATAAAATGTAATTCTAATTGAGTGCCACACAGATAAATGAAATACTTTGTAACATGAAATAGCAGATGCTTAATGCTATGGGTTATTTTGTAATATTAATAGTTATTTATATACATTTTTCAACCAGTACCAGTAAATCACTCATGCCCTCTTTTCTACAATTGTATAACAACTACTTTTTACATTAAAAACTGGCCATTTGGTAATTGTAAATATCCTCTTCTACAATCCCAGTTTTGTGATCTCCTGCGGTTCCTAGAGATATGCCTGTATAAATTATAAATAATGCACAAGCGCCTTTAATTACAAGAAAAACATTTACTTAAACAATACTTGATGTAATCACTTATAAGTGCTTAGTGATGTCACTTGTGTTACATGATTTTGAAACGTATTATATGTTGTGAGAAGTAGTGTATCAACTGAAATTTTAAATATAAAAATTGCAGATTGCTTTATAGTTTTCTTTTACTTTTACTTCACAGTTTTTCAGATGCTGGATTATTCATTTAGATGCAGTTTACTGTGTCCTGATGTCACAGGCTGAGCTTGCAATTTATAAAAGCTGTCAACTCTTCAAAGGTCATTTTAATCACTTCCTTAAATATAGCAATATAGACATCATTCTGTGAAAAAAATTAAGAAAACATACCACCCTATCATAGACCCAAACAATAAAATAAAATTGATTTAAAAACAGAAATCACAATTACCACATTCAGAAATAGGGGCTGATTTGTTCTAGTTTTACCGGGGAATACTTAAATTTTTCACATTTTTAAGATTGTCAGCAAAATGCGTTTATCAACAATATTAATGTTTTCATATGCCAATATAGTTTTACTGCTTTGAGTAGTCATATATTATATATTCAGTCTGGTGTTAGAAAGCAGTAACTGAACCCTCATATTTGGGGGATTTTTTATCTGAAAACCTGTTATCCAGAAAGCACAAAACTACAGAAAGGCCATCTCCTGCATACATTTTATCCAAATAGTCCAGTTTCTAAAAAAATATTTTTCTCTCTATAATAAAAAAAAGTACATTGTACTTGATTGGGGACTGTGATGGCCATTCCAGAATATTGTTCTTTTCCCTCTGTATAAATGCCTTTGTAGATTTCAAAGTGTGTCTTGTTGGAATGTCCAATCCCTGTGTAACTTCAACTTTGTGACTGATTCTTTAACATTATCCTGAAAAATGTGTTGATATTGGGTTGAATTCATGCGACCCTTGACTTTAAGGGCTCTTCCAGACGAAGAGATTGCAGGGAGATTTGTAGCCTGCGACAAATCTCCCTGCAATCTCTTCGTCTGGAAGAGCCCTAACAAGGGCCCCAGTCCCTGAATTAGCCACCCAGCCTCACAGCATCATGGAACCTCCATTAAATTTGACAGTAGGTAGCAGGTGTTTTTCTTGGCATGCGGTGCCCTTCTTCCACCATGCAAAGTACTTTTTGTTATGACCAAATAATTAGACTTTTGTCTCATCAGTCCAAAGCACTTTGTTAAAAAATGACTGTGACTTATCTAAATGAGCTTTTGCATACAACAAGCAATGTTTGTGGCGTTAGTGCAGAAAGGGCTTCTTTCTTATCCCTCTGCCATACATAATATACCACTGTTATCTTTTTTGTTGAAAATGGAGTAAATTATTATGAAGGCTGAGAGGGGTTCCCTCTCATATGACTGTAGCTATTTTAATCTGTCTATTCAAAAAAGCTTGAGTTGATGGCTCAAGGGCCAAATAAGCAGTCAAGTATTTACATATATATCACAAAGGACAAGTTGACTCTGAAGCATAAATAAAGTAACAGAAACAATGCACTGAACAAATCTTTTTGGTTAATTCATGAAAAACAGTAATTGGCCAGTATACTGATACAGAAACATAAACAAGTTAGACTAAAACAGATTTAGAATGATGTAATGTAATGTGTGTATATGCACACATACACAGATGTCATGCTGTTCAATAAATTTATTAAAAGGCAAATTCACCTTTTCACATCACATCATGCCTGGATTTATGAAAGTTATTTGAAATGCTTCTGGTTAACTTTGTTTTCCTTCATATCAATAGATTCTGTATTGTCACAGATTTATTTTGGCGGTTTGCAACACCTGACAGTGTATGGTTCTTTATATCTGGTGAGTTAAGCAGCATGGCCTGCTGCCGATGGCCGGGGGCCAGCTGCAGGAGACTCCTGTGAGAATTGTGTTTTAATTCGTGCCTGCAAGGCCGCCTGGCACTTAGCATAATTTGTTATGACTGATATGTTAAATAAAAAAACTATGCCTGCTAATTTTCCACTCAGCAGTTGTAATGTCTTTATTTCTGGTCTTTCCAGTAGTGGCCACAGTGTCACTCCCATCTCATTTGGCCATATGGCAGCCATGTTTGTGGCATGTCTGAAATTACGTGTGGCTCGTCAGAATGTCAGCATATGCGCCAACGTCATATTTGGAAGCAAAATTTAATATTTAAAGCTTTCTTTGTCTGTTGTACTTTGCCCAAGCTAGTTTTCAGTTCCTGATCCTGCTAAGCCTTTTACTAATATTATCCTGTTGATTTTGACGCTCTGCCTGTTTTTGACACCGAATCTTGCTGCCTGCCTTTGATCTTTGCCTGACTTTATCCCTTTGGTACAGTGTTCTGGACTACCTTGGCTGTAAATAGGATCCTTGCTTTCCCTGCAGCAGAAAGAAGATCGGGGGCCCCTAGGGCTCTTCTATTTCACCTAAGAGGTAGGCCTTCGGTGTATGGGCTTCTCCATGCTACAGTCCATAACACTATCTAATCTGCTTTCTGTTGGTGACCTTGACATACTGCATTTTGCAGGATGAAGAGAAGAAAAACAGGAAATAAAACTACCCTCCCCAAACAAAGTAAAGAATGTAGCTGACCCTTTACAAAGCATAACAAAATTGCACTGTGCTGCCCCCCCCAAAACTTTCCTTTCCTTTCCTGCAATGAATGGGTGTGGAGGGGGCACAATAGCAGAGCTAAATTTCCAGTTTAAAAATTGGAAATTTGTCTCTTAAAGTTACCAAGAGTTGATTTTTGCCATCCCTGGTAACTTGCTCCACTCGCCTCTAAAAGGCTGAAATACGGAAAAAAATTTGAATGTTAGTAAATAGGCCCCTTAGTGTCTTATGGGGGAATGTTGTATGTGTCATTAGCTCAAAAAATGTTCTCAGACTGCCAACGTTAGCGACCATGTTGGCGTCCCTTTTGACTGTTTACATACCTTGATAACTTCCTCACAAAGTTTGCTACCAAATAGCTGTTGTGAAAGTCGCAGTGTATGTAGTAAAATTTCACAACAACTTATTTAACAAAATTCCAGAACAGGAGTTAATGTTAACCTTTGCTTAGTGATAATGCTGAAGTAATGTTTTTTTCGTTGTGAGAAGCGCTAAACGCCATTTTACATAATGCTTGCAATTTTAATTACATTCATCCCCTTTGGGTCTTAGACCATTTTGTAAAGTATGATCTAGGGTAATATGTTGCTCTACCAATAAGTAGTGATGGGCGAATTTATTCGCCAGGGGCGAATTCCCGCGATTCGCCGCTGGCAAATAAATTTGCGAAACGCCAGCGAAAATTCACAAAAAAAAACGAGTTGTGTGTCGAAAACGGCGCGACGCACGTCGAAAACGTGCCGCGACTCGTTTCGTGAATTTTTTTTGCCAATTCGCGAATTTCTATGGAAATTCGCAAATTTTTCAGCAAAGCGAAACAGGGTAGATTGATCCATCACTACCAATAAGTGGTCAAGCAACATCATAGAAATAATACTAAGGCATGACATATCATTTAGGTATATCCTTGACGCTCTTCTAATACCAGAAATGGTATCAAATGTTAAATATACATTTCCATCAAATTACTTAAAAATGTCAGATGTATGCATCACTAGTGCACATCACTAGTGCCCAAAGCAACAATCTCTTCCTTATGGGATGCCTTAATTGTTATGTAATTTCCTTGTTTAGAGAAAATAATGCAGAATGTTCCTCAGAATTCAACTGGAAGGCAACAAAGGTCCACTTGTATCCTAGAGTTAATGTAGAATACCATGTATGGTAAAAACCTACTTTTACAAACAAGGGAAAGTTGTGCTAACCACTAATTTTTAAAACCATTAGGCGGGGGTGCAATGAGGCTGTGACCACAAAATACACAGACAAATACAAGAGGTTCTCTGCACTCACCCATTATTAATATATTTAAGACATTGAGACATTTTGTGCATACAGCTACTAAAAAATGCCTTACCCTTTAAGCAAAACGCCCCCCATCCCTTACTGTGTGTGCGCATGTATGTGCACATATGCACATTGTGAACAGTTGAGTCCAGTGCAGCTCAGGAGAATGGCATGCTGTCTCCAGTGCTCCAAACTAACCTCCCTGAAATTCTGCCCCCTTGGCCTGAGCCTTTGTTGCCTTGCCACAAATACAGGCCTGGATGAAGTGACCCATGGCAAGAAACATAATGCTGAAGTAAGAGCAGTGGATACTGCAATAGCATCGGAAATCTGTTATCCAGAAAGCTCCAAATTACGGAAAGGTCATCTCCCATAGACTACATTATTTACAAATAATCCAAATTTTTTATAATTATTTTGGAAATGATTATGGAAAGATTATATGGAAATCCCAGGTCCCAAGCATTCTGTATAACAGGTCCCACACCAGTATGAGTTTTAAAATTTATGAATGGCAACATAACAAACAAAATAAGTACACAACACATCTTAAATTATAGTTTTTTTATTAAATTGCATTTAGTTTTTTTTCCCTACTGTATATATATATATAACTTGTACACGCAATATACAGTATGCATTTAATCCTCTACTGTAAATGGGAAGGCAACTGTCAATGTCATGACTTTCACAAAGCAACTCTACATCTGCCTTGAAGTAATTCTACCATAATTGAAAAAGATTGAAGGTGATAAAATCTGCGTACTTACAGTGCTGCAGTGATGATAAGCTGTTGAAGCCTCACTTGAGTTAAACAGCTGCTTTATAAAATGATGCCCTGCTGATCTCCATCTCTGTGCAGCATTAGTCCTGTCTTAATGCTTAAAGCTTTACTTTAAACAAGTTAACATTGAAACATAAATATATAAATCTGAGTTAATCTCAGGTTTCCCCAGCAAAAAAGGAAAACAAATATATACAATTTTAATGAAATAATGGCTGTACAAAATGAATATTTTCTATCCCTACACATGTATACATAGTTGTGTTTGACCATCTCCAGAATGATGATACATGCATTTCTGTTAAAACCACATGACTTGACAGAGTATGTCATAAAATTTCTATTGTTGCGGCGCACTCCAAAACAGGCCACGGATTGCTTTGTTTTTCATCCAGTTAAAAATCTTTTATTTCCACATCTGATTAAAAATACATACAGCTTCCAAGGTCTAACGCGTTTCGTAACCACGTACTTCCTCAGAGACCAGGTCTCTGAGGAAGTACGTGGTTACTAACGCGTTAGAATGGGCAAAAATGGGTTATGTGATGCCCTGGAGGGTAAACTGCTTGAACAACACCTCTCTGGGAGAAGAATTCTCCATTGACTTGTGATGTTAAAGCATTTCAAGGCAATCGAAGCAATTCCAGGCATTCCAGTCTGGAATTGCTTCGGGTTGCTAACTCCTCTTCTATGGGGTGCCGTTTGTCTCAAATACATTCTGTATACAAAACTATCCCTGATACACAGAATGAATGACTCTCACAGTATATAACTATTTCTGACCATATACACAGATAAAAAATATACAAAAGACTTATTTCTATTAAAGAATGAGGACAAAATATTATTAGTGCACAAAAGGATGTCATTATATTACAAACTCATTCTGTACATTTTAATAATTAATCTGTCTCACAAATTTATAACCTCCATGTAACAGACACACTTATATGCAAAGTTACTTACAGAAGGAATTATGTAAAAAAAAAACTTGTACAGAATTTATAATAGTGTAAGTAACTAGTGCATGCTAAGCTAGATTTGAATGACAAAATAGATATTTGTGACAGAAAGCAAGAATTTATAGTACAGAATTCATTCTTTCGACAAAATTAAAGTTTTGTAACACAAAACAGATAAAATAACCATTCTGTGAAGCAATACTGTCAGTTACTTTACTGAACCAATAAGAACAAAGCTTACTGTCCTGCTTGTGTGGCCATTTTGGTTAAGGGCATTCCTGCTGTTTTGCCATTGTCTTATGATTCATATTCCTATTCCTGTTCCTGTTTCTCTCTTCCTGTCTAAACTAAGAGGAAAAATTAAACAGCCACACCCAGATGCCATGTAGTAATAAATGTAGTGTGCTTGTGTGAGTGCTTTACCTGAACTAACACACACAATCATTGAATCCACTAGCAGCCAGTTTGTCTGACAGTTTATTATCTTGCAGCCTAACTGTAACATCATTATAATAGGCCTAATATCCCTTCAATGAGTCACTTATACATTGTGTATATGATGTTAGGCTCTAGTGTCTCCTCCTAGCTCTAATCTTGCACCACTTAGCTTTTAGCTCTCTCTTAATAATCTGCTTAGTTATAGTTCTACTACTACATAACAGGTTTAGCCAAAATGTGGGACTGATCACATACCTCCTAACTGTCCTGTTTTTAGAGGGACAGTCCCTCTTTTAACAGCTCAACCCCCAGTCCCGCATTTGTACTGGAAAGTCCCGACTCTCTCTGCACTGAACAGCCAGAAAAAGAAACAACTTCATTTGCTTTTGGCAGAAAGCCCAGAACAGCCACCATTCAGCAAGATGGCACACTTAATTCCCTTGAGGAAACTCCCCTCTACTATAGAACTTTCTCACCTCTTCATACAGTATATCTTCCAACTGCACGGCTTCCCTGTAGAAATTGTCTCCGACAGATATTCCCAGTTTGTCTCCAGGTTCCCCCTTTGCAAGTCTCTGTTAGTCTCTCTCCAGTTCTCCTCTGCCTATCACCCTAAGACTAATGGGGCAGCGGAGCGTGTGAACCAAGGCCTTGAACAGTTCCTTAGAAATCATGTTTCCCTCTGTCAAGATGATTGGTCTGATCTCCTCCCGTGGGTGGAATTCTAGCCTCTAGCCTTTCCTCAGGACATCCTTCTCTCTGACGTTCCAGCTGCTGATGATCATGTGGCTCATATGTATGCTATCTGGGCTGCAACCAAGTCCAATTTGGGAAAGTGCTCCTTGGTGCACAATTTAGGTGACCAAAGAAGGAAGCCTTACCCTCCATATAAGGTTGGTGATAAAGTCTGGCTTTCTTCTAGGAACATCCGCTTGAAGATTCCATCTCCTAAGTTGGGTCCCAAGTTCATCGGTCCCTTCTCTATCTCTGAGATCATTAATCCTGTGGCTGTTCGTCTCCAACTTCCTCCTAAGATTCGAATTCCTAATGTTTTTTATGTCTCCTTGGTGAAGCCAGTTGTTTCTAATCGCTTCTCTTCAATTCAATAACCCCCTTCTGCTGTCTCAGTGGATGGCCAACTGGAATATGAAGTGGACAAGATCCTTTACTCCAGACTCTCCAGAGGGTCTCTCCATTATCTCATCCAGTGGAAGGGCTATGTTCCTGAAGAATGCTCTTGGGATAAACTCTCTGATGTCCATGCTCCTCACCTGGTGAGGGAATTCCATGCCAAGTTTCCCCAGAAGCCCAGACTTGGTGGTCCGGTGGCCCCCCATGGGGGGAGCTACTGTGACAATCACCACCCAGAGCTCTTCTAGGAGCTTCGGGGGGCACGTCCTGTATGGCCGGCGTCACTCCCACAATGGCGGCTGCCACATGGGTTGCGGCGCCAGCACTATGATGTCACAGAGCCGCAACGGATGAGTCTTGACATCCGTGCCTTTGGCGCCAAATTCAGAAATAAGACCTGGGTTCAATGCCCAAGTATAGCTTTTACTAATTATCCATGGGTTTGTTCCTAAATTATTCCTTTATTGATTTCTGGACTTTTGACCTTTGCCTGCACCTGACCTTGACGCCTGCCTTTTGACTCTTTGCCTGGATTTTGACCCTGAATATTGCCTGAACCTTTGCTGTACTTTGTATTGGACTTTAACCCCATGGCTTCCTCCTTGGTCCTGACAAACTCCCTCGGGGAGCCGATAGGCCCCTCTGACAATAATTATGACTTTATATCTCATAATTATTACTTTTAAACTCATAAATATTACTTTTAAAAAGTAGAAATTATGACTTTTATGAGCCCCTGTGCTCTTCCGTACAAAGGGATACTGGAAGAGGACCACAAACAGAATTAGATCTCAGGGACTATGAGGAAGAAATATCAAGCATACTTGGACCAGACACAATAACTGGCATGAAAAGACATAATGATACAAATGCGACAGGTAAACAGTATTTGTAAATGTATTTTCCTAAGGATTTTCCATAACATTAAAGGAAAAGTAAATGTTTTTCTTTTTCTTTCTGTAAATTTGCTCTAAACAGCCCCCCAGATGAATGTACCTTAGTCCCTGCTGCAAGTCTGCTCTGGTTTCTGTGTTATCAGCAGCTTGTTTCCCCTTCTTCCTGGTGCAGAGTGAAGCCCAGCCCCTTAGTTTACTGAGCAGTCCATTTGCTGCTGTTCCACAATAGAGAGGAAGAGGGAGCCAGTGTGTGCATTAGTAAGCTAGTTTCCCCAAGCAAAAGGTGCTGCACACACTGGTCTCTGCTATGTCATAGTATGCAAATGATCTCCAGGACTAGTCACAGAGATAAGGTCAGCTCAGTAAGCTATGGGGCGGGGCTTCACTCTGCACCAGGAAGAAGGGGAAACAAGCTGCTGATAACACAGAAACCAGAGCAGACTTGCAGCAGGGACTAAGGTACATTAATCTGGGGGGCTGTTTAGAGCAAATTTACAGATAGAAAAAAAAAAGGTTTACTTGTTCTTTAAGGAGAAAATTAGTCAAAACAAGGCATTAAAGCTCACCACTCAAAAAATCACCCACTTTGTATCACTTTCTATGTTCTTATAAGAAGAGGTGTTTTTAACAAATGTTGAACTCAAACTTGCTCCCATTTATTAATAGGCTTCTTAAACACAGGAGTCTGAGGACAACCAGCAACAACAGCAGCATAGTAAAAAATGCACAAAGAGGGGGAAGAGGAATGCCACCAAACAGTACCAAGTAAATGTTGTAATAAAATGTTTTTATTGATGTGGTGAAAAAATATCCTCTGAATTGAAAAGGCCCCTTTCAAGCTTCAATGGCTATTTTCCTGTGAAACAAAGTAAAACATCATTATGGATCAAAACCATCTACTGAAGCAGCAACAACTTTTTCATCAACAAATTAATAATTCATTATTAAGGATGGTACCAAACACAAATGTTAACTCAAGTGAAGGCAACCCTGTCCTGACCCGATTTCCCTAACCAAAACTCTTCTTCCCTGATGAATGCTCCTTAGAGGAGAGCAGGGTTGGCCCTTCATGCCATAGTCTATTTAGTGTTTTCAGGTGCCCAACTCTAGGTAGCTGTTTGATTTAGCTGCAAGTATGCTGCAAATAAAATGTATGTGGTACTACATCTTAGTGCCCCCTGGATACCTCCTTGTGCTTGAGAAGGGTGTGAGGCCCTGTGGACACCTCCATGTGCTGGAGGGGGGTGGTCTTACCAGAAGGTCAGCCAGGCCAGAAGCTGGTGTATTAATGTCCCTGGAGGGGAAAGTCAAAAGTCCTGGAAGAGCATGTGAGGCCCTGTGGACACCTACTTGTGCTGGAGGGGAGTAGTCAGAACCCTAGAGAGATGGTACATGTTTTAAATGAAGATGTGATTCTGAAAAAGTAATGAACTGTATTTTATGAGTTTATGTTAGGAAAAGCTTGGTGCAATACACCTGTGCTTAGCCTGAAGATGTGGTGTCCTTGTTATTTTGCTCCTGATCCTGATTTACTAAAGGTCGAAGTGAATATTCAAATCCAAAGAATTCGATATTCAAAGTAAATTTTTTAAAAACTTCGACCGTCGAATAAGTTACTTTGACCATGCGATTCGAACGATGGAATAGTAAAATCCTTTGACTTCGAAATTTGAAGTACTGTCTCTTTAAAAATCCTTCAATTTTTTACTTCGCCAAATAAAAGTTGGCGAAGTGCTACGTTAGCCTATGGGGCCCTTGACAAAGCCCGCAAATGCCAGATAAAATGCACGTCGGCGCATTTTAGTTTGAGTGAGGCAGGGACACGAGCATTTACAGCTTGGTAGCAGCTAGTGGGACCCATCGGCTTTCAGTGGGTGGCTCTGGGACTGAGCGGGTTGAATGGGTGGATGGGCCTCTTCAGGATGTGCGCCGCTCATTCGTGCCTGAGGCACGCTAGTTAGACAGACACGGTGCCTGAGGCACAAGTTAGAGAGAGCGATACGCTAGATAGCTAGCTATGGTGCCTGAGGCACAAGTTAGATAGCAGTCCTACTAGCTCTGATGCCTGTGGCATTGTATGTGTTGATAGCCAGTCAGTTGGTGGTGCCTGAGGCACAAGCTATTTAGCTAAGTGAGTCTGCTGATACGCTATACTCACTAAACCTTAATTCATGACAATGCTGATGGGCTATAATGTTTTTCGTGATATTTTTTCACACACAGTGATTAACCCGCTCTGTCAGCTCTGTTCCCTGCTCTCACCCTCTTTTTTAATTTAATTATATTTTTGGACTTAAGTTAAATTTTATTTTCTTTACTCACTATTTGGGTTCTTTGGACATCGGTGACGGGGCGGTGCAATTTTAAGGGTCATTTCTGTTTTCTCTTTTTTGTATACCCTATGGGGACCTGCTAGATAATTTTTCTAAGTTTTATTTTTATCGAAGAAAAATCCTTCGATTGTACTCTAAAATCCTTCTAATTTTTTCAACCGCAGGAATGCCAAATTCAGTGAAAAATCCTTCGACTTTGAATATTAATTCGAAGGTTGAATTTCGAAACATTTTCTACTATTTTGTATTATTTTTCTAATTTGACCTTTAGTAAAGCAGCCCCTAAGTGTAAAGGCATCCAGCGTATCATACTTGCTAAAAATAGTGATGGACGAATCTATTCCATTTTGCTTCACCGAAAAATTTTCAGCGAAATCCGCGAATTGGCTAAAAACGAGTTGTGGCACGTTTTCGACGGTTTTCTTTGAAGCATTGCGTCATTTACAACGCGTCGCATCGTTTTCTATGCGCGTCGCGTCGTTTTTTTTATGCCAGCAAATTTTCACCAAGCGTTTCGCATTAATTCACCGCAAATTCGCCCATCACTAGTTAAAAACAAAAGTTTGTACATGTAACAAAGAAATTATTTGCCAGTGCTTGGTAGCTGACAGACACGCTGAAGTATCAGAAGCACTTCCATTGACTGCAAGTTGCTGGGCTGCACTGATTGCAAAGTGATTGCATTCAAATTAAAACTAATAAGTTTAATAAGACTGTCCCTGACTTTACGCATGACCTGGCAACCTTAGCTAATGTGTTTTGTACATCCCATGCTTCCCTGATCTGCCAGCCCCCAAAAATAAACAACAATGTGCTGAAAGCTACCTTCTTTCAAGAGTTCCAGGAATTTAAATCATTTTGACAAATTGTTGCAATCTGAATAGTAATAGCAATCTAAAAAGCGGGCATAAGAAGTGATGGTCGAATTAGTCTCACTTCGCCAAAAAATTTGCGAATTTCCCGTGAAATTTAGCAAAAGCATTGAAGTCAATGGGCGTCAAAATCATTTTTACACGCATCAGCAATTTTGCAAATTTATTCACCATCTGAGAAATGCGGAATTCGTGCCTGCCAAATTTATCCACCCATCACTAGGCGTAAGCAACATAAAACTTGGAATTGGTCCAAAGAGCAGTAACCTACTGGGAATGTCAATAATTATATACATATCGCTCTCTTCAGTTTCTGTCCTTATTATACTATATTCTATATTATACAGATGAAGCCACTTTAGATTGTGTGTTTGACACAGAATAACTAAACACAGATTTCTCACTTGTCCCACTTAACACAGAAAATTGCGTAACAGCATCCCATCTAATTAAAGCGTTCATCATTGTGAACAATGGTGCTTTGGTATGCTAATGAAAAGGTTAAAGTGGACCCGTCACCCACACACAAAAAATTGTATAATAAAAGTCCTTTTCAAATTAAACATGAAAACCAATTTCAAATTTTTATTAAACATTCATAGCTGTTTTAAGCTCATTTAAAGATCTCAGCTGTCAATCAAATATTGTCTGCCACTCCTCTATGCCTTAGGCATAGAGGCAGGGCAGATAATTACTTTCACTTTCCATTCAGCACTTCCTAGATGCCACTGCTCCTCACACATTCCCCCAGTTCTCTTAACCATTTAATTGTGTAGCCAGGACATGGGGATAGACATCGGGTCCCCCATTCTGGTGCACAAACAAGATTCTGAGATGATGCAAGGCTTGCCTTAATAACAGTGTCCACAAAATGGCTCCTGCCAGCTTGCTTTCATTTTGAATTCCCAGACTGAAGGAAACAAGAATAAAATAATTTATATAGTGTAATTAATGTTCATTTTGCTTGACTAATGTGATAAAATATGATTTTGAATATTTTTTTGGGGTGACGGGTCCACTTTAAATGCATTAAATGAGTTAAGATAACTTTAGATAACAGAGTTTCTTCAAATAAGCCTGAGTCATGATGCATTTAACACACAAATCCAAGTGGCTGCATCTGTATTTGATAAACACTGGTTATACCTATAGAAACATTTTTACAAAACCCTTGTAAACTACTATCTAGCCTGTTAATGGGAAGACTATGGCTATTCTGTCATGTTCAACTTAAACATGAAAAAAATATTACTGCTTTAGAACAAAGTGCAGTGCTGGTAGCCAGACAGAAATCCTATGTAAAAACATAACTTTTCCTTGGATGTTCAAAGCATCGTTTCAAGAGTACTGACAATTTATGCAAAAATTCTAGAACATGAAGATTTCTACATCAATGACAGCATGACGTATTATTATAAGGATTTGTAAGGTGGAAATACAAGCTCAACTCACTAGCCAGCCAGCTTCCCAGAGGCAAACATTTTAAATATGATATACTAATTAGGACAAGTCATACTTATCGGTGCTGACATCTTTCCATTCTGGGAATTTATATGCATCTGTGAATGTGAGACAAAATTCCTTCAAGCAAAGTAATTCAAGTTCGCTTGAAAATGCAGAATACAAAATCCAGTACTGAATGTATAATTGAGTTTCTGGAATAAATGAGAGCATAAAAAAGAAAAGCAAGGGTGCTACAGATTGCACCTTTTATAAAATCCATGTGTGAGAAACTTTTCTGTTGTTTAGTGGGCAAATACCCACGGCGGTCCATCCTCTTGGTGAATGCGCTTTTCCAAGTTTCACATGCATGGCAAGTCTTGGCTATATCTGGGACATCCGATTGTGACGTCAGCGGCCAGCACATAATTAGAATATTTAAAGGGCTTTCAAGAGGGAAATCATTGCTTAATGTAAAGTTCTTTACTCAAAAGAGAATTCAACCCCATATGTGCAAAAATACCTCCCCCCTCCCCTGTGTAGACCCCCCTTCCGGCCTACCTCCCCTCACCCGGCAAATGCCCCTAACTTGTTACTTACTCCTCCTTCCAAGTCCTCTCCAGCAGAGTTCATGGCAACCATATTCTACCCAGCGTTCTTCTTCCTGGATTCATGAGCGTGTTGTGGTGCATGAACAGTAGGAGGCATTTGCCAGTGCGGATCAACTGCACATGCACCGAAAGTCACAAAGTTTCCAAAAAAATTGAAAACTTGAAAATGTGAAAACGTGACTTTCGGGCACATGCGAAGTAGCTCCATAGTGACAAATTCCTCCCACTGCACATGCACCCAAAAGTCACAAACTTTCCGATCTTCTTTTCGGAAAGTTTGTGCGATTTCTTTTTTGGAAAATTTGTGACTTTCGGTGCATGTGCAGTAGATTCGCACCGGCAAATGCCTCCTATTGGGCATGCACCACAAAACGCAGATGAAAGAGAGGAAGAAGAGAGCTTGGGAGAAGATGGGTGCCGTGAACTCTGCTGGAGAAGACCTGGAAGGAGGGGTAAGTAAGAAGTATGGGGCATGTTTTTTTGCACGTATGGGGTTGAATTCTCCTTTAAAGTTCCTGGGTATGATTCTTCTGTGTAAACCTGTTATTGGTGGCTTTGTCTGTTCGTGGTTCTCGTCCTGTCTGCTGCCTGTCCTGATTATTGCTTGTTTTGACTACTCTTTTGGATTCTGATTTAGTATTGCGATTCTGGTGTGTTTGACCTGGCCTGTAACGCCGAACATTATTACGTCTCCTCCATCTGTTGACTGATTGTTACTGACCTGGCCTGGCTTTTGACTATGTTCCTTGTTTCCCATTCTACAACACTAAGCTTGGTTCTCTTGATCGCTCAGAACTCTCTCCTTGGTTGTCCCTCTATAAGACCTGGTGTCATCTGAGTAGTGGAGGGCTCTTCCCAAAGCCAAAAGTGGCTGCTAAAGGGAGAAGAGTGGGCCACAACTGTATTTAGGTCCAATGCTGCCCTAGGCATTGGACCTAAATACACCCTGATGCACGGCGTGTGATGTCAGCTTGCCAGAAGTGACATCACATTCCGCAAGGAAGTGAGGTCACGGGCCATGCGAAAGTGAAGTCACTTCCACAAAAAGCCAGCCCCTCACCCCCCAGCGATTCCACCGGATTTCCTATGGAAAAATGCAACTATAAGCCCTGGAGTGAGCCTTGGGGTTTGTTCTGGGTTTGGCATACCCTGCATTACACCATGTTTTCAATTTGCAATACAATCACAAATCTATGTTTAAACATAAACATATACATCTCATATTTTATTTAAAAAAAAACACTACCAAACTCCCAATTTTGTCCTCTTTGTTAATAAATGAACTAAATTTAATCAATAAAACTGTGTAAAAGCTTGAACCACTCAATTTTTCTGGGCTTTTTTTATCCAAATTACTAGATTTTTTTAGTTTTTGCCTGAAACCCCCAGAAAAGTCAGATTTTCGGCTGAACCCCACTTAATTAGCGTCCAATGAAGAAGACCTAATGCTTAACAAAGAAATAGACTGGATCACTTTTGGTTTTCTTTACAAGCCCACAAGTAACCACAGCCTTTTAGCACAAAAGATCTGTGCCTCTGAAAATTCCCCAAGATGATCCACATCTTTTCTGCTGATTCACAGCACAATGGACGGGTCAGTTCGGCAACACAGCAAAATCCTGAATACACAGCGTAGATGTGAAAAATGGCACGACCACCCTCATCATGACATCATAAGTAAGCCAAACACATTTAAACAAAACTCAACTAGGGGGAGTAATTGACTAAATTGATATAATTCTATGATATGATATTGAATATATTGATATATTTTTATGATATGATATATATATATATATATATAAAAGTGATGGAATATGGCTTATTAGTAATTAATTGATATTACATGAAACCAGAATCAGAATTTTTTATCAGCACTGAAGCATCAGATGAAAACTGCTTGATAATGTTTGAAGAACTGTTACAATAGGTATTCTGCCTATAACAACCACCTTTTGCTTTGGGAGGAGCCCTCTGTTACTTGGGTGCTGCCAGGTCTTAACGTGAGAGGACCAGGGAGAAGGTTCTAGATAGGCAAGGGAACCGCACGTAGTACAGGAACAGAGAACAAGGTCAAACATGGCTTAAACAACAACAAGGAACCCAGGAACTACCAAAAATAGATCTATGTGTAAACCAAGTGTGTCACCCAAGGCCCCTTTAAATTCTTAAATTTGGCACAAATCGAGATGCCGGCACACTCCGGTGAACGTCAACCCGGAAGTAAACAACACCTGCTACACCACCAGGGTTTCTCATAAGAATCCTAAACTTAACAAATTAGAGCATACTGAATAATGTCAGATGGCATAAAAACTATAATATCCAAAATGATGTGCAGCATAAAGTCTTGATCATTACAGTTATAGGGCTGCTGAACTTGTCTGCTGGCATAGCATGCACTTCAGCAGTCATAATATTATACACTATTAAAAATGATAATTAAATTACCATGTGTGTTAAGGAACTTTAACATAGTCTGAAACACAGTACAGTTCTTCTGCCTTACTGTATGGAACTGAAAATATATGTAGACCTTTAGTATATGAACACCTTTTCTAAATTGTCAGGATCTAAATAAAATAATGTATGCTCTTGTGTGGCATTGAATGCATGGCATTCAGAATGATAAAATCAGATGCTTACAGTGATTTCAAGCTGTAACTATTAAGGCATTCAGTGTACTGTCACATTTTAATGGAAAAGCTGATATCCAAGTCTCCAAAGATTGAATTAAATTCTTGACATTAGGGCATCCTGTGTGTTCTTACATTTTTACAAATGAGCTGTGCTTCAAGGCATTTGAGGTCTATGTTTATATTCTGTATTCAGCAATAATAATGTACTGTAACTGTATTTGTTATTGTCTCCTTTCAGTCGCAATGTCAATGAGCACAGCTAAGCACATTTTAATAGATAAGCAGGTCCAATGCATCTGAAATATTTTTTTTCCTGTGTTATGTTGATCATGCCTATGCTTGTGCATTATTGTCTCCCAATTTTTGAAAGATGAAATTGAATCGCTGGTATAGTGTATATTAAATGGGCAGTAATCTAGCTTTTCAACGTGAATTCAGTGCTGAGGACTTGTGTGGAACATACTTTTTGTTTGTTTTTAAAACAGTTTTTTGGGCTATACGTAGCAAACAAAAAGACTGATATATATTTTTGGAGGTACATTCACTAGCTGCTCTTAAGAGTAGAGCACTGCAGCATTTGACTCTTCACATCAGCCAGGCCCTTGCAGAAATAATCAATAGATCTCCAAGCAAAACAATGACTCTCAACAGGTTGACTCTTATAAAGAGACTTAAAAGAACAGAAACAGTTTGTTTTTTAATTAGTTTCTTCTTTCTCCCATAGAAGGCAGGGAGGAGAAATTGAGCGTCGCCATTTCAGAAGAGGAAGTTTACACCGTGTTGTCTTTTTTTGTTATAAAGAAACAAATTTAAAAAACAAATAAACTGTTACT